>CM046327.1:11358137-11726797 GCA_025403435.1 Artocarpus heterophyllus
TTCCTTTTTCATCCCAACATTGAAAATCTATAAATACATCATATTAGAGCACAAGAAGGAACCTTTTTCTGTTTTTTTTAGCATATGAGTGGAGAGATGAGAGAGAAACTTCGTTGGTGGCTCAAGAAGTACCATATGTGTGGAAGACTCTTTAATGTCATTACCGTTCTTCTTCTTCTTTATTCTTTTTTTTCCTTATTCTATATGTTTAGTTTAGATTTATTTTTTAGTTGAAGATGATTTCAAAACCCTAGAAATGGCTATTTGATTGATTGTCAAAATTATTTTTCAATTTTTCCATTGAAATTGTTTATATTCTTTCATAATATTGTTTTTGATTATTTTTTTTATGTTATTTGAGTACGCAACTAAATAGGACTTGATAATTATTGACTTAACGAAAGCATAGAACAAACTTATAGTCTGTTGTTTTTTTAGTATTTTATTCATAATTGAAAATAAAAGCACAATATCAAAGATTTCAACATCAACAAGCAATAAAAATAATTGAAAAAAATATACTTTAAGAGAAAACTAGTGTAGAAATCTCCTAAATCTCTATAGTTCTTCTCCCTTTTCTTGCCTCTTGGTATTTTCTTCTTTGAAATTGTTGAAAACAAAACCTAAACTAATCCTAAATCTAGAAATAAAACTCTCAAAATAATAAAAATATTCTTCTTCTTTTTTTTTTAACTCTCGCAAATATGGTTGAAAAAGCCTTATTTTCCTTTCTCTTATTTTTTTAGGCACTGTGCTGATGTCAAAATTGCGCCGTGAATTCAATGGCGGCTGGGAATGTAAATCCCCTTAGATATTCCGTCGGCAATTAGGGAAGAGAGCAACAAAAAGGGCTTCTGAAGCACCGACACGTGGCGATCTGTAGTTGGTGTTAGGCTGAATGTGCACGACATGGCCACGAGAGACTCGCTGCAACAGGTGACGCGTTGGAGCTACGCTGAGCCGCAGAGCACAGGATCTACAACGTTCGAAAGTGGAAGCTGACACCGGGACGCATGGTGCGCGAAGAGAGGTCGAGTTCTGCTGCGGTCTGTGCTAAATGCGCTTTTTGTAGGGCGTGGATCCACGCGTGCATCTGACGGCAAGCCTGATCCAACAGCCTTCGTCGCTAGTTGAAGGAGTCTGTGTTACGCGCGCCTGGCTCTTTTGTCTATTTTTTTTTTCACCCCAAATAAATTTTAAATTGCCTAATTGCCCTTTCACCTATGCAAAAATGGAGAATAAAATAAATAGAGAGGAAATAATAATAATAATAATAATAGTAATAGTTATTATTATTATTATAAAATTCAATTAAAATAAAATAATAACAAATAAAATCAAATTAACAAAAAATGAAATAAAAAGCAAAATATATAAAATAAACAAAATTAAATAAAATATCATGAACATAGCAAAAATATAAGCATTCAAAGACATGAATAACTCTATTTTTATAGAGTTATCACGAGCAAGAATTAAATCTTCTTTTACATCTTTGACATCAAAATCTTCCTTGTCTTCTTCAAAATCATTGGTTTCACGTTGTAAGGCAAGAGCATTGAGTTTCTCCCTTATATCAACAAGTTGTTCTAGCACAAACTCACAAAGGCGGATGAGTTCTTTAGAATTGTAGGCAGGAGAGGTGAGTGTTGGGAATGGGGAAGCGGTATGGAGAAAGATCGAGAAAGGAACGTTCGACTTTAATACTAACTAACGTAGTAGAAGTGTAGAATAAACTTGCAGTCCATTGATTCACACGGAATACCAAAAAAAAGGCATGAGTAATTCATTAATTCAAAAGAATATCGAAAAACAAGCATAAGTGGAGAAAAATTCTCTAGAATTTTATTAATAACTACCCCGATCCTCAATGATTGATGCCTCTATTTTCTCTTTTTTCTTTATTAAGGCCATGAGCCTCTTAACCTTAGGCCAAGAGCCTCTAACCTTAGGCCGTGTGCCTCTCAACCCTAGTCCGAAATCCTCCAAACCTTAGGTCATGTGCCTCCTCCTCTCAACATCATGCACCTCCAATCATCTAGGCCATGTGCCTCTAGCAATTTTCTTGTGCTCTTCTTCTCACCTTTCTGCCTGTTCTCTATGCCCCTTATGCTCTCGATAATTTATGTTCTTCTATAGCACCCGTGCACCCTTGACTATTATCGTCCTCTTTGCAACTATTCTTCTTTGTCTCTATTTCCTCAAAAAAAAAAAACACATTTATCGTCAAGATTAGATCTCCTGTAGAAGCTCCATCTTGTAGGGGCATATCAATATAAATACCTTTTTTATTAATAGTTTTGATTTTATTCATATTTATTTTTTGTATTAAGAAATGTTTTGATTGTAGTTTTGAGTACCTTACACTTTTTTACACGCTTTGTATTGTGTATTTATATTGAGTTGATCCCAAGCCATTGTGCTTCTTATGTGAAGTATCAAACTTTGTTTTTGGTCCTTAAATGTAGGCACCTTACCAAATCATGTTAAATCTCTTTATTCTCTTCTTTAGTTTATTTTCTTATTTAATTTTCTATAGCATTTGTAACACTCGAGGGAATCAATGTTTTTTCTTCTCTTTTCTTGTCTTTACTTTTTTTTTGTTTTTTTTTTTTCTCTCTTTATGCATATCAATGGTATTTATGTGTGAGCCTAGTAGGCCAAAAGTATCTTCAGTCCATTGGCTTAGCCGGTTGTAGTCACAACTAATATATCAGTCTCAGCCTTCAAGCGAATGTTTGCCTCACTGTTTCACCGTTTTCTTCCCCATCTCTAAAGCTTCCAGCAAAGAAAAATATGTACATATGTGCCGTCAATCCAGGAAGGGGGATAACGAGATTTACACCCACGAACCTTCGGAGAAAGAGACGGGGCTTTATTACATCATTGGAATCAAATGTTCTCTATGTTCTTATGTTACAACTTACACCTGTACCTACTTTCAACAAATGCATAAATAATTGTTTCAAGAGGCCACCAAAACAGAGGAAAATGCTGAGGCAATTTCATGGGATGATGCCTGTAATTATGTTTAGTCATTTGCAGCAACATTCCAAAGCAGGAACACAGATTGTCTAAATTCCATGAAAACCTTAAGAATTTCTAATTGGCAGCGACGGAATCTTTAAGTAACTCTTCCAAGTCTTTCAATCTACCATGGATGTAATAAAACATATTTAAGATATCAATTGACTCAATAAAAGAAATTGATATCATGAGTAAAGCATGCAGCTTCATACCTCACATTACTCAAGTCAGGATATATTGCTATTGCCTCTTTAAAGTCCTAGATGATTCGCGACAAAACATACATGTAAGATTTCCCTGTTCTTATGTGGACTAAAGAAGTTCTAAAAAAAGGACCCTTACCTGGTCAGCTGTTGAAGACGTGTAGGTAATCACACATGACATCCCAGCACTTGTTGCTGCCTACAACGGGGAAATTTTCTTGCGTTTTAACCACAATAAGCCGACTTGAAAGAATGATCAATTCCAAGTTACCCATAAAATGTGCGACGTCGCTTAAATGTAGTGTAAATTCGCTCATATTGTTGGGAAAAAAACTTCTCTTATTAATTATTGTCTCACTAAAGTAAAACAATTATGAAAGAAAAGCCCTCTCTTCTTCGAGGATTTAACCATACTTGTAAAATTTCATAGACCTACACATATAAAGTACAAATAAACAAGAAAAACAGAAAGTACCTGCAGCCCAATGACACTGTCTTCCACAACTATGCAATATTTTCCTGATAGGCCTAACTTCTGCAAAGCATAAAAGGAAATTATGGGGGGTTCCCGTGTGTATAGTAAGTTTCAAGCTCTGTTATTAAATTAATTACCTCAACAGCTGTCAAATAAATAGAAGGATCAGGCTTTTTCAACTTCACATCATCACCTGCAAACAGAAAACGACAGATATTGTCATATTTTTGTACCCAAGGACGGTACCAGTCTCAGAAGCAAATAATGCAGATTATACTTAACCAAAAGGGAGTGGTACTGCCTTAATATTTTACCATACTTACAATAGTAAATTGTAATTCAATAGAATTTTGGAGCATTTATGCGACTTTTAAGTCTTAACCAATTGAAAGACTAACACAAATTGTCTTCAGCATAATATATCTAGTTTTATGTGCGTGCAGAGCCGTCCAAGGATATAGCTTCTCGATGATAAGGATATTTATTCAGAAGTGGTCATCATACCAGCTAGGAAGCAATCCAGACTTTGAAAGCGCTCCTAAATAATACATGCATAGTAAAAAAAAAAAAAAATAATAATAAAAAATAAATAAAAAAAATCAATGAACAAACGTTATGGGAAAAAAAGGCAAAAAGAGATTCCTCTTATAAAGGAAAAGGATAGAGAAAGGGGCTTACAAGTCCTATAAGGTTTTCAAGACATAGTATAACTGAACTTTTAGTTGCTGCAGAGCAAACAGCAAGTTTCTTGCCCTAGAAACAGTGAGTAGGATAAAGAGAGAGCATCATAAACATAAAAGCAAGAAAAACGAAACAACAATATAATCAGGAATGGCAGACAATTTAAACTCAACTGACTCATAAAATATAAACAGATGCTTGTTGATCAAATTAGAATTAGTATAATAATTCAATGTGCCATACAAGAAAAGTTGCATTATGAATTGTGAATGTTATCTTACAGCAGCCTTTGCCTCATCCATTAGTCTCAAAACTCCAGGCCTTGGTTCCACCTGTGCAAAGTGATCAGTCTATACTAGCCCCTCTCGAATTTTGATGACATTTCTAAACAAGAAATCTGGGCAAACAGAGAGAACAAACGCTTCCTTACCGTTCCAGACTTTATTATCTCCTTGTATCTTTCAGTTTTCCAATCCTAGTAGAAGATAGAAACATCAATGCGGTACCATGAAATTAAAAAAAGAATTGCAGAAGTGAATGTCCTTTGGTTCAAATTAAACTTAACCAACATATCAAAAGGTTCAAATATCAAACAACCACCCAAGCCCCCGCGCCAGTACATATGCCATATACCAAACTGTTCTTTACCAATCAATCAATCATGCAAAAGCCAGCACTGTGACATGAATGCAGTTATTACTTAATTGATACGGAAAATCAAAACAGTTTCATGATCTCCATAAAAAGCATTTAATTTTGGTCTAGTTTATAAGAAGTTAGTAAATTCACTAAATTAAGCCAATCAATCATTTCTTGACAACGAAATTCTCTCAAAATAACAAATCTTTAACACACAAAGTCTGAAAGCTATTAACTTTTCTACACATTTCTCACCATCCAAACATCGAACAAGAAGGAAATACAACACCTGCAAAATATCGATCAACTTAGCTCTATTCTCATCGTCCTCGGGAGGCGTCTCAAAAATGGTCGACGAAGGCCACCCGTGCTCCTTAAAATACCTAATCAATCCAAGCCACACCCATTTTCTTTCAGTCTCAATTCAAAGAACCAAAAACCAAATCAAAACGGAAAATGAAGAGAAATTCATAGATCAAAACCATCGCATTTTAGGTTTTCCCCCTCCGATTCGATTCTGAAGCTCGTCGTAGAAATCCAAACTCCAATTAAGAGGCTCTGGAGAGCTGGAGCAGCGGACGTTGAAATGCGCGAAGGCGTCGTTGTAGGCCTGGCGGTGCAAGTGCTCGGACTCGAGAATGACGCCATCGCAGTCGAAGATGAGAGCTTCGAGAGCAGAGGAAGCTGAGGCCGAGACCGAGACAGGTTTCCATGACTTCATTGGAGTCCTCGTTGTGGAGGTTCGGAGGCGAAGTGGTAGAGTACGAGAGAGAGAGGTGAGAGTAGGTGAAAGTAGAGCAGTTGAAGAAGAAGAGGAACAAGGAGGAGACAACTTGATCATGAACGCCATGGTTGTGGATTTTGGTGAGCTTGCTTCGTCGCCTGTGGCTTTGGACAGTCGCAGGTAATTTCAATGGATTTAGCGACCGTTATGGACCTCCAATTTTTGCCTTGGACGCTTTTCCATTTCGATTTCTTCAAAAAGGACAATGTGGAAAAGGACAGCGTGGAAAAGGGATTGTTTTTTTTTTTTTCATTTTGGACTATTTTTAAAAATCCGCTACTATTACATTTGTTACCCTTGGTAGCATTGTGGCTGGAATTTCAAAATGTGACGTACCGCTCTTAAATTTTAAAACATAACATTATTCCTTTTGATATATGAAATACTAATAAAAAACTCTTTAAATTATGATTTTACACAAATGACATAATTTTATACAAAATAATGAGATTATTGAATAGTTTAATCAACTATTAGACTATTAACTTACTACAATGCAATCAGTAATGAAGCCAAAAAATTCAGTCGAGGGGGCTAGTCATGGAGCCATAAAATTCAATCAAAAAACTAATAACTACAACAAATATTTAATGAAAATGAATAATTATTAAATAAAACTATTGTTCCCAATCTATTTTTAGTGTCTAAAATGTTGCATAATGACTTTATTGTTAGTGCTATTGAAGATGTTTTTTCCCTTAATAGGCAAAAATAATTTTTCATTCATCTATTAATCATTTATCAAGGACTATCTTTATTATTTTACGAAAGATTGATTTTTGTTTCTCTTTCAAAATATATTCTACAATGTCATTGAATTTTCATCTTAATATTAAACTTAAAATTCAATTCCTTGCATAATAAATAAAGCAACAATGAAAACGAAAGAAATAAATGTTATAAACATATAAGAATATCAAATTGATAACTTTATGTTGTCTCAACTATTTTTTTCAAGATGATCAATATTTTTCAATCTCAAAAACTACTCACTAGAACATAACACTTTTGATTAAAGTATATATGAAAACCTTGTCAAGACATATTTGGTAGATAAGGTGTTTAATTGGTTTGAATCAATAACAATGTGAAGCTCTAACATATTATAATGAATAGTAAAAAAAGCAGCTACAGTGTAAAGCTCTCACATGCTACAACGTTTAAACCTATTTTTTTAGTCCTAAAACAGTTTGCCAAAGGCACTAAATATTTATGATATGTACTAAAAGATCTTTAAATATTAATTAATGTCAAGATCAATATAGTTACATATGTACACTTATGAAAAGAGATCAATAAATAAGAATATAAGTAAAAATAAATAAATAAAATTAACTTAATAAAAATCCAAGCTATTAATAGGAGGAGAAGATCTTTGCTAATTATCTAATGATAGTAGTTGGACTGTTGTTTAAAGTGACGATTTTTAGCGGGGAAATTTAGTTTTTTTTTTTAGAAAATGGGGCTATATTTAATTTTGATAGAAACATATATACAAAGTGCAAATATGAAAAAGTTGAAGGGAGCTTAAGTCCCCCTGGTCCTTCATCCTTCATTAGCTTCGTCACTGGACACAGTCACATGAAAATGAACGAGAGATTGCTTGTTTTCAAAAAAAAAAAAAATTAAGGTTTTTTTAGTTTATATTTTTAACAAATTTTTGAATTATAACAACTTTTTAAACTCAAATCAACTTTACACATTATAGAATTATCAAGATACTCTTATATTATATATCAAGTTTTATAAAAAGTTCTAACAAAATAAGTTTTTTTTGTTAATATTTCATAGTTTAGGAAAACGCGTGTTATGTTTTAAAATTCAAGGGCATAACATCAGAAGGTTTAAAGTTGAAAGGTAATTTTTGTAATTAATTCTTTCATTTTTGATCCTGTAGTCTAGAATTAGGACTTTTATACTTTTGACCACCGATATTAAAATTATAAAATTTTAGTTTCTAATATGTGATGGTATGTAGTACTTGTGTCAAATAATTTCTTTTTTTTATTATTATTTTTATTAATTACCCCGGACCATATGCCATATTTGACTTCACTTCAGATTTTGTAAAACTAATAAAAGTGCTCTCAATTTATATAAAACAGGTCAAAATCTCCCTTCAATCCAATTTCATCTATAAACTTACCAGAATTGTTGATATGACATGTTATTAACAATTAACTAAAACAAAGTGTGAAGCAAAACGTTCTCAACGTTTCAGATGACCCTTTTCTCTGTTCGGCTCCCGCCTGTGGCCCATTCCGATATACTAGACTAATCGAAACTTGTTCTCTGGTTTACCCATCAATTCAGTACCTCCCTTCACTTCTCACTGGTTTCCCTTCCTTCGTTGGTGTGTTTGACAATGACTAACCTCTAAGTCAGCTCAAGGATTAGATCCTTGTAGGGTTCCCCCCCTTTTTCTCCTCTCTCCAGGTTGGGCCAACTGATTTTCCTGTATTCATGGAGAACTCAGGAATGAGGAATAACGTTGACTCTCTCATCCGGCAAGCGGAAGCCCTCCACTGTGCCGATGATAATATGGAACTAGTTCCAGAATTGGATATTGCTACTATCACAGCCAACACCAAAGCCATCGGAAAAATTCAAGCTTCTCGACGGCGAAGCAGACTGGTGGTTCGTGGCACGAAATCCCGATATGGTACTTGCACGAAGAAGCTCCAAATGTCTATGTTTTTACTTTCAAGAACCTTGCAGACAAAAAATGGGCGATGGAGCACAGACTGTGGACGGTGAACGGCGTCCATATAGTTCTCCAAGAGTGGTCCCCAGGCGTACGAGCGGCACAAGTAGCTTTTACGAAGTCTGTATTTTGGATTCAGATACATGGCCTATCTTCAGACTATTTCTCAAAGAATAATGAAATATTAGCGTGTAATACGACATGGAAAGTTCTGGAAGTGCTAGTCCCTAAAGCAGAAGGGAAGTCCTGGGGCAGATTCTTTCGAGAAAAAGTTCTGATTAATTTGAACAAACCCTTTGTTGTCAGTTTCTACGAGAAAGATTCTACCACAAGAAAACATTGTATTCAGTTTAAATATGAGAAACTCTTTCGCTTATGTTTTAAGTATGATATTCTCAACCACGATGAGAAGAAATGTGTAGCAACAATGCCGGCAATGAGAAGTTTCGACCAAGGCGAACCATCGAGGCTTTACGGTAGCTGGGTGAGAGCCAATTCCTATAGGTGGCTGCGGTGGCCAGAAAAGGCTGAGGAAGCCAGAAAAAGGAGCAGAGAAACCTTCAGTGGATGAGATAGCGAAGAGTATAGCGTTGGGACCACAAAGTAGTATTAGGAAAGTATGGCTGAAGTGGAGGAGACAAGGATAATGGGGCTCAAACAGTGGAGTTTCCAAAATTGATGACTGAGAAGAGGAATGAAACTCGCCATTCTGGCAGCACAATTATTGTAAAAGGTAAACCTAGTGCTCTGAAAGAGGTGATGGGCTTCACCCTTCTGTGGTGGATGAGTACCAGGCCCATCGCCCATCAAGTGGCCTTTATTCCGGCTGCTACTTGCCCTGGTGCACCCCATGCATGGTGAATGGCCATCTTGGAGCTGCTTTACCCCATTTCTTTGATCCAATCGCCAAGATTGATTCTGATTGAAGCCCTAATACATTTTAAACCCCAATTTTTGGGAGGAGAAGCCGTAATTTTTCAAGGAGATTTTGAGCTAAATCCAAGGAAGAAGATAGAAAAAAGAAAAGAAAAAATATTTCTTTTATTTTTAGATTAAGATTTTATTTCTAGTTTTAGATTTAGGTTATCTTGTCAATAAATCATCATAGGAGAAAGTATTTGGAGATCAAGAAGATGCAAAGGAGGAGGAGAAGAAGAAGAATGTAGAACTTTTGACGACTCTAAAATTGGTTTTTTCATTCCTATTCTCATCTTTTTGATCTTTGTGATTTGTAAATATTGAACCATTTTAGTTATGGAATAGTTGTTTTTTCTAGAGCTTTGATTGTGCCTTATTATGAAGTGCTTATTTATTTTAAGTGGTTTCTCGTGATTTATATGTATTTTTCTGTACTTAATGCCTTTGGTTTATTTGGCCAATGAATTAGTTAATTCGATTTATAAATTTCATAACTCAAGAAAGATTGACATATTTATCGCTATTTGGGTGTGACGACCCGCCTTTTCGGGCAGTTATTTTACTTTCCTTAAATATCGTTTTCATAAACAGTAATCTTACTTACTTAGTAAGAAAAATACTGAAATAATTTTTTTTCTTTAAACATTCTTTAAAACTGATGCGACCTCTGTCGCATTTCAAGTTGAGACCTCGCTCAACACTTGCCCTTAAAATCATTTCAAATCGTTTCTTAAAACTTAATAAGAAACGTTTATTAAATCATAGCTTAAAACTTTACTTTATTATTACATAAAACAGTTCATAAACTGTATCTTAAAACTTTGAATACAATTCTTCAAACTCTGATTTTCTTAAAACTTCAGAAACACTAAATTAAACAATGGAAAACCTTTTCTTTGCATAGCAGAAGCAAACAGTGATGGTATCCATACCCAAATCTTCGCATATGTCCTCTGCAGCACCCAGCTCTTTTAGCGGGTCTTATTGGTCACCCATAAATTACCCACAGCATGAAAAACTTTTAATGAGCTTTCGTTCAGTAAGTTCAAACATAAACTCACAAAGCATTTAATCATGTTTTAAAACTTTTCTCATAACAACCTTCCTCTTGAAACATTTTACACAAACGTTTTCCATAAACATTTCTAAAAACGTTTTTCATAAAACATTTCTAAAATTTTTTGCATAAACATTTTTCGTAAAACATTTCTTGAACGTTTTTCTTAAAACGTCATTTATAAATCTTTTCTTGAAAACATGAAAATGTTTTTCACAAACATTTGTCATAAAACATTTCTCTGAATGTTTTCCATAACATAACATATAAATATTTCATAAAAAGGCATTCAAGTAACATCAGAATACATAACTCCATTTATGCTCAATTATTAACTTCAATTATGAGCATTTTACGAACATTCTATAAACTTAAATATTCCTTTCTTTCTCAACCTTTATTCTTGTTCCTTAACTTTCTTTATCTTATAACCTTCCTTCTCCTTACTTTACTTTAGTGTTCGTACCAACTCATTAATCATGAGATTATAAACATGATGCTTCCCTTGTGGAAGACTTGAGACCATCAAACATTGAGGTCTTGTACCTCACCTTTAGGAGGTCAAACTTTAATTTTACTTTCATTACCTCATAACAAAGAGGCTGGTACGACACTTTCTTTTTATCTTTACATTACCTTCTTATTAACTTTAGTGAGCATTTCAAATGCAATCACATCATATGCAATACACTTGCAATTCATAGCTCGTACTATAAAATCTATTGCATAACAAATGCAACTCATTGCATAACAAATGCAACATAAAATGCAAACACATTTTGCTAATCATAATTTGTATTCTAACACTTATTGCATAACAAATGCAACACATTACTTAATAAATACATCATAAAATGCAAACACATTTTACAAATTATAATTTTTATTCTAAAACTTATTACACAACAAATGCAACTTATTGCATAACCAATGCATCATATAACTTATAACTTAAATTATAAAACATTTTGCATTATCATAACGCAAAACATATTTTCAATACTTTGAAAATCATAACTTAAACTTTTAAAAAACGTTATGCATATCAATATGCTAATAAACCTTTAACATAACGGTTGCAATTTCATTGCAATTCTTTTTCTTGAACTTTAAAACTTCTTGCATAATAAATGCAAACATACTTTAAAAACAACTTGCTTAACAATTGCAAACACATTTGCAAACATATAAATAAGCATTTAAAACTCATTTACTTCATGCTGTAGGTGAGATTTAAAACTTACCCAAACTATACTCTAGCGTTCTCTATGTCGTTCCTTTTCCTCCCATTAGTCGGCCTGTATGTCCTGATCAAACGACAACCGACTTATTAATTAACTTTCTTTATTATCAATCCACTCGATTGATAATAAAACGTAAACATTAACTATTCATTTCTTTTTCATAACTTGGTATACTATCGGTCTACCGTTCTCTTTACTCAACCTTATAAACCATCGGTTTACCTTTCCTTCACTTAGCTTTGTAGCCCACCGAGGTTACTTTTCCTTTTAACCTCCTAATCCATCGGTTTTACCTCTCGTTTACTTAAACATCCTTATTAAATCTCTAGTCTTACATGACGGTTACGTTACTTAATGTATTATGGAACATTTTCCGTCTAAAAACGTTATGCTAAATCGGAGTGTTCGACTCCGCTCTAGTCGTTTCTTTAATAATGACGATTTTACCCTTAACGAGTTTTTCATCAACCTTGTAACGTTATAAAACCTATTCTCACATAAAACAGTGTAACAATCACTGATCATGCATTTCATAAATTTTTATGAAAGCATCTAAAACAATTTATTTTAAAAACAGTTCATACTATAGGCGAGATCCTACTTACTTGGACTCCAAGCTAAGCAGATCTAGTTGTACCTCGCTGTATCTATAGTATGTGAAGCATCCTTTGCAGTACTCCTCGAGCGACCATGAATGGCTAGAAATGCTTCCTGGAGATCATACATTCTTGAAAACGTCATTCTGAACTTCGATACTGCTGTTTAAATCGCCTCGATCCACGTGTAGTCAGTACCAGATGATTTTTACCAGAGTGAAATTAGCTCAAACGGAGGTCACCATTGCTTTCAGAGCGTCGAACCGAGTCGAGAGGCGGTCTCGGATCTTCGATCTGAGGTCTGAATCACAAAATCCCAATTTAGCGTTGATCGTCGTTGACCGACAGCGGTTGGCTCCGTTGAGGGCTGAGCTCGAGCCTACCCCCCCTAATTCGACCCTCCTGAGTCAATTGATGGGGTCAATTTCACCCAATTTGGCCTCCATCTGCCCAATTCGAAGATCAAAGTCGGCGGCCAAAAGTGAAGATTCCGATCTCCTATCTCAGGCAGAGATACCGTGAAATTGAGCTGGGCATTTTCTTCTCCGTGGCCCTCTGAGTATTTCTCTTATGGTGGGGCAGCTCAACAACGCGTGGAACGGCAGCTCCACCTCTCCACGGCAGTGCTAGGCGGCGGGTCCTAGTTCTCCAACGACCGGCGGTCGTTTCGTGCAATTGAGGTGCCGAATTTCTTCCTCTCGGTCCTCTGAAGGTGTTTGTGCCCTCAATTTGGCACAAAACGGCCTAAAACAGCCAACCCGATCTCACCCACGGCGACGGTGGCGGGCATCCACAATCTCCGGCAAAGGGCGGCGGAACGGAGCAATTGACCGAGGCGTCTTGCTCACCGTAGCCCTCTGATCATTTTGGCACCGGCGGTGTGGCACACCGCCGTCAGAGACGGTGGGTCCGACGGTGGCTCCACGGCGGCGACGGAGCTCCTCCGGCGAGGCTTTTCTAGCCAAAATTGAGCTGAAAAAATGGTACCATCTTGCTACTCTCCTCACGCTGAGTCCATAGACACCAAGATCACGTCGATTGGTGGTCGGACGGCGGAGAAATGACGTCGGAAAGAAATGGGTTTCACCGCCACTTTGGGCGGCGCGTGAGGCTCCCTCCAGTGGCCTTTTGGGCGGCGCGTGAAGCTCCCTCCAGTGGCCTTTTGGGCGGCACGACACCTCGTTGGACTCAGCTCGTCGAGAGCTTTCTATTGGTCGGGAGGTGTCGCAAAAAGAACGCCGAAATCTCGAACGAGATTTGAGGAAAGAGAGAGAATTCTAGAGAAAGAAAGTAGAGAGAGAGACCCAAATTTTGTGAGATTTTTCTGATTTTTTTCCTTTTTTTTTTCTCTTTTCTTTTATAAAAGTATAAAAAGAAATTGTGGTCCACACAATTCAATTCTTATATTGCATTGCTCTAATACTGTATAATTTTTCATGTTATTATACAGTATTTTTTTTAAACTGTACTTTGTCTTAATATAATCATCAACTTAATGCATTTTTAATGCATTAAAAATCTCAGGTGTTACATTGGGAAACATAGTCTTAGTTGTTGTTGTTACTTAAGAGGGCCGAGAACACAAATAATTACTATAGGGTTTGCTTAATGAATGTGGGTAGACAAGTTAGATAAGGACATTGACTTGAATATTTATGCATATTATCTCATTTAATGCTTGTGAGGGTAATGAGATTCACTTAGTAATAAAATTAGCGCAGATTGATTATGGTGAAATCAATGCTCTAATATTTTTAGCTATTTGTTTTCGTTACTTTATTTTATTTGCTAAGCCATTTTTATCATGTTTTTTTAATTCATTTCTCTATGTGGTCATCCAAATAATCTTAGAGCCAATCAATGTTAGGATCGACATTTGTACTTATATACACTTTATTAATTATACATCCTGTGCACTTGCGGTTTGAGCGTAACATGTTTTTTTGGCACCGTTACCAAGCATGTTCTTTAGTTTTGTTAATATTGATAGCAATTAGGACTGGGATTAATTTAGATCTCTTTCTTGCTTTAAATTTATTTGTTTTTAGTTTCTTTTGCTTTTGGTTTTGTTTTTGTTATTTTGTTCATATGGTGAGGTACTTTAAGATGTCTCATCAATAACTCTTCTTGAGTTTTGCCCAATATAAGATGGAACTAATCCATAGTGCTTGGTGGAAATATAAGGAATTAATAATTTGATTTCCTTACCATCAGTTCTCCACAGAATGTCAACTTCAAAGTTTTCTTAATGGGTTATGCGCCACAATAAAAAAGTGGGTCGAAAGCGAAAATGGTATCACCTCTTTCTACCAACTATCTGCAAATGATGCCCATTGTATGTTGGAAGACATTGCAGACTATGATCATTGGTATTAGAATAATTCCAACAATTTTGAGCCATGGTTTGAAACCTAACCTCAAAAGACGGGTGTATCTCTAAAACTTCAAGCCATATTTGTGAATTTTATAGAGGATACTTGTCAATATACGAAGAAAAATGACCAAAATATGTAGAGGTTGAATGCAAAGTTGATAAGTTGATGGGCGTATCTTTGAAACTTCAAGCTTCGTAGATTTTATAGAGGCCCGTCAATATAAGAAGAGGTCGGATGAGAAGTAGATAAGGCCAAATGCAATAGTAGAGGAGTCGTTTGAAACGAGGCAATTGTAATACAAATTATGAAGAACAAAACATAGGATTTTTTTTTTTTTTTTTGCAATTTACCCTCAAAAATTAAACTAAAACAAAACCAAATCCCTTCAAACAAGGAAAAAAACAAACAAACAAACAAAACCAAATTCATCGTCAATTTATCAGCTTCTTCTTCCTCCTCAAATTTTCTTTTTCGTTTCGGAAGCAAAAAGACGCCCAAAACACTTTACCCAAATTAAAAAAAAGAAAGAATTTGAAGAAAGGGCAAAAAAAAATTTTGAATTGAGGAAATGACTTCTTTTTTTTTTAACCAAAAAATATTTTTTTTGTGCAGGTAAACTGTCTCTGTTTTTTTCAAAAAAATAAGGACAATGACTGTAACAAAATAAGAAACCTCAACAGGATGAAAAAAAAAAAAAAAAAAAAAAAAAAAAAAAAACTAAAACTAAAACCGTTTTGATTTGTAAAAAGCTTTTTTTGTGTCAAAAACTGACAAAAAAAAAGATCATTGACCAAAATAATTTTCCTAAAAAGCTATTTTTACAAATCCCCCGATTAAAAAGAAAACATGATCCTTACATAAACCCTAAATTTTCTAAAACAAAGTCCGAAAAAATTACAAACGGCAGCACCAATTTCAGAGAACCAACCAGGTGGCGAACGTGGATATTTGTCGAGACTAGTTGCTGGTTTGAAAAAGTTAAGGTCTTAGATTGCAGGTTTGAGTTGATTAACGGTTTCGTGGAAGATGGATTTTCAGGAAAACAAACCCAAAAAGACAAAAAAAAAAAAGTCTTTTTTTTTTTTTTCTATTTTATTGGCACTATATTCGTAGCTTGAAAATCTGAAATATTCCCCCTCAAAAAATATCTGGAACATTATATTCTGGGACTGGAAGAGATGCGGATTGGAAAGGACAAAGAAAGCAAGGAGCTTTTCAGGAACAGCGGAGAAACGAGTTAAAGAAGATTGGCAATTCAATCGAATCCTCGGATGCCAGAACGACGCACCAAATTGCCACCATCGCCACCTGAGATTGCACTGTGCTCTCCACGGGAGATCTGTCGAGCTTCGAAGTTGCGCGAGATTGTCCTCTCCGTCACCGTCGACAGAGATCTGGTGGCGACGATCTAAGCTTTGGAAGGGGTGGTGCGACGGAATTGCAACGCTTGGGTTTTGGGGTTTTTTTTTTTTTTTTCCTCATGGTCACGGCTTCTTCTTGGCTCCTTCCTGGTTCTGCGACTCGACCAGGCTCTCACAAATGGCCTGGAGCTTAGTGTCGACGGAGGAGTGAAGCGGCTTATAGTCGCCGAACTCAGCGTAGCTGTGGTGGCGTAGGTTGGGGAAGTTGACTCTTGGGCGAATCTGTGCTAGGTGGTGGCCGGAAGACCACAGTGGTGGTGGTGATGGGAGGGGGATGCCGGAGGAGATGGAGATTTGTGGGGGTAGGGGGGACGATTGAAGAGGTTTGATGGTGGATTTTTGAGTTTTTTTCCCTTACAAAAAGTAAGATTTCTGATTTTGTAATATACATTTTTTTTTATTTTTTTTATGTTTTAATTTAAATCCTTTTCAAAACCTAATAGATATTTTACTAGAATAGTAAAGTAGTCATGTGTTTTCTTAAATTTAATTTTCGTTAAATTGACCTCTTAGCTACTAAATTAAAAACTAAAAAGCTAAACAATAAAAAAAATTAAGATCAAAATCTTACTTTCGTAAAAAAAAAAAAAAAAAACCAATTAAACAATTTATTTTTTGTTATAACATGGTTGTGTCAACCGTTGACATGTACTAGTTTACTTTGATCGAGTTGTCTAATTATTTTGTTAGTTTAATTTTAAAAATAAAAATAAATCACTAAAAACCACGAATATTTACCAAAAAGAAAAAGTATGAAATGAGAACAACCTTTTTTTCTTCATCAAGGAATCCTATATTTTCTAAGATAAAGTATTGGAACTAAATTGAACATTTACCATAGTATGAGTTCTTTGCTCGTGGAAAAGCCAAAGGAAAGGGATTAAAGCTATTATTATTGCTTCGCATTCGAGGCAGAATAAAGAGTTAAAGATGCATTAATTTTCTTACACTCCACGTGGAGAGATTAGCCGAAACAAAAGTACAGATAAGAGGGAAAAAAAAAAGAGTTCGAATCAAATTGAGCACCATCCATGCTTCCTTTTATATATATATATAACAAAATCATGTAACCTTTTTTTATTTTCAAAATAATAGCAAAAATGGCTAACCAAACGTGTTTTTAATTAAAAATTGAAAATAAATCCGCAGAAAACATTTTTATTTGTTTAACAAAAATAAACAAAATCTTACAAATGAGGCCTAAGTTTCCTTCTTTCATCAATTCATATAAAACAAAAACTAAAATAAAAGAAGAACATTAAAAAAATTAGAAATGGTCTTCAGCTTGATAACCATATCAGTCTCGGTAACATTTTTCGTTTGATATCAAAACATTATTTGTGCATTCGTGTAATATTTAATTTATTTTCGCATTACGCTCAATAAATATAATCTACTTCCCTTACATTCAACTTGATTCATTGTTGGAAAACTGCACAAAAAATATTATATCTAAAGACTGCTTTGTCCATCAAACTAAGTATTGTAATTTTAAAAATAAAGGAGAGGAATAAGAACTATTGTTTCCTTCTTTAAATGGGAAATTCTTGATTTTTTTTAACCCAATATAATTTGGGTTAAAATTGTGCATATTTTTCTGAATAAAAAAAGTGTAAATAATAATTGTAGATAAAGTTACCCTAATTGTGGACCATGCCTGAGTCACGAAACAAATTGTAAAAGATACAATAATATTACTACACCTCAAAAAGTCAAGGATTCCTGTTTAAATGAAGGAAGCATCCTTTCCTTCTCCTAATGGAGAATCCTAGATTTTTTGAGCTCAAAGTAATTAGGGATATTAGTTGAGAATATTTTTTGGCAATGAAAAAGCGTAAAGAATGATTGTAGAGAGCGTTATCCTAATTGAAGACCATGCATCCATGAGCCACATAATAAAATGTAAAAGATACAATAATATTATTGCATTCTAACTAAAAAGAGATTTGCAAAGAAAAAAAAAAGAAGCAAAAAAAAAAAAGGAACGTAGAAAACTGAGTGAGAGTTATACTTTCCTTCTTCTGGGGGGATTCTAGGCTAAAGTAAATGAGAATGAATTGCAAAGAAAGTTATCCTAACTAGTTCTCGTATTATCACAAGATAAGTTAGTTGGGATTCTAGGCTAAAGTAAATGACAATGGATTATAAAGAAAGTGATCCTAACTAGTTCTCGTGTTATCACAAGATAAGTTAATTTAAAATATAAGAAGCAAATTAATTAAATTGAATTTTTTCCTAGATTAACTTTTTATAACTAATAATCGATAATTAAATAAATTGCATAAGTACTAGGAAAAAAATACAATAGTATTAATCCTTGTGTGAGGCAAAAAAAGAAGGAAAAAAAAAAAAAAGAACCGCTTTCTTCATGTCTAGCTTGAGACGTCCAAATAAACGTAACCCTTCTCTAGCAGGGGAAAGGTACAAAGTCACGTCTAGATTGTTAATCATTATTTCTAGTTTATAGACTAAACTTAAAAAGTATATTCTTAAGATTAAGTTTGTTTAAAATTAGTTTAAAATTAAGCTTAAAAGCCGGCCAGTTTCCCATTATTCCCGATTTATAGTTCTGCCTCTATGTACGGTAGAATATATAATAGATAAATACATACATACATATGTAATAGATGTGTGTGTGTGTATCTCATAGTGAAGATTCCCTTAAAAAGAATATAAGTTACAGACACATCCGAGTTCATTTTTATTGGATTTAATTTAACGACAGCATCTTACAGACTAAGTTATTCGTAGTAACATTGACAAATGACGTGTGATGTTTTCTGGAGCACATATGAGTATAAGTACTAGATGTGACCGACATTGCCGACTAGAGATATCTTCTAATACATTTACGTAATTGAGAAAGAAATGGTCCAGTAAAATTCAGCATTTCAGCCATGAACATGTTTTGAAGTTGTTCGGGGATCAGAGGTCTCCTGCAGCATATGCAATCGTTTAATCAAAATGGATCAAAAGCGATACTGTTGCGGTTGGTGCGGATATCGCATCCATGAAGAATGTGCCGAGTTTCCGGAACACATCAACCATTCATTGCATCCTCTCCACCCTCTCAAGCTTGCAAAAAGATCATTCAACAACAACACTTGCTGCTATTACTGTGAGAATCCCTTCAACAATATTTATGATGAATATGTTTACCGATGTGATGATCAGCTCTACTCTAATTTCCACATGCATCGATCATGCGCCATGATCCCGTTGCCGACCATAGAGTCCCACGTCAATGGCGACCAAGATGACGGTGTGCTTCAATATATTTGCCATAAGAAGCCGATGACCTTGGTGGAGCATCTAGATGGTCATAAAAGAAGAGCTACATGTCAATCGGGCTGGTCATTGGGTTCAGCCTATTCTTGCACATCCATAAAGTGTGAGAATTTTCTCCATAAATCATGCGTAAAGTTACCTCCATCGAGGCTTTACGGTAGATGGGTGAGAGCCAATTCCTATAGCTGGTTGTGGTGGCCAGAAAGGCTGAGGAAGCCGGAAGGAAACCTTCAGTGGATGAGATAGTAAGATTAATGCGTTGGGACCACGGGGTAGTGCCAGGACCGCTTTTCAGACGTATGGCTAAAGTGGAGCAGACAAGGATAATGGGGCTCACACAGTGGAGTTTCGAAGATTGATGACTGAGAAGAGGAATGAAACTCGCTATTCTGGCAACACAATTGTTGTAAAAGGTAAACCTAGTGCTCTGAAAGAGGTGATGGGCTTCATGCTTGGGCCTTCTGTGGTGGATGAGTACCAGGCCCATCAAGTGGCCTTTATTCCCCCTGCTACGTGCCCTGGTACACCCCATGCATGGTGAATGGCTATGTTGAAGCTGATTTACCCCCATTTATTTGATCCAATGGCCAAGACTGATTCTGATTGAAGCCCTAATACATTTTAAACCCCAAAAACCCTAGAAAAAGAGCCTCCATTTTTGGGAGGAGGAGCTACAATTTTTTGAGGAGATTTTGAGCTAAATCCACGGAAGAAGATAGAAAAAAGAAAAGAAAAAATATTTCTTTTATTTTTCGATTAAGATTTGATTTCTAGTTTTAGATTTAGGTTATCTTTTCAATAAATCATCAAAGGAGAAAGTATTTGGAGATCAAGAAGATGCGGAGAAGAAGAAGAAGAAGAAGAATAATGTGGAGCTTGTGACAACTCCAAAATAGGTTTTTTCATTCCTATTCTCATCTTTTTGATCTTTGTGATTTGTAAATGTTGAACCATTTTAGTTATGGAATATTTGTTTTTTCTAGAGCTTTGATTGTGCCTTATTGTGAAGTATTGATTTATTTTAAGTGGTTTCTCATGATTTATATTTTTTTTGTACGTAATGCTTCAAGTTTATTTGGCCAATGAATTAGTTGATTCGATTTATGAATGCCATAGCTCAGGAGAGATTAACACATTTAGTCGTTATTTGGGAAACACAGTCTTGGATGTTGTTGAAACCCAGGAGGGCCGAGAACACAAATAATCGTTAGTAGGGTTTACTTAATTATATTGACTTGAATATTTATGCATATTTTCTCATTTAATGCTTGGGAGGGGTAATGAGATGCACCTAATAATAAAATTAGTGTCGGATTAATTGTAGTGAAATCGATGCTCTAGTATTTTTAGTTATTTGTTTTCTTTACCTTATTTTATGTGCTGAGCCATATTTATTAGTTTTTTTTTTCATTCATTTCTCTATCCAATCATCGAAATATTCTTAAAGTCAATCAATGTCAGTAATTAACACAAATTAAACACAATCTTTGTGGGATCGACATTTGTACTCAGATACACTTTATTACTTATACGGCTCGTGCACTTACGATTTGAGTGTAACAAGTTTTTTTGGCGTCGTTACCTGAGCATGTTGGTTAGTTTTTATTAATATTGATAGCAATTAGCTCTAGGATTAATTTGGATATTTTCCTTGCTTTAAATTTGGTGAGGTACTTTAAGATGTCTCATCAATAACTCCTCTTGAGTTTTGCCCAACATGAGAAGGAACTAATGCGTAGTGCTTGGTATAGATATAAAGAATTGTTAATTCGATTTCCTCACCATCACTTCTCCAAGGAATGTCAACTTCAAAATTTTCTTAATGGGTTATGTTCCACAATAAGAAAGTAAGTCAAAAGCGAAAATGGTACCACCTCTTTCTATCAACTATCTATAGATGATGCCTGTTGTATGTTGGAAGACATTGTAGACTATGATCACTAGTATTGGAACAATTCCAACAATTTTGAGCCATGGTTTGAAACCCAACCTCAAAAGACAGGTGTATTTCTAGAACTTCAAGCCATATTTGCTGAATTTTATAGAGGATACTTGTCAATATATGAAGAGAGATGACCAAAATATGGAGAGGTTGGATGCGAAGTTGATAAGGTTGATGAGTGTATCTCCAAATCTTCAAGCTTCACAGATTTTATGGAGGAGACCAGTCAATATATGGAGAGGACAGATGATAAGTTGATAAGATCAAATGCAATAGTAGAGGAGCCATTGAAACCTTAAAGGGTGACGTAATAGGAAAACAAGTTATGGAGAAAAAAACATAGGGGCAGTTTGGTATTGTTTTAAAATAAATGAAATGTTTTTGTTTTAGAAAATAAGAATTTTTTTAGAATTGTGCTGAAAGTGTTTTTAAACTAAAAGGTGTATTATTTATATAATCAACCAATAATAATATAAAGAGAAAACTACATGTATGTCATACTTTTAAAAGTTGTGTTTATCTATGTCACACTATTATTCATATTACATGTTAAGTTATGCTACAAATGAACATGTGTAACATTTATAAAAGATAAATCTAAAAAGATAGCGTTTATGAAAATTCTCATAATATAAAAGCAAATGAGCCTTTCGCATACGAGCCTTTGGCGTGTATACTAAATCCTGGAATAATAAAATTTTAATAAATAAAATAACAGTTTCTAACTACCTAACTATTCTTCTCTTTCTTCTTCCTTATTCAAAAATTTTTGTTACTAATTTTCTGTAAAATGAAAAAAAATCAATAATTGAGTTCAACAAAGATGGCTAAGACCTTTGGTTTAATGGCATCCTCTGGATGTTTATTTCTTATATATAGAATAGCAAATGCTATAACTTGTACCAATTTTTAGAAAACAACAATATAAAAGTTCAACAAAGATCCTCAAGAAGTAACATGCATGTTGATGCATTGAGAAATAGGGGAAGATGGCTAGTTCTGGAGTGGGGATTAGGTTGTAAAAAGCTCATTAAAAAAATTAAAAGAATGTACCTTGAAAAAATTTTGAAATTTTCAAGATTTTTATTTTATTAAAAAGAAAAAATAAGACACCTAAATAGAAAACCACAATTGCATGGAGGTTTGTGTGAACCAAACTCTTTATTACCAATAGACAGGTTGTTGAACCATCGAAGAGTTGGGCCTTTGAGACTTTGTGCGAATAGCTTGCACATCATTTCATCTAGAATAGAGTTTGGAATACTTGTCGCACAAACCACGTTGTTGTATTGCAATAGGTGGTCTTTCGAGTCAGATGTTCCATCAAAGCGAGTGAACACCAGGTTACTGTACTTCGAAGGGACGACCGAAGTAATCCTCCTTGTGAATAGGGTTTCTCGAATGTCTTTCGAGATATTGTCTAGTGCTGGGGTCTTCCTTGTTGCCTTTGAGACTTTCTGATTGATCTTTTCTTCCACGAACTTTGCGTTTTGTTCAAGCATCTCCCTCATCATCTACTGAATGGACTCGGGACTTAGCAGAGTTGGTGTCGGAGTAGCTTCGAATCGAATGGTTGGTTCAACTGTTCCTTCTCATTCTTCATTCATCTGGTAACTCGTCGACTTAATTCTAGACGAGTATCTATCGTTGTTGTAGTCGTTGCTGCAGCGGGTGTTGCTAGGTTTGCTATTGTAGTTATCAGTGTTGCTGTGACCATTGTTGCTGATGCTAGGAGTTGAGGGGGTGTATAGCGGCTGCATCCTCCTGATGGGGCTATAGGAGGATTGTTGTTTGATTGGCTGTGGCGTCTGAAAATGCCACTGTGCGGTCGTAGTTGCTGGGAATGCTGAATACCCATAATATAGGTAATGGTATGATAGTGAGGCCATCTGTGAGTTTTAGTAACTGATCTGGTTTCTTAGAGTCAAGTTCTCGCTACTGAGTTGCTCCAATCTCCTATCATGTTCTTATGCATGCATCGCTTGCTCCTAGAGTATTTTCTTCAGGGTTTCTACTTCTGCTGTGAGGGTTTCCATTTGCTAGTTAGGCACCAAATTGTAGACGTTGGATCTACAATCAAATATAAAAAGTGTTAACCTAGGTTAATATGTTATGTTTAATGGATTTAGGCCCTCAAATCACCGTTATTTGGATCTGTTAGCTTCAAAACAAACTTGTCAGATTAATTGTAGAAAATAAACTGAAAAATTGAAATCATATGAAGTAAGGTAACATAGGAGAAATAAAAGATACCACACACACAGATTTATAGTAGTTCACTCTGTTAAAAGAGCTACGTCTACTATTTTTCACTATTGTATGAATTCAGAGTACAGATTATAAAGGTGCAAAATGAAGAGTAAATTTGACAGAGTTTCTATATATTGTATTTTTTCGTATGTACAATTGAAGACGGTATCTCCTTATATAGAGAATAAGATGAGTCGTGGCTTCCAACCAACTGGTGGAGTGGGGTTATGATGCTGGAGGTAACCGCAATAGTGGGACACATGTCGGTCTGTGATAGGCCACAAGAATCATGCTCTCTCCATGTTTCAGTTTCATGGTTAGACTTGCTTATAACTGTCAGTTCATGCTGATAGATCCCATCAAAAGAATACTTGGGAAACAAACCTAGACACTACCTTCAATAATAACAGAATGTTATTCGAATACATATCGATTATGTACAGGATCAAATAGATCGATCCAATTGAAGTCTTAACTCCATTTACGCATCTTATTCTTACGTTGAATAGCGGAGTCACTTTGTTCTATTCGACTCACTTTATTCACAGCAATGGGCAGTCATGTTGGGCCTTTGGACAATTTGGGCTTAACCAAATTGTACCCCAACAATACTATTATTTGGATCTTTCTTTTTTTTGATATACTGAAATTTTCTTCAAAATTTTATTAAATTTTTTGCATACTCAAAAAGTATTTTGAAATTTTAAAAGGTATATATACCAATGAAAACTTAAAAAAATAAGAAATTTTATTAATATTACAGGAGTTTTTTCTCTTTCAAAATTTTGTGTTATATCAAATATATTTATGTTATATTTTTTTTATTTCGCAGACATATATAAAACTTTTAAAATTTCAAAATACTTTTGAGCATGAAAAAAATTAATAGAATTTTTTAAAAAAAATTTGGTATATTAAAAAAGAAGGATTCCAATTATATAATAGTTTTAATTGTTTTTTATTTTTAATTATCAATAAAAATTATTTTTATTATAGTTTTAATTTTTATGGTTATCTTTATAGCCAAAATCATCAAAATACGCCTAACTTTATAATCATTTGTTAATTTTTTGTTAAAATTTTAATAGATGGACTATTTTTGTTAACGGTTCATGTTTTAAGGGGAATGGATATTACGTTTTAAAATTCATGGGGTAAAGTGTTATAAGAGCTATAATTCAAAGGGAATTTTATAATTAATCTTTTTAAAAAAATCACATTGATACTTTACTGTTTGAAAAATATCAAATATCGCTCCATAGTTTTCAAAATTCATTTTAATACCTTGAACACGTATTTTATGACTTAAAATTTCCTACTTATCATTTCATTAATGAATAAATTATAAGGTCTTTGGGAAATATGGTTAGAACTAAAACTGTTTAACTAAAAACTGTATCATGCGAGAGCGTTATATTATAATTCACTTTTGTTTATCACTATAGCATATAAAAACTTTATACTATAACAATCAAAAGTTTTTATTAAAACTAATTTTACCAAACACCCTTTTAATTTTGTAAAACAATGATAGGAAATCAAAATAAAAGATTAAACAAAATTCATGAAAGGAAATCATAATATGTGAATTCATTTGCTTTTTTCTACACTGTTTGTAGTGATTTGCATTTATAGTTTTAAAAAAAGTAAGATGAGGTTCATTGATAAAGGGTATGCGGAGAATTTCAAATACCAAAATCATCTTTTTAAGAATTATAAAATACCATTTTGATGTTTTCTAAACAGTAAAGTATCAATATAATATCCCAAATGATAATAACTCTGATAACAATTTGCTGTTGTCGTTTTCGAGCTTATGAATTGTACTCTCAAGTACTAACGTGAGACAATAAAGCCACGAAGTTGAAATTAAGATCCGCGTGCCCTCTAAACTACATACACGCCAGCCTGGGGAAGTCATAATCTTTAACCATGTCCACAACAAACCTAAATTCAAGGAAATGACCTTTTCTCACCATCGTGATCATGGTACCAATAACAACTTAATAAGGTCTTTTGGTCATTTTGGCTGACAATGTTTCTCTGTATAAGTAAGAAAAATCATACAAAGATCAGAAAGCATGAGACGACCAAAAGAAGAGTGATGATGTGTAAAACTGCATGGATATGGCATGCAATGTAGATACCAAGAAGATAAGGCGAGGAAATATCAAACAAACAATTCGACCTTCTTCAGAACGACACCATGTGACAACAGCCTAAAAAGTTTTAACAGTACTACTGGCCTGCCCGGGGCCCAAAACACAAAAATAATGTAAACCAATTGCAAACAAAAGTAGCAATTCAAAGACATCAGATTGAAATTCGATTCAAGAAAAAAAAAAAAAAAAAAAAAACTGAAAAATGAAGAAGAAAAAAAAAAAGATTTGTCCACTCTTGCAATTTCTGTACATTCTATAAAATTTTCAGTGTACAATTAATGACCATGCCGTGACAATACGTTCGGTGCTCATTCTAACCAACCACAATAATAACCTCTTTTTTCCCTCTACCCCAAAGAAAAATAAATATTATATACGTGTAAGTCATACAAATTTACTGGACAAAATCAGAAACCCATCTCCAATTCTTCATCTAACATATAAACTTTCGGTGATTTTTTTTTTTTTGGGGTTTAATTTTAGTGGTCTCACTAATTAAGGATTGAAAAAGTGATTTCCACAACGGCATTTCCAATCGAGAGGCTTGTAATTTGAGTACTTGTTACGAGTCGAGTCGATGAACACGACCGGCAGGCCGACGGTCCCGTCCAGATTCGGTCCAGCTGGTTCGTTTCTCGGCAGGGTTGGGACCTGGACCGCCATGCATGGATGGCAGGCGTTGCACTTGTTGTGGCAGCTCGGTGGTGTCGAACCGAGCCGTGTTTTCTCCCCAACCAACAAACCCTGAAACAACATGAATAAAACCCCATAAAATCCAACAAAAAAAAAAGAACAGAAAAGGAGTTTTGAGGAAAATTCTTAAAAGGGTTTTTGTTTTTCTTACCTCAGAAGAAATCAAGGGCTGCGGTTGAATAGTGCAAAAGCAAAAAGGTGAACAAAGAAGAGAAATAAAAAGAAGTGTAATGACTCTTGCAATAGTGATGAAAAGAGGATACTGTGAATTCATGGTGATGACAAGGAAAATGCATGTCAATATGTTGTATAAATCATACTACTCATGCATCATAAAGTCATAAGTTTGCTGTAGAAGGAGAACATAGCAAACTTGCTTCCAACAAAAGAAGAGAGAGAGAGAGAGAGATTAGTTTGGTTGAGATATCTGGAATGTTATTATTAGGTGAATGAGTAATAAAGAGGCAAGAGAGGGTAAAGAAAGAGTGTGAATCAATGGGGATGGCGAGGGGTCCACCACCAAGTGAAGAGAGAGAACATGAGAAAGGCACTGTGAAAGGCGCAGAAGAATACAGTGAAGGACAGAAGTGAAAGGAACAATACGTGAAAAGGCAAACGAAGTTGGGACTTGGGAATGGAGAGTAATACATTAATCAGAAATCAATTTGGGAAATTTTTATATTCTATTTTACGGAAATGGCTAGTCATATTTGTGTTGGAGCACTGTTTGTGCGAGCGAATGTGAGAATGGAGGGGTCAAATTGTAAAATGTGGGGCACAGACTGGTAATTGTTGGGGGAGCATTTAATTAGACTGAGTAGCTCAATCACTTTCTTTTTTTTTTAAGTTTTAACCGTGATTGATGCAATAATTCACAACAAAGAGGGTTTAAACGTTTCTCTATGATTATGGTCGGAAAATGAATTTTTCCAACGTAATCTTTGTACACAAATATGGGAAAGAAAAACAACGGCTCCATTTGACCAGGTGTACTTGTATCGGCTAACTCTATGGAGTGGGAGTCTTTAGGAATAAATTTAAAACTTGAAATTCGAACTTGAATGTTATAATGTGTAAAAGTTTTATATTGTAGCGTATTTTTACTTTATACAGTAATATATAAACGTTTTATACTATAATAATTAAAACTTTAAAGTTAAAACTTGATTACTAAATACATTAATATCCAAGGACTCAACATAATAGGCCCGAGCCCTCCTCAACTTTATACTATATATTATGCATATATAGATATATGTACAAGACTCGAGAGTCGAGAGTGGAAAAAGAGATAACCCCACCGATCACCAGAGAATACAAAGCCTAATACAACAAAAGAGCAACGAAAGCCCATCGCATATGGGCGAACTAATGCATACATGATAACTTTATTAAAGCAACTCAGAGGCAGCGAAAAAACAAAAAATAAAAATAAAAAGCAAAACAAAAACTAGATGAAAGCCACCAACCCATGCAACCCTCAATCTCCTGCCCTGTTTCTTTTTCTTCTTTCTTTTGGTTAACAACGAGAAGTTTAGGAGGAGTAGGACTGTGAAAAGGCTCCAAGAGAAAAGAAGAGGAAAAGAAAAGGAAAGAAGAAGGGGAAAAAAACTCATCGACCAACAACCCCACAACAATTAGAAGAATCATTGAATCATTTGCTCTTTTTTTGATCGGTAATCTTCTTCACTTCTTTCTATTTTTATTTTTGTCATTTACTTTTATAGTTCTTTTTATTTGATTGAATTCTAGTACTATATTGTTCACAGTTAAATTTTTGAAGGGATTTATGGGTCCGTTTGGTAAATAGATTCGAATTAATAATTTAATTTGAGTTAGTGTGATTTGAATTGGGATTTGAGTTAGTGATTTGAATTATTATTCAAATTAACGTTTGGATGTGTATTTAAATTTTAATCTGAGTATGGAATAAAATTAAAATTTATGTTTGGAGAGGTAGTGAAGATAGTTTTTGATTTATTAATAAATCTAATAAAATCTTAATGTTAATAATCTTTAAAAATATGCAATATGTATCTTGATTTATTTCTCTTTTCATCAAGAACACAGTGAAAAAAGAATCATCTCAATTGGATATCAAAAGAAGAAGTTATGATTTTTTTTTCCTCAAATATAGAAGAGAGAATTTTAGTTTTTACTGTAGCAAAGATATCTGAATATCAAAAGTTTAAGAGGGATGAGAACTCTGAAACTTGAATTCTTGGTACTCAAATGATTTAGATTTTGCGAGAAACAAACATATATCCAAAGAATTCTTGATACTCAAATCTAAATTTGAGTCCATTGAATTCAAAGAATGCATGAAACAAACATACCTAAAGTATTGTTATTGTTATTTTGAGAATAGGGTTAGTAAAAAAAATACTGAGAATGAGTTATTAATTGGAGAATATTTTTTTTATTCAATACATTAGTATTGACTCTACCTTTTGTCATTGCCACCATGGAGAAAGTATTTTCTGCTATGACCATTGTGAAGAATAGACTACGGACTCGAATGGGAGATAATGATGCTTGTATATAACAAAAAGACATTTTTAATAGGCTCAGAATGAGATCATACTACAACATTTTCAATACATGAAATCTTGTTGGAAACAATTGTAGAACACTAATATTGTTGATCTGAATCAAATTTTTGTTGTAATTATTAGCCCTCTAACAAAATTTTCTAGCTTTTTCACTGCTAGGGGAACCTTTTATCTAAGTTGGTTGGAAAAAAAATACCTAATAGGATGTATATTTTTATCTTATTGTTTAGATTAACTTTTTAAGTGAAAAACTATGGTAGAGGGCAGTAATATTCTCTACCCATAGAAAATTTTGTTTGAACCGCAATGTTAGTCTGACAGATGACATGAAATGGTCTCAATCTTAAAATACAGACTTGATTGTACACAGTCCTTTTTTTTTTTTTTTTCCTTTTCTACATCCCATCTCTCTTCAATATATATACATACATATATATATATATATATATCACTCAAATCTCGCTATTTCTCCCTCTTCGCCCGTCTTCTCCGTCTACATACACCGCCATCCTTTGGACATAATCTGGGCTGCATAAATCTCATTCTGTCGTTAAAGCTGCTCGGGCTGCTCGAGCTTCTCTCCAAGCTCTGTAACACGATCTTCCCTAACGAATTCATCCTAGGACTCCACCAATACTCCTCTGTTCGTTTACGATTCCCCAGCCGGCCGTCAAATCGGACTCTTCCCAACCATCGCCGCCGTCACTGGATGGTCCATCGACGATCTCTGCTTAACCACGCGCATTTTCGGTGGCAGCAGATTGTTAGGGTTGCGGTGGAGAGAGATCGGAATGTTGGAGGTTGGCTTGTAGGAGTCGAGCTCGTGGCGAGGGAAACCGTCGTGCTCGTGGCCATCGGCGGAGGAGGAGGAGAGAGAAACAGACTCATATCAGAGCTTGAAGATCTGAATGAAAGTTTGAAATTTATATATATGTGTGTGCGCGCGCGCTGAAATATATATTACGAAGCTTATGTCATCGTCGCTAACGACATCTCCGATGTGGGTCCTATCCCCTCTGTCCACCTCGTCCTCAACAGCTCGACCTTTTCAACCATTTAAAGCTTTTAATTTATGTGATTTAAGTTGATATTTATGTACTTTATTTCAGATTGTTAATCGCAATAATCTACTAAGGGAAAATACCAGGGACAAATTTCTTGGTGTTATGGGTATGGTGATTACGGTTCTGAAACAAGAGATTTGGATCATTTGGTGAAGCTGAATTACTTTTCCCCATTTCCCAAAAAGAAAAAAAAAAAGAAATAAAAGCTATTCTTTGACATATTAATTTTAGAAAAGTCCTTTGTCGGCGGTGCTCCTCTCACCAGAATCTGGGTTTTAGTTGAAGCTTTTTTTTTTGTGTACTTAGAAATTAATTGGGTATTGATTGTCATTGAATGTTGTAATTTGAAACCTGTCATGATTTTTTTTGGAATTGCTGAATTTAGCTTTTTTTTCCTTTTTTTTTGGAGAAAGTTTTAAGTTTGATTTTTTCAATATAATAGGTTTTTTTTATTTGTAGTGTATTTTTAGGCAGTTATTTGGTATGAAGGGGACTATGTAGAACCACCAAAAGGCCTTATTGAGATTGTATGCTAACTCTTTAATTAGGTGTTTAGCATGGTGGTGAAAACCTTTGATTAGAAATATTTTTATTATGGTATGTGAGAGTTTTATACTTTAATAATTTTTTCCTTTTTACTATAACATACGAGAACTTTACACTATTCATAATTAAGTTGGTGGTGTAAATCACCCTTAGTCAATTTTTTTCTTTAACTAGGTGTTTAGCATGGTGGTGGAAACCTTTGATTATAGATATTTTTATTATAACATGTGAGAGCTTTATACTATAACAATTTTTTTCTTTTTACTGTAACATATAAAAACTTTACACTATTCATAATTGAGTTAGTGGTGTAAATCACCCTTAGTCAAATACATTGTAAATTGTTCTCCACGGTCGAGAATAAAACCATTCTCATAATAGACCTCACTGTTTTTTAATGGTCTTATTAATTTATGACTAGAAGTGTTTTGTAAAATTTTAACATTGATACTTGCATATCAAACGATAAAAAAGTAATTTAACTGTTGAAAATTTTACTTATAAGCAGGACACAATTCTTAACCTGATAAGTTTGAAATACATGGATATTTTTTAGTAAATTGCTTTGGTGAAATCCAAAATCATTTATGAAGTTGCAATCTCTTTTTTTTTTTTTAATTAAGATATAGAAAATTTTATAGTGAGATAAGTATTTTGACCCGTTTGTTTAGAATCAATAAAATATTAGTTGACTATATTTTTCAACGGTAAACTGTGTGTTCTTAATCATAGATACAGTGGAGCTCACTTGAAAATTAATAATAAAAGAAAAGCTCTCTTATTTACCGGAAAAAATTACTCCCTCAATCCCTATTTTGGGTAGATTAGCTCCCTAAAATTACTCACTCAATCCTCTCCTTGGTAGATTAGCTCATAGGATAATTGAAAGAGAAGTTTTAACACTGAAGTTTAAACAACATATTATAACATATGAAAGCTTTATATTATAGTATTTTTTTGTCGCAATATGGAGCCAAATCAACCTAGCAAAGGAGAAAGAAAAAAAAAAAAAAAACGTGCTGCGCTGAGGGGGCAGAGACACAGCGCCGCGGCGCCCAAAACAAGGGCCGCGACGCTCGTCCGAGAACAAACCAGCGCCGCGGCGCCCGGAGTCTGGTTTGTTGCGAAACTTTGAGTTAGAGTCGAACTCAAACGCCCCAAAAAGGAGAAACTACTAGGGTTTCCCATTAGTTGCTATTTTTCTCCTCCTTTGGTTATAAATAGACACAAGGTGGCTAGGGTTGTGTGTGTGTGAAAATTATGAGAGGCATAATTTTGTGAGAGGCATAATTCTTGAGAGCTCCATTCTTGAGAGAAAAAAAATTCCTACAGGGTGTTAGATAGAAGAGAGTTTTGGTAAGCACAATTTGTGAGTGTGAGAAACTGCTCTTGTAATCTGTAATCTCCTTCATCATAGTGGAATCTGCAAGCGGCAGAAATAGGACGTAGTCTCAAATTTGGACGAACCTGTATAAAAATTTGGTGTCTCCTTTTCTTCTTTTCTCCTATTTATTTTCTGCAATTGTTCGTTCTTGCGATCCTTGGAATTAGGAGTCGCCTAATTCCCCCAACAACTGGTATCAGAGAGGAGGTTTTGATCAAGAACGATGACTAGAGAAGAAGGTATGGCAGCCGGCATCACCAAATTTGATGGTTCAGATTTTTCCTATTGGAGGATCCAAGTAGAGGACTACCTATACAGCAGGATACTGCACTTGCCCTTGGGTAATAAGCCCGAAGGCATGAAGGATGAGGAGTGGAGTCTCCTTGATAGACAGGTACTCGGTGTGATCCGTTTGACTTTGTCAAAGAACGTTGCCCACAACGTTGCGAAGGAGACCACTACAGCAGGGATGATGAAGGCTCTGTCAGAGATGTATGAGAAGTCCTCAGCCAATAACAAGGTACATCTCATGAAGAAGCTTTTCAATTTAAAGATGCCTGAAGGTGCCTCGGTGGTAGAGCACCTGAACAGTTTCAACACCGTCCTAAACCAATTGGTCTCGGTAGAGATTAAATTCGATGATGAGATCAATGCTCTAATTCTCTTGGCCTCGTTACCGAATAGCTGGGAACCCATGAGGGTGGCCATTACTAATTCTCTTGGGAGTGCAAAATTAAAGTTTGTTGATGTCAGAAACTCTATTCTGGCGGAAGAAGTTCGCAGGAAGGACTCAGGAGAAGCCTCTTCGTCGAACTCGGCCCTTAATGTTGATAATAGGGGCAGGAAACTTGACAGGCAATCCAACAGAGATAATGGCAGGAGAAGCAAGTCAAGGAACGGTAGGAGTATGGAGTGCTGGAACTGTGGGAAGACTGGCCACTTGAAAAAGAACTGCAGGGCTCCAAGGAAGAACGAAGACAAGACCAATGACGCAGCTAACGCCGCCACTGAAGAGCATCAGGATGCCTTAATCTTGTCTGTCGACAGTTCTTTTGATTCGTGGGTGATAGACTCAGGAGCATCATTCCACACCACTGCACACCGTCATGTCCTGGAGAATTATGTTGCTGGAAATCACGGTAAGGTTTATCTCGCTGATGGAGAACCTTTGGATATAGTTGGCATTGGAGATGTCAGTTTAAAAATGCCTAATGGGTCTGTGTGGAAGATTCATAAGGTGAGACATGTTCCTAAACTAATGCGCAACTTGATTTCGGTGGGGCAACTGGATGATGAAGGACATAAAGTGACCTTCAATTGTGGAGGTTGGAAAGTCACTAAAGGAGCGATGGTTATTGCTCGGGGACGCAAGGCTGGAACTCTCTACATGAACTCAAGTTGCAAAGATACCCTAGCAGTTGCTGATTCTGCTGCCAATACCGAGCTATGGCATTATAGGCTCGGTCACATGAGTGAGAAGGGTATGAAGGTGCTTCACTGCAAAGGAAAACTGCCGGGTTTGAAAATTGTTGATCACAGTTTGTGTGAAGCCTGCATCTTTGGTAAACAGAAGAGAGTGAATTTCTCAAAGATGGGTAGAGAGCCTAAGTCCAAGAGATTGGAGCTAGTTCACACAGATGTGTGGGGGCCTACGCCGGTGACTTCCCTTGGTGGCGCAAACTACTATGTGACGTTCATTGATGACTCAAGCAGGAAGGTATGGGTTTACTTTCTGAAAAACAAATCTGATGTGTTCGATGCTTTCAAGAGATGGAAAGCCATGGTGGAGAATGAGACAGATTTGAAGGTAAAGTGCTTGCAGTCCGATAATGAGGGAGAGTATTTAGGTGAAGATTTCAGGCGGTACTGTGCTAAGAATGGGATAAAGATGAGGAAGACCATTCCAAGGAAACCACAACAGAATGGGGTAGCTGAGAGGATGAACATGACTTTAAACGAGCGTGCCAGAAGCATGAGGTTGCATGTAGGGCTGCCAAAGATGTTTTGGGCTGAGGCAATTAACACAGCCGCTCATCTGATCAACAGAAGTCCATCCACACCGCTGAAGTTCAAGCTACCGGAAGAAGTCTGGAGCCATAAACAGGTGGATCTCTCTTACTTGAGAGTGTTTGGTTGTGTTTCCTATGCACACATTGATTCTGCTGCTAGAAGTAAACCGGATGCCAAGTCAAAGAAGTGTTTTCTGGTTGGCTATGGCGGACTTGAGTTTGGTTATCGTCTCTGGGATGGCCAAAGCTGGAAGATTATCAGGAGCAAGGATGTGATCTTCAACAAAGGTATTCTGTACAAGGACAGAGACAGCACGGACTCCAGGGGTTCAGGTTCTGAAGATAAGAAGCCTGAGGTGATTCCATTGAAGGATCTGCTTGAAGTGGAGGTGCAAAATCCAGAGGTTGAAGACCAGGAAAACATAGCTCCAGAAGGAAGCCAGAGGACTCCTGCCACACTAGTTAGGAGGTCTAGCAGGACAATCAGACCACCGCAGAGATACTCCCCAACTCTGCATTATATCTTGTTGACTAACTGTGACACCCGTTATTCTTCTAACGGGTATTGAGGTAATTAAATTAATTTTTAATGTATAAAAAAAATTGCTTCATTTAAATTTATTTTATAATATTTATTTTTATCTATTTTTAAATTTTTTTAAAATTCTCCTATATTTATTTAGTATGATTACTAAAAAGCCTTAGAACTTCTAATAAATATCAAAAATGTCATATTGACATTATGTGTGTTAAAGTCTTTAGATGAGACATAAGGATATCTTTTCCAACTACTCTTGACCCTCATTTTCTTTATTTCCTCCGTGACATGCTTCAACATGTCTCCTCTATAATTGTTTCTATCACTTCTCTTCAAAGACTTCATCTTTTCTTCCTTTCTCTTCCACGGTTCCCACACTCTTCTTCTCATTTCTTTGCTGAAGCAAAATACTTAGAGAACTTCTTCAAGGCAGCCATAAAAATCAGCCACCATCACCTCCATTTGAGCAAGAATTTCAGTCATACCGAAGTAAAGGAACTTGTTTTGAAGCCATTTCAAGCTTCCAACTAACCATAATCCGAGGTTAGAATCTTATGAACAAATTTAGTCTTTCATTTATAAATTTTCTTTTATACTAAAGGATTATTCAAATTTGCGTTCTTAAACCTAAGTATATGTTTGTTGCTATTTTGGAGCATATGTATGAAGTCTAAGTGTATATGCCCTAGACAGAAAATTTATATTGTTAAACTTTGTAATACCTCTATGGGCAGTGGTTATTTCTTGAAATTCTAAGATTAAATTAAAATGAATTTTATGAATTGGTTTGCATATTTGAAAAGTATCATCCTAGGCTTTCTAACGAGCTATCATAAACCTAAATCGGAGTTGTGTTTTATTTTCTAAGAATTATTCAATTTTTGTATTGGAAACTAGTAAATCTGCCAGTTTGTTATGGTATACCAACTACTAACCTGAACCAAGAACCCATCTTTGCTCACCACCTAATTCTTTAATGTCTTGCAACCTTTCCAATATTATCCTAAGTGATTGATGAATCTTATTAGGGACTAAAACATATAGATTACTTGTTCACATTTTATATTGTGTTAAGACAAAAATTGTTTACTGTGGTATTCAAAAGAGATTTATATAAAAGCTTTAATGGCATACTAGTAAGATAGGTTTACACATGATTTACTTATGAATGTAGTTGTATGTTGTGCTTTAGTTTTAATTGTCCTTATGCACGCCTTAGGATCAAGGGAGTATGGAGCTAACGTTAACTGATTCCAGGATTAAAAGATTGTTGATAAGCTTGAAAGGTAGGGATTCTATTACTCATCTTTTGTGAGGTTTTTATAGAATTAAAATTGATTGTTTTGCCGCAATATATATATATCTATGTTGAACTGATATTATATGTGTATCACATATGAAACTATGACATGGACTCGTCTTGTATTGTACGGCGAGGAACATAATGAATTGACACATGTTATAAATTGAGAAGCATGGTTAGGAAAATTAACTCTATTAATAATGATTTAATATAGAGAAATTGTGAGACATGAAAAGGGCGACGGTTACGTCCTTGGGCATGAATACCCTAAAAGGTAAAGTAGGGGGAAGGCGATGACGCTTCCTTGGGTTGAAAGTCCCAGAACACACTGTACAGGAATCGATTTGGTGAGGACTCGGGGCTTGATGTCCCCTCACCGGAACACCCTTGGAATGTTTATAGGGTGATCAAGTGCGCCCATTTGGGTTTCGATGAGTTGAGTGATACTCAATTTAACATGGATACCTAGGAACAATGATGATTGGTAATATTTGTATAAATGTGTAATTATGACACTTGGTAATGATTAACTACGGTATCCATAAGATGTGATCATAATAAACCTCATAATCTGAAATATGATGTGACTTACTAACCATGCAGATTTTAATGTGGTAATGATAGAGGTGAGTAATGGCTTTCTCTACTGAGCATAGTGTTGCTCATTCCCTTATGTTTATATCTTTTCAGGACTCACTAAGTGTGAGGTGGCTACGAGAAATATAGTTGAGGAAGTGATGTAGCTATATTACATTGGGACTGCTTCAATTGTTGAGAATGTTCTTCATGATAATGTAAGCATCAATTGTTACTTTCTGTGACTGTATTACAATGTGATGAGGGTTAAAATGATGATGACAACAGTTTATATTATTAAATTTAAGGTGCTACATTAAACTGTGGTTTAATTGTCGTTTATATTTTTATTTTTGAGTTGAGAGTTTTCATTTAAGTCCCGGGTAAATTTTATTTTTAAGGTTTTACTTTTACTATTTATTTTTATTTTATCTCATTAAAAACTGTTAACCCCCATATAGGGGCGTTACAGAATTTTTGGTATCAGAGCCTAGGTTCGGTTAACCTAGGGAGTGTAGCACCACTTTAAAAAATATTTTTGAGATGGTTTTGAAGCTGAATTTTCATTGTCATCATCAAAATGAACCTTCACATTGATTTATACAGTCTAGAAGGATGTAACATGGAAAGGCCATAGAATGAAAATATCAATAGTTATATGAGTACAATAATTATATAGAAGGAAAGTATTAATAGTTATAAGGGAATGATAATTATATGGAATGAGTTTATAAGTAGAATGCTTATGAGAGATTCGTATAATATTTGGATCTATAAGCATATTTAATTCGTATAAACGATGAGAAATTCGTATAGATACGAGGATTTAAGAGCCTTTTGTCTCGTGAAAAACAATAAGAAATATAAGGCTTGACTTATTGATTTTAAAGTTTGACATAGATATGCCAAATTTTTCGTAATTGATTCAAACCTAAGTAATGATTATGTGTGGATTCGATGGAGCACATAAGTGTCAATGTCTTTTCTTAAAAGTTCTATATATTTGAGGAATATGATATAAGTTGGGAATCATGGTGTTGAATTTTGAGAGAGATAAATGTTAGACTTTTGGTCTGTTGAGACTGTGTAAAGTCTAGAATGCATGAATCTCAAAATTGGAATATTTTGTTACGTACATTGTATTTAAGTGTATCAGTGAATCTTTTGGTTACCTAAGGTTTTGTTATATGAGGAAATTATATATTGTATGAGTAGAATTGTGGGGATTGTAGATGTTCTTAAGTAGTAACATCAAGTGTCTTTGTTTGTTGATATGGTCTACGTTGAAAGACGTAAATTGTATTGATTTCAAGGTTAGTCGCATTCTAAACCCTTGGTAGTAATGATGATGAATCCATTGATAGATGTTAAGTATTATGAATAACATATGGGTGTATGCATTGTTCTATAAGGTTTTGATTAAAACAAAATTATTTGAGTTGCTGGAAGATTATGTTGTTATGAAATGATTTTAAATATCATTCAGGAAGATCCTTGTTGTCGTTAAATTAGATTTGTTGTTCATAGTTAACTTATCTATAGTGGACTTTGAATTGGGTTTAAGATTTATACAAATTGGTTTACAATTTTATGTTTGTTATTTAACTCGTTCTAAATGTGTTAAGGCCTGAAACAACCTGACCATTTTCAACTAAGAACATTTGGGCCTAGTTCAAATCCTAAATCAGTTTGATTCATACTGTCTCTCCCACGTGGTTTCTATACGTGTCATATACAGTGGTTTAATCATTGTTTACATATACGTTTACTGTGCATAGGAGCTTATTTCTCCGAGTTCACTTTTTCTCTCTTAATTTGTTATTTTCTCTCTAAATCGCAAATCCTCTTCTTTTTCATTAAAAATTCTTCTTTTTCTCTAAAAGAAGAAGGAATTCTAGGATTCTGCAATTTACTATCTTAATTTTTCCTTTCTATTTACTCTTCTTTCATCTCATCATGGACCCAAAGTACCAACACCTGAGAAAGTATTTCCCATCACTCTCCCAAAAGATTCTTAGAAAGAAATACAAGGCTAGAATTACTCGGTTGTGGATTCTTATGCATTTTGGCATCCCTTGTGATGTGAGAATGTTGATAGAGGGGAAAATCCGTCCGAGTGACTTTAGTCAAGATGTCGGTTTACCAGGAACAGGTACCAGTCGTAGTGCAATGAAAAGAAGAGCTCGTGCCATCGTGGTCACTTGTAACAAATGTGGAAGACAAAATTGTAACGGTAAATGTACTTCACCTGGTTATATGTCTACGAATAGAGAGGATAAAATAAGGTTTTGTAGGGATGGACTTTCAAAGGAGAACTTGGATAGCATCCATCCTTCTCTCCACGGTCACCCTAGTGGATATGTTCAAGGAGCTATTTTTAAACTCTGGCCTAAATTTTATACAGAAAGACAACGCCTCAGGAATATGGTATTTCTAGATCCTGTTTGTCAAGCCATAAGAAAACTGGATGGGGAATAAGTCATCGCTCTATAAAGGTTATTTAGTCTTTACTTATTTGAAGCAGTTTTAGCTGATGTTCAACAGTTTGTGTTTTTCTTTTACTCAGAATATTTGCTTTTGTGTTTGAAATAATTGTGATTATTAGATTGATACAGTAAGTGTTAATATCTTATTTAATTTATGATTTTCTTAAATATATATATATATATATAATAAAATATATTATCTTATCAGACACGTTACATACGGTACAGTAATATGTTTGAATTTTGAAAAGCTTATCCAGATATTTCAAGATTTGTGTCTCAAATTTCAAAAGTTCTACAGTATTTGTCGTTTATATTAAATTTCTAGACTTGGTGTATATTTGTCAAAAAGTCTACAGTTGTGTCATGAGGGTCTTCTGTCGAATTGTTCTCAATTGTCAAAAGTTATACAATTAGAGTCTAATCTTTTTCAAAAAGTGAATCAGATTTTCTGTAAACTATCAATCACCTTATCTTACTTTCTTATCCGCACAAGATTTTGTTTAAATCTTTGGATTACCTTTTCATTACCTACTCGTCTATCTCTTTAGCCCTTTTTGTATATTTCTCATCTTTAAAAACTTATGTAGAACCCGAAGTCTAAGTGGAGCAGACATTAAGCAACCACTTCTATAAACCAAATATGTCTACCTCCCAGTCCACGAAGAAAATAAAGAATGTCTGTGTCTTTTGTGGTTCCAGCTTTGGAAAAGATAAAGCTTATTTAGAAGCTGCAAATCACTTAGGGCAAGTCCTAGCACGCAAAAGATTAACATAATCTATGGGGGTGGTAGTATAAAAATGATGGTAAATATGGCACTAGCAGCTAGGTCTAGCGACGCTACTGATGTAAAAATTTGGCCTCATATTCCAGTTGAAGGAAACCTTTGTAAGGAAGCCATAGGTAAGGGAGAAGGAGTCAGGAGTATCCCTAAAAATTTTAAAGACATAATCTATAATTCTGATGCTTTTATAGCATTACCTGGTGGTCTAGGTACTCTTGAGGAAATATTTATAGTTGCTTGTGGGCAATTGTTGGGCTTTTATTCCAAACCTTTGGGTCTGCTGAACGTAAAGGGTTTTTATGACGGTCTTTTGAAATTTCTAGATTACGCTGTGGAAGAAAACATCACTACAGAATCGGAGAGACAAATCTTTGTCACTGCTTCAACAGCTGAGGAATTGATAGATAAAATGCAAATCATACATCCAGAATCTGACACTGCAACATCCAAGCTTGAATGGGAAAGGGAAAGCCGGGAGCGGCCAATTGATTTGAATCTCCATCTGTAATCTTTTTGTTTTATCTTTGGCATGTAGGCATGTGTGTCCGTATTTCGTGTGTTACGAATAACCGTTTGCCTTGTATTATGTGTTTCTTGTGGTACGTCGTTGTTAAATCTTTTAGATTCATTGAGCCTAATGCCGGGATGGCTGGATACGGAGTACTTGATGCTCTCGAAACGCATCCTTCTTAAGGTCCGATCTTTTGTTTATCGATGTTTTTGTATCCTCTAAGAATGCATGATATGGATAGCTGGTATACGGAGTGCCTTGTACTCTCGAAACGTATCCGTATCATATTTGTAATGTGTAATATTCTGTTAATATTATGTGGAAGTACCAGAGTCAGTTATGGGGATATTCCATATGAAATATGAGTATATTATTTGGGTTGAATGTTTGTGTCATGAGGATAGCTGTTTAATGAAAAATATGTCGGGTATGTTTGCAACCAGAGATTCCGTTTAATATCTCTATGAATAAGTTTAATGTATGGTTTTGAATATAAGTGTTTGTGATATATGTTTTATGATTATGTTTTAGTTTATTAGTTGAGGTATGAAATCAAATATATTTGACTTTTCCTTACTCAAAAAGGAAAAGGAACCTAAAGATGAAGTATATAAAATTTCTCTGGCAATCTCCTTAAATGTGATTGTAAATCACAGTCCATGGACAATGAAGGACTGGAATCATGATATGGTCAATATGTAGGCCTGATCAGATTCTTAGACTATTATACGGTGTTATAAGTTGAAACTTGTCAGAAATACTCTCATTGAGGGATTTAGGAGTAAGATTTATTATGCAAGTAAATAAGTGGAGATACGATAACTTAAATTTGGAGGACAAACAACATTAACGGTTTAGACTCAGAATTGGAATCATAGTGGAATCATAATTTTTACTAGTATTACTAGAATTGAAATTTCGAGGACGAAATTTCTTTAAGGGGGGTAGAGCTGTGACACCCGTTATTCTTCTAACGGGTATTGAGGTAATTAAATTAATTTTTAATGTATAAAAAAAATTGCTTCATTTAAATTTATTTTATAATATTTATTTTTATCTATTTTTAAATTTTTTTAAAATTCTCCTATATTTATTTAGTATGATTACTAAAAAGCCTTAGAACTTCTAATAAATATCAAAAATGTCATATTGACATTATGTGTGTTAAAGTCTTTAGATGAGACATAAGGATATCTTTTCCAACTACTCTTGACCCTCATTTTCTTTATTTCCTCCGTGACATGCTTCAACATGTCTCCTCTATAATTGTTTCTATCACTTCTCTTCAAAGACTTCATCTTTTCTTCCTTTCTCTTCCACGGTTCCCACACTCTTCTTCTCATTTCTTTGCTGAAGCAAAATACTTAGAGAACTTCTTCAAGGCAGCCATAAAAATCAGCCACCATCACCTCCATTTGAGCAAGAATTTCAGTCATACCGAAGTAAAGGAACTTGTTTTGAAGCCATTTCAAGCTTCCAACTAACCATAATCCGAGGTTAGAATCTTATGAACAAATTTAGTCTTTCATTTATAAATTTTCTTTTATACTAAAGGATTATTCAAATTTGCGTTCTTAAACCTAAGTATATGTTTGTTGCTATTTTGGAGCATATGTATGAAGTCTAAGTGTATATGCCCTAGACAGAAAATTTATATTGTTAAACTTTGTAATACCTCTATGGGCAGTGGTTATTTCTTGAAATTCTAAGATTAAATTAAAATGAATTTTATGAATTGGTTTGCATATTTGAAAAGTAGCATCCTAGGCTTTCTAACGAGCTATCATAAACCTAAATCGGAGTTGTGTTTTATTTTCTAAGAATTATTCAATTTTTGTATTGGAAACTAGTAAATCTGCCAGTTTGTTATGGTATACCAGCTGCTAACCTGAACCAAGAACCCATCTTTGCTCACCACCTAATTCTTTAATGTCTTGCAACCTTTCCAATATTATCCTAAGTGATTGATGAATCTTATTAGGGACTAAAACATATAGATTACTTGTTCACATTTTATATTGTGTTAAGACAAAAATTGTTTACTGTGGTATTCAAAAGAGATTTATATAAAAGCTTTAATGGCATACTAGTAAGATAGGTTTACACATGATTTACTTATGAATGTAGTTGTATGTTGTGCTTTAGTTTTAATTGTCCTTATGCACGCCTTAGGATCAAGGGAGTATGGAGCTAACGTTAACTGATTCCAGGATTAAAAGATTGTTGATAAGCTTGAAAGGTAGGGATTCTATTACTCATCTTTTGTGAGGTTTTTATAGAATTAAAATTGATTGTTTTGCCGCAATATATATATATCTATGTTGAACTGATATTATATGTGTATCACATATGAAACTATGACATGGACTCGTCTTGTATTGTACGGCGAGGAACATAATGAATTGACACATGTTATAAATTGAGAAGCATGGTTAGGAAAATTAACTCTATTAATAATGATTTAATATAGAGAAATTGTGAGACATGAAAAGGGCGACGGTTACGTCCTTGGGCATGAATACCCTAAAAGGTAAAGTAGGGGGAAGGCGATGACGCTTCCTTGGGTTGAAAGTCCCAGAACACACTGTACAGGAATCGATTTGGTGAGGACTCGGGGCTTGATGTCCCCTCACCGGAACACCCTTGGAATGTTTATAGGGTGATCAAGTGCGCCCATTTGGGTTTCGATGAGTTGAGTGATACTCAATTTAACATGGATACCTAGGAACAATGATGATTGGTAATATTTGTATAAATGTGTAATTATGACACTTGGTAATGATTAACTACGGTATCCATAAGATGTGATCATAATAAACCTCATAATCTGAAATATGATGTGACTTACTAACCATGCAGATTTTAATGTGGTAATGATAGAGGTGAGTAATGGCTTTCTCTACTGAGCATAGTGTTGCTCATTCCCTTATGTTTATATCTTTTCAGGACTCACTAAGTGTGAGGTGGCTACGAGAAATATAGTTGAGGAAGTGATGTAGCTATATTACATTGGGACTGCTTCAATTGTTGAGAATGTTCTTCATGATAATGTAAGCATCAATTGTTACTTTCTGTGACTGTATTACAATGTGATGAGGGTTAAAATGATGATGACAACAGTTTATATTATTAAATTTAAGGTGCTACATTAAACTGTGGTTTAATTGTCGTTTATATTTTTATTTTTGAGTTGAGAGTTTTCATTTAAGTCCCGGGTAAATTTTATTTTTAAGGTTTTACTTTTACTATTTATTTTTATTTTATCTCATTAAAAACTGTTAACCCCCATATAGGGGCGTTACAGAATTTTTGGTATCAGAGCCTAGGTTCGGTTAACCTAGGGAGTGTAGCACCACTTTAAAAAATATTTTTGAGATGGTTTTGAAGCTGAATTTTCATTGTCATCATCAAAATGAACCTTCACATTGATTTATACAGTCTAGAAGGATGTAACATGGAAAGGCCATAGAATGAAAATATCAATAGTTATATGAGTACAATAATTATATAGAAGGAAAGTATTAATAGTTATAAGGGAATGATAATTATATGGAATGAGTTTATAAGTAGAATGCTTATGAGAGATTCGTATAATATTTGGATCTATAAGCATATTTAATTCGTATAAACGATGAGAAATTCGTATAGATACGAGGATTTAAGAGCCTTTTGTCTCGTGAAAAACAATAAGAAATATAAGGCTTGACTTATTGATTTTAAAGTTTAACATAGATATGCCAAATTTTTCGTAATTGATTCAAACCTAAGTAATGATTATGTGTGGATTCGATGGAGCACATAAGTGTCAATGTCTTTTCTTAAAAGTTCTATATATTTGAGGAATATGATATAAGTTGGGAATCATGGTGTTGAATTTTGAGAGAGATAAATGTTAGACTTTTGGTCTGTTGAGACTGTGTAAAGTCTAGAATGCATGAATCTCAAAATTGGAATATTTTGTTACGTACATTGTATTTAAGTGTATCAGTGAATCTTTTGGTTACCTAAGGTTTTGTTATATGAGGAAATTATATATTGTATGAGTAGAATTGTGGGGATTGTAGATGTTCTTAAGTAGTAACATCAAGTGTCTTTGTTTGTTGATATGGTCTACGTTGAAAGACGTAAATTGTATTGATTTCAAGGTTAGTCGCATTCTAAACCCTTGGTAGTAATGATGATGAATCCATTGATAGATGTTAAGTATTATGAATAACATATGGGTGTATGCATTGTTCTATAAGGTTTTGATTAAAACAAAATTATTTGAGTTGCTGGAAGATTATGTTGTTATGAAATGATTTTAAATATCATTCAGGAAGATCCTTGTTGTCGTTAAATTAGATTTGTTGTTCATAGTTAACTTATCTATAGTGGACTTTGAATTGGGTTTAAGATTTATACAAATTGGTTTACAATTTTATGTTTGTTATTTAACTCGTTCTAAATGTGTTAAGGCCTGAAACAACCTGACCATTTTCAACTAAGAACATTTGGGCCTAGTTCAAATCCTAAATCAGTTTGATTCATACTGTCTCTCCCACGTGGTTTCTATACGTGTCATATACAGTGGTTTAATCATTGTTTACATATACGTTTACTGTGCATAGGAGCTTATTTCTCCGAGTTCACTTTTTCTCTCTTAATTTGTTATTTTCTCTCTAAATCGCAAATCCTCTTCTTTTTCATTAAAAATTCTTCTTTTTCTCTAAAAGAAGAAGGAATTCTAGGATTCTGCAATTTACTATCTTAATTTTTCCTTTCTATTTACTCTTCTTTCATCTCATCATGGACCCAAAGTACCAACACCTGAGAAAGTATTTCCCATCACTCTCCCAAAAGATTCTTAGAAAGAAATACAAGGCTAGAATTACTCGGTTGTGGATTCTTATGCATTTTGGCATCCCTTGTGATGTGAGAATGTTGATAGAGGGGAAAATCCGTCCGAGTGACTTTAGTCAAGATGTCGGTTTACCAGGAACAGGTACCAGTCGTAGTGCAATGAAAAGAAGAGCTCGTGCCATCGTGGTCACTTGTAACAAATGTGGAAGACAAAATTGTAACGGTAAATGTACTTCACCTGGTTATATGTCTACGAATAGAGAGGATAAAATAAGGTTTTGTAGGGATGGACTTTCAAAGGAGAACTTGGATAGCATCCATCCTTCTCTCCACGGTCACCCTAGTGGATATGTTCAAGGAGCTATTTTTAAACTCTGGCCTAAATTTTATACAGAAAGACAACGCCTCAGGAATATGGTATTTCTAGATCCTGTTTGTCAAGCCATAAGAAAACTGGATGGGGAATAAGTCATCGCTCTATAAAGGTTATTTAGTCTTTACTTATTTGAAGCAGTTTTAGCTGATGTTCAACAGTTTGTGTTTTTCTTTTACTCAGAATATTTGCTTTTGTGTTTGAAATAATTGTGATTATTAGATTGATACAGTAAGTGTTAATATCTTATTTAATTTATGATTTTCTTAAATATATATATATATATAATAAAATATATTATCTTATCAGACACGTTACATACGGTACAGTAATATGTTTGAATTTTGAAAAGCTTATCCAGATATTTCAAGATTTGTGTCTCAAATTTCAAAAGTTCTACAGTATTTGTCGTTTATATTAAATTTCTAGACTTGGTGTATATTTGTCAAAAAGTCTACAGTTGTGTCATGAGGGTCTTCTGTCGAATTGTTCTCAATTGTCAAAAGTTATACAATTAGAGTCTAATCTTTTTCAAAAAGTGAATCAGATTTTCTGTAAACTATCAATCACCTTATCTTACTTTCTTATCCGCACAAGATTTTGTTTAAATCTTTGGATTACCTTTTCATTACCTACTCGTCTATCTCTTTAGCCCTTTTTGTATATTTCTCATCTTTAAAAACTTATGTAGAACCCGAAGTCTAAGTGGAGCAGACATTAAGCAACCACTTCTATAAACCAAATATGTCTACCTCCCAGTCCACGAAGAAAATAAAGAATGTCTGTGTCTTTTGTGGTTCCAGCTTTGGAAAAGATAAAGCTTATTTAGAAGCTGCAAATCACTTAGGGCAAGTCCTAGCACGCAAAAAGATTAACATAATCTATGGGGGTGGTAGTATAAAAATGATGGTAAATATGGCACTAGCAGCTAGGTCTAGCGACGCTACTGATGTAAAAATTTGGCCTCATATTCCAGTTGAAGGAAACCTTTGTAAGGAAGCCATAGGTAAGGGAGAAGGAGTCAGGAGTATCCCTAAAAATTTTAAAGACATAATCTATAATTCTGATGCTTTTATAGCATTACCTGGTGGTCTAGGTACTCTTGAGGAAATATTTATAGTTGCTTGTGGGCAATTGTTGGGCTTTTATTCCAAACCTTTGGGTCTGCTGAACGTAAAGGGTTTTTATGACGGTCTTTTGAAATTTCTAGATTACGCTGTGGAAGAAAACATCACTACAGAATCGGAGAGACAAATCTTTGTCACTGCTTCAACAGCTGAGGAATTGATAGATAAAATGCAAATCATACATCCAGAATCTGACACTGCAACATCCAAGCTTGAATGGGAAAGGGAAAGCCGGGAGCGGCCAATTGATTTGAATCTCCATCTGTAATCTTTTTGTTTTATCTTTGGCATGTAGGCATGTGTGTCCGTATTTCGTGTGTTACGAATAACCGTTTGCCTTGTATTATGTGTTTCTTGTGGTACGTCGTTGTTAAATCTTTTAGATTCATTGAGCCTAATGCCGGGATGGCTGGATACGGAGTACTTGATGCTCTCGAAACGCATCCTTCTTAAGGTCCGATCTTTTGTTTATCGATGTTTTTGTATCCTCTAAGAATGCATGATATGGATAGCTGGTATACGGAGTGCCTTGTACTCTCGAAACGTATCCGTATCATATTTGTAATGTGTAATATTCTGTTAATATTATGTGGAAGTACCAGAGTCAGTTATGGGGATATTCCATATGAAATATGAGTATATTATTTGGGTTGAATGTTTGTGTCATGAGGATAGCTGTTTAATGAAAAATATGTCGGGTATGTTTGCAACCAGAGATTCCGTTTAATATCTCTATGAATAAGTTTAATGTATGGTTTTGAATATAAGTGTTTGTGATATATGTTTTATGATTATGTTTTAGTTTATTAGTTGAGGTATGAAATCAAATATATTTGACTTTTCCTTACTCAAAAAGGAAAAGGAACCTAAAGATGAAGTATATAAAATTTCTCTGGCAATCTCCTTAAATGTGATTGTAAATCACAGTCCATGGACAATGAAGGACTGGAATCATGATATGGTCAATATGTAGGCCTGATCAGATTCTTAGACTATTATACGGTGTTATAAGTTGAAACTTGTCAGAAATACTCTCATTGAGGGATTTAGGAGTAAGATTTATTATGCAAGTAAATAAGTGGAGATACGATAACTTAAATTTGGAGGACAAACAACATTAACGGTTTAGACTCAGAATTGGAATCATAGTGGAATCATAATTTTTACTAGTATTACTAGAATTGAAATTTCGAGGACGAAATTTCTTTAAGGGGGGTAGAGCTGTGACACCCGTTATTCTTCTAACGGGTATTGAGGTAATTAAATTAATTTTTAATGTATAAAAAAAATTGCTTCATTTAAATTTATTTTATAATATTTATTTTTATCTATTTTTAAATTTTTTTAAAATTCTCCTATATTTATTTAGTATGATTACTAAAAAGCCTTAGAACTTCTAATAAATATCAAAAATGTCATATTGACATTATGTGTGTTAAAGTCTTTAGATGAGACATAAGGATATCTTTTCCAACTACTCTTGACCCTCATTTTCTTTATTTCCTCCGTGACATGCTTCAACATGTCTCCTCTATAATTGTTTCTATCACTTCTCTTCAAAGACTTCATCTTTTCTTCCTTTCTCTTCCACGGTTCCCACACTCTTCTTCTCATTTCTTTGCTGAAGCAAAATACTTAGAGAACTTCTTCAAGGCAGCCATAAAAATCAGCCACCATCACCTCCATTTGAGCAAGAATTTCAGTCATACCGAAGTAAAGGAACTTGTTTTGAAGCCATTTCAAGCTTCCAACTAACCATAATCCGAGGTTAGAATCTTATGAACAAATTTAGTCTTTCATTTATAAATTTTCTTTTATACTAAAGGATTATTCAAATTTGCGTTCTTAAACCTAAGTATATGTTTGTTGCTATTTTGGAGCATATGTATGAAGTCTAAGTGTATATGCCCTAGACAGAAAATTTATATTGTTAAACTTTGTAATACCTCTATGGGCAGTGGTTATTTCTTGAAATTCTAAGATTAAATTAAAATGAATTTTATGAATTGGTTTGCATATTTGAAAAGTAGCATCCTAGGCTTTCTAACGAGCTATCATAAACCTAAATCGGAGTTGTGTTTTATTTTCTAAGAATTATTCAATTTTTGTATTGGAAACTAGTAAATCTGCCAGTTTGTTATGGTATACCAGCTGCTAACCTGAACCAAGAACCCATCTTTGCTCACCACCTAATTCTTTAATGTCTTGCAACCTTTCCAATATTATCCTAAGTGATTGATGAATCTTATTAGGGACTAAAACATATAGATTACTTGTTCACATTTTATATTGTGTTAAGACAAAAATTGTTTACTGTGGTATTCAAAAGAGATTTATATAAAAGCTTTAATGGCATACTAGTAAGATAGGTTTACACATGATTTACTTATGAATGTAGTTGTATGTTGTGCTTTAGTTTTAATTGTCCTTATGCACGCCTTAGGATCAAGGGAGTATGGAGCTAACGTTAACTGATTCCAGGATTAAAAGATTGTTGATAAGCTTGAAAGGTAGGGATTCTATTACTCATCTTTTGTGAGGTTTTTATAGAATTAAAATTGATTGTTTTGCCGCAATATATATATATCTATGTTGAACTGATATTATATGTGTATCACATATGAAACTATGACATGGACTCGTCTTGTATTGTACGGCGAGGAACATAATGAATTGACACATGTTATAAATTGAGAAGCATGGTTAGGAAAATTAACTCTATTAATAATGATTTAATATAGAGAAATTGTGAGACATGAAAAGGGCGACGGTTACGTCCTTGGGCATGAATACCCTAAAAGGTAAAGTAGGGGGAAGGCGATGACGCTTCCTTGGGTTGAAAGTCCCAGAACACACTGTACAGGAATCGATTTGGTGAGGACTCGGGGCTTGATGTCCCCTCACCGGAACACCCTTGGAATGTTTATAGGGTGATCAAGTGCGCCCATTTGGGTTTCGATGAGTTGAGTGATACTCAATTTAACATGGATACCTAGGAACAATGATGATTGGTAATATTTGTATAAATGTGTAATTATGACACTTGGTAATGATTAACTACGGTATCCATAAGATGTGATCATAATAAACCTCATAATCTGAAATATGATGTGACTTACTAACCATGCAGATTTTAATGTGGTAATGATAGAGGTGAGTAATGGCTTTCTCTACTGAGCATAGTGTTGCTCATTCCCTTATGTTTATATCTTTTCAGGACTCACTAAGTGTGAGGTGGCTACGAGAAATATAGTTGAGGAAGTGATGTAGCTATATTACATTGGGACTGCTTCAATTGTTGAGAATGTTCTTCATGATAATGTAAGCATCAATTGTTACTTTCTGTGACTGTATTACAATGTGATGAGGGTTAAAATGATGATGACAACAGTTTATATTATTAAATTTAAGGTGCTACATTAAACTGTGGTTTAATTGTCGTTTATATTTTTATTTTTGAGTTGAGAGTTTTCATTTAAGTCCCGGGTAAATTTTATTTTTAAGGTTTTACTTTTACTATTTATTTTATTTTATCTCATTAAAAACTGTTAACCCCCATATAGGGGCGTTACACTAACAGAGGTAAGCCAGAGAGCTATGATGAAGCCATGGAGGCTAGAGATTCGGTCAAGTGGGAGTTAGCCATGAGGGACGAGTTGGATCGGACATGGCAACTGGCAAAGTTACCACAGGGTAAAAAGTCCTTGCACAACAAAAGGGTATACCGGGTAAAAAATAAAAGTGCTGGCAGCAAACGGTATAAGGCAAGGTGGGTGGTAAAAGGATCCAGAGATATGCTCGCCAAGATGGATCCGATTGAGAAACTGAAGTTGTGCGCAACTTCAGTTGGACTTCTCCAAGAGGCGTGAGAAGTCGTTGCTGCTGCAGTGGGAGACACGGTGAATTGATTAGTCTCTAAGTGGGAGATTGTTGCAATATGGAGCCAAATCAACCTAGCAAAGGAGAAAGAAAAAAAAAAAAATGTGTTGCGCTGGGGGGGGCAGAGACACAGCGCCGCGGCGCCCGAACCAGCACCGCGGCGCTCGTCCGAGAACAAACCAGCGCCGTGGCGCCCAAAATGAGGGCCGTGGCGCCCAGAGTCTGGTTTGTTGTGAAACTTTGAGTTAGAGTCGAACTCAAACGCCCCAAAAAGGGGAAACTACTAGGGTTTCTCATTAGTTGCTATTTTTCTCCTCCTTTGGTTATAAATAGACACAAGGTGGCTAGGGTTGTGTGTGTGTGAAAATTGTGAGAGGCATAATTTTGTGAGAGGCATAATTCTTGAGAGCTCCATTCTTGAGAGAGAAAAAATTCCCACAGGGTGTTAGATAGAAGAGAGTTTTGGTAAGCACAATTTGTGAGTGTGAGAAACTGCTCTTGTAATCTGTAATCTCCTTCATCATAATGGAATCTGCAAGTGGCAGAAATAGGACGTAGTCTCAAATTTGGACGAACCTGTATAAAAATTTGGTGTCTCCTTTTCTTCTTTTCTCCTATTTATTTTCTGCAATTGTTCGTTCTTGCGATCCTTGGAATTAGGAGTCGCCTAATTCTCCCAACATTTTTTACTATACGTTGTAGCATTCGAAAGTTTTATATTATTTACATTTTAAACTTTAAAGAATTACTCTCTCAAATAACCTATTATTCAACCTTCATTTTTTGTTCTTGACCTTGACGGAGTCGACCATCAATTCCTATTATTTTTCCAAAGCCATCCCATGGAAGTTCATTTGCAGCATACAAAAAAGCAAAGAAAAAAAAAATCATTTCATTTATTCTCATTTCCTTCACCACCGCCAATGATTCCTCTTTCACCAATTCTTTTTTTTTTTTTTGAAATGTTTGCCAAAACAATATTAAATATTCCATCTCACAAATCAAAACAAACATATGATGTATTATGCATCTTACAAGGTGTTTGAAAGAGTGGTTTTGAAAACTATAACATGTGTAAGTTTTAAACTGTAGTAATTTTTTATCTTTTATTGTAACTGTTGAGAGTTTTATATTGTTCCAACCGAGATCACAAATAGAAGATTAGTCTTTACTTATATAAAAGGCTCTAAGGGCCATTTTTTCCATGCTTTACGGATGGACCGAGCGTTTCTCTCTCTTTTTTTTAATTTTGAATTATTGGCTTTGGGGGAAATCTTTTTTTTTCTTTTTTCACCCTTTTTATTTTTTTACTTTTCTCATCCTTTTTTTTTTTTTTGTTTTTTTCTTCCTTTTTTTTTGTCTTCCTCTTTTTTAAGTTGGATCTTTAGTGTTTCATTTTGTCCCTTTTTTATCTTTATGCTTTTAGGTTGTTTTCTCTCTAATATTATATATATATTTTTAGATACAGTTAATTAGATTATTTTTTTAATGTGTATAATCAAAATACTTTTTTAAGTTATTATATATTCTTTTACATCCTCTATTATGTTATCAAGCGTGACTTATATAATTCCTTTTTGTTCATCTTTTTTTTTTTTGGGAAACTTTTTCCTCCTAATCTGCTTCTATTAAAATTATTTTTCTCAAATACAACACTATCTAACCTTTTCTTTTAGTAAATTCTTCTCATCTACGACTCTCATAAATATTTTTCCCTAATTATCCCACTTGAATAATTGTTCCTAAACATTTTTATCAAATAACCGTCTCAAATACTTTTTATATACCCTACAACTAATTTTCTATTTAATTTTCCCACCAAAAACCTTTTTTTATGGAAAACTTTTTCTTTTTAAAATTATGATCTATTGAGCTACTTTCTTCTATTAGACTAAATTACTAGGAGAATAATTAATGAATATACTTAGATTTAAGGAAAAACATAGATCTGTTTTTTTTTTAAAAAAAAAAAAAGTAGTGTAAGCACGAAGCATATGCTTACTACTAGCATTATGAAAGTGTCAATGTGGAAATCAACATACGTGGCATCTTTTTTTCCTTCTATAAAAAATAACTTTATTTCTTTTCTCATTTTCATGTTGCCACTTATTACCATTTTTTCATCTCTTTCTCCTTGTCCCTTCTTTTCTTTTTGCTTTATTAAAAAGGTTTTTTCCCCATTATTTTTGTTCAAAAATCTTTTTATTTTTACAATTTTTTTTGTTGATTATCTTTTTTCTTTACATCTTACCATTTATTAAAGTGTGAATACACAAGCCCACAAATTGTTGACACATAGCGTCTTCTTTTTTCCTTCTCTATATAGGAAGAAAGAGCAACTTCATTTTCTTTCTCACTTTACATACTGCCATTTGTACCACCTTCTTATCTATTTCTCATTTTCCTTTCTTTCTTTTTTACTTTATCAAAGAAGTTTTTCTCCCTATAATTTTCTTTCAAAAATCTTTTTCCTTACATCTTTTTATTTTTTTGTTTACTATTTTTTTTCTTTTTCTTTTTTTTTTACATCTTATACTATATATCAAAGTACAAATTTGCAAAATCAACATATTATTGACACGTGGTGTCTTCTTTTTTTCTTTCACTATATAGAAGGAGCAACTTCATTACCTTTTTCATTTTACATATTGCTACTTGTTAGTATCTTCTCATTTCTTTCTTCTTTTGTTATTTTCTTTTTGCTTTATCAAAAAATTTTTGCCAAATAGTTCTCTTTCAATAATGTTTTTCTTTACATCTTTTTTTTTTTTTATGTTGATTACATATTTCTTTTTCTTTACATCTTACTATATCAATAAGTGTGAATATGCAAATCAACATATTGTTGACATGTTGCACCTTCGTTTTTCCTTCACGGTATAGAATGAGCAATTTTATTTCCTCTATTATTTCACATGTTGCCACTTATTACTATCTTCTCATCTCTCAATTCTCCTTTACCTTTTTTTTTTTTTTTTTTTTTGCTTTAATAACAAAGACACAATCAAAACCTACGAAGCTCATGATCAAATTTCAAAATCCTTAAAAACTAAGAAGCTGTTTTACATTGCTCTATGTTGTTTTCTAATTTTTTTAAAACAATTTTTTTATAAATTTCATTTTAGTTATTTTCTAAATATATATATATATATGTTTGACATTGTTTAAAAAATAGTTTTCATGATTGAAAAAAAAAAACCTTGTTTGGATAGAAAAATTATTGTTCTCAAAACATTTTTTCCCTCATGTTAAAAAAGTATAATTGTTTATTAATGTTTCACCTAAAATGTTTCTCTAAATGCAAAAGTTTATAGTATTAAAAAAGATGTCAAAGTCACAGGGAAGTAAATATTTAAAAGATTAAAAAAAATTAGTTTAAAATGCAAGGGCGGTTTTAACAAGATTTTTAAATAAACAAGTATTTTTGAGAATTTTAAATAAGATTTTAAAACATAAAATTTAAAATGTGAAGCTTTAAGAATCCTTTATATGTTTTGTAACTGATTTAAAATTTAACTCTAAATAATAGTTATCTAAAGCATTTGATATATAATATCTTTTCCCATTAATAGCAAGAACATTTAGTATTTCTATACGTCAACCTAAAGTGATGATATAGCAAGCTATAATATAGCAAGAGTTTTCCTATAAAAAATAGCAAAATAATCGCTTCTCACTACTGATTTAGTACATTAACTATTAAAATTATAACCGCTATCATTACAATTATAGTTAACATAATTTTAAGATAGAAAAGATAATAATGAATAAAAATTAATGTATTTTAATGGAATAAATTTTTATTTTTATTTCGACAGAACCTCGTTTTATAAAATATCTAAAATCGACAATATGACAAGCCATGCTACAGTAAAAGATATTCCAGAAAATTAAGCATTATTTTACTATTATTAATATTAATTATGCAACACAATTAAATTACATAAATAAAGCATTATTGAATCTATGTAAAAATGGGTGGCATAATAATATTAACAATAATTATTAAAAATATGAAAAATATAATTTATTACATAAAAATATTAACATTACAACACATATATAATGTTAAAAACCATAATAAAATACTATACATAGAAGATTATCTTTTCATCTTATCAAACTCTTCACAAAAATTTTAGTATTATTTTTTTTTTTTTAGAGGATCAAAAAAGTACTTTAGTAGCCTATCTGTCTGAAAGGGGATATTACTGAGCTTTTAGGTCAACAGTTAGCTAAGGAGAGGAAGGAGGAAGGGGGCGCCAAATCAAGGGGCGCACACCCCCTTTTGTAGTTAATAAAAGATCACTATTTATTTTTTTTATTAATATTTATATATTATTTTATTTATTTAATTATTGTTTAATTATTTTCATTTGTCATTTTGATCAACTTGCGGTTGTAAGTTGTAAAAGTTTTTGTCTTTTTCTTCTCCAGATCAACATTTCTTAGAATGCGAATTTTAGAAGCGATCTGATGTGGCGTAGACAGAGCCGCATGTGTATGCTACATTTTTTTGTCGTTCATCACGCTTCCCTAGATTGATCTATTGATCTGAAGGGCTGAGAAAATTGGGACACAGATGGGACCAGGTGCCTTTCTTGAAGGACGAATTCGGGCAGTCGGATCGCAAGAGGAATGGTTGAGATCAAAGGTTCATGGGCTGATGCTGAGAATGCGCGCACAGGATCAAAGACATCTGAGATGCTTCCAACACGTGGGCCCGGCTCTGCCGACTGACGTGCCTGTTGTAGGCGGGTGTATTGCAAATGCCAATCGCATGCTGACATTCGATTCTTTTGAATTGTTAATGCATTTGTTGTTTGTTTTTACCCGTTTTGACACTCTATTACTTCTTTTTTTTTTATCTAAAATTTAAATCTAAAAATAAATAATTGAGACAAAATTAATTATTTTATAAATTTTATATTAACAATAATTTTAAAAATATTTATTTTATATTAAAACACAAAAAAATAATTACAAATTTTTAAAATTCTAAGCTCTCTTTAAGTTTTATATATATATAATTTTTAAAACTTAAAAATATTTTAAAAATTACGAAAAATATTATAAAACTTATTTACAGACTTAAGATAGACTATAAAACATAGTAAAACTCAAAATAAAATTACTACTCATTATTTTTACGATTTTAATTCATTTCAAACTAAACTAATATTTTATTTACAAAAATAATTTTAAAAATTACTAAAAATATCACTAAACATAAAAACATATTAAAAACACATATTTAAATATATTTTTACACTAAAACAATAATAATATTTAACATAAAAATACTATTAACTAAAAAAATTAATAAAAAATAAAAAACATAATTAAATAATTTTAACCTTAAAAATATATATACTTTTACAGTCTCATCGTTCATTTTCATTGTTGGCAAGCTGGGATTGTTATCAGGGTTGCTCCGGTGGGCTGGATCTTCATTTAGGTCAGGCCAACTACTGATAGCACCCTCGAGTTTGGGCAACAAGCTGGAATCATCATTCATGGTTTCTGTCTAATCTATTTAGCTGTATAAAAGTGTGAATGCATGTTTGGATACTATTTTCAATGTATAACAGGTGTCATTTTCTCACTTTCTCTTTTTTTTTTCATTTACTTTTCTTTCTTTCTTTCATTTGCTTTTCTTGTTTTCCTTTTAAAACAATTTCACTCTCCTTTTCTTTTGCTTTGTTTATTCTTTTTTTTTTTTCCCTTTTCCTTTTATTTAACATTATAGCCCTCGCTCTGTATTTTTGTTTCCTCTTATCCTTATAACCTTATATATATATATATATATATATATATATAATATGTCCATTAAACTGTATAATTTAAGATGTGATTGTGTATTTATTATATACTTCATGTTAAAAAAAGTAACAAAAAGAATAAACACGTAAATAGCGCATGTTGACGACTAATAAGACTAAAAAGGCATGATCATTTATCAATCAAGCTTGCTGCCTAAGATAGATTAAAAGGGTGTCTGAGAAAAGTGGTTTGAACTCTTAGAGTTCAAACTACAAACAGTGAAAAACTATAACATACTATAATATGTAGTTTAAACTTTAGAGTTAAAACCCTTCCCCTAAAGAGCCTATGAAGCAACCAGAATGTGAGAGTAAAGACTCAATTGTTGAAAAAGTCGTGGCAAGGTTTTTTAATGTAACTTACTTGGATTTAAGCCACTGTGAACGCATTGGAGCTCATTACTTGAGGCATTTGGGAAGCAATGCAAGAATCTAACAAGGTTGGTCAAAACCATCGATCCGTTGCATTTCACCAAGGCTCTCAGGATGATGAGACTTCAACTATAGCAGCCACGACGCCTAAGCTTAAGCATCTCGAAATCGCTTATGTGCGTGCTAAGAATCGAATTTGTGCTCAAGATACTCTGAAGTTGCCCCGAACTTGAGTTATTGGATATTCAAGGGTGTTGAACAGTTAATCCTGATGAAGGGTTTGCCAAGAAGTTGGCTATTATCAATTAGACATCTTAATTCTATTGAGTGGTTCACTATTAATGTGAGAGTTATGTCCACTTTTAATTACTATAGAAATTAAATAATGATGAAGAAATTTAGAAGAGACAATTACGCACCACTTTCTCTAGTTTTTTTTTTCTCTATATATATTTTTTGAGTTACACAAATAGGCTCTAGCAGACCCTATTTATAGGAGTACACGAAAATGTCAATTTCCTAAAAATAAATGAGGATTCAAGACTAGGGGTTGCTGCAGTGCTTATATCTTAGCGCTACATGTAGGCTGATAGCCCATAAAGACGTTAAATTCTGCTCTACAACTTAACATAAGCTTGTTTTACGGTGCTTGGACCCCGTAATGATACTTTTTGTTAAATTTCGATTATTCAGCTCAACCAGCTGTACATGTATGAGGGCTTCATATAACTCAGAAAACTGTATGGGAGCTTATTATGACTTTTTAAATGTTAACATGATACTTTTGGTGTCCTTAAATGCAACTAGGAGCTTTTTACCATTTCATAACATTTTTATGGTATTTTACAAACTTTTTGTGCTCAAACTCTTTGATGTTATCTCTTGTTATGGTGCTACTGTGCAGTGGGATTTTTTATGATCTTTCATGTTTCTCGCTTAGAAATACCTGAAGTTTATTTTTAATGCTATTAGTGACTATCTTCATGTTTTTTTTTTTTGAGGATAAATATGCAAATATCTGGGGTTTAACGCAAGTCTACACTGCAAGAATCGTAGTGTAGAAGTAGTTAAAATCATCTCTTGTCACGACAGGGAAACGAATTTCAAATCTAGAAGTGGATGAGATATCTGATACAATTTATACTCTTCTTGGATATGAACTGCTTGAGTCATGTCAAGTACATTGCAATACTATGAAGAACAGTGAAATGTTAATGAATTAGCTGGTATGTTTGTTCAAGAGGAGATAAGTTGAGGAATAAATTTAAATATCAATAAAAAAACTTATTATCATGCAAGTCATCAAGAAGCTGCAAAAGAATTCTTAAAAAATAACTTATTATCTTAGAAATTGGGTATTACAGTTCAGTTTTTAGTCTTACTAGTACCAATTTCTATTAGGGTAATCTAGTGTTTGTTATCTGGTAGCAGTTGGATATAATTTTTTATTTTTCTTATTATTATTTATATTAGTATTTTAAGTTGAATACATGATAATACATGTTCTATGATAATAATCTTAAGGGCATGTTTAGTGGACCATATTAGAGTACCATATTTTATAATAATACACTAAGATAATGTTCAATATATGTTAGCAAAATATTGCATGTAATATGGATAAAAACGAACAAGGTACAATTAAAAATATTACAAATCAGAGAAACAAGTGCAACAAAAACCTTCAACTGAATCAAAACGAAAATTGAACAAAAAAGTGGTCAAGGCACATGTGTCTCACGCTTTTCTTAAAAGCGATTCGTACCCTCCATGTCATAACCCGCCTTTTCGGATTGTGATAAAACTTTTTCTTACTTATTCTAAGGCAAAAATTTAAGAATTTTTTTTTTTTTTATATAAATAGTTTACATATACTGGTCTAACAACTTCTGAAATGCAAACATATACTTGTATTTACATAACCACCTTTCCTTTGCAATATAGTTTATCAAACATTACTTTTCAAAATATCTTAAAATACAATATAGCGGAAACATACTGCGGCGGAAACCATACCTAGTCTGCACACATCATCCGTCCGCTAGTTCATCATTACGATTTATTCTGACCTTCTCGTCGGAATACCTACAGCATGAAAAACTTAATGAGCTAAAGCCTAGTAAGTCCCATAAATCCCACATGGACATTCAAATAAATGCATGAGTCAATTATGCTTTCTTATAAACTTTCTTTATCTTCATCATTTTTTATCTTTACTAGGGCCCAAGTGTTCGTACCATTGCGCAATTTCATTTAGGTCTACGTAACGCTGTGATCATACTATATCCTTTAAACTCTCCTTGAGTCAGGAGTCGGTACGACACTTTTCTTAATTTTTGGTGACATATTTACCGGGTCATCTATTATGGTTGACATACCATGCATGATGTGATATTCACATGTTATCCATGACACATAAATTCATTGCGTAGCATAGTACACATAAGTACTTACTTTATATACACACATGTATTCATCATTGTATACACGGGTACATAACATTCAATACACATAGGTATTCATCATTGTACACACAGGTACATACTAATACATAACATGTTATACACTCAGGTATTTTAATCGCATATTCACAGGTATCCATACTGTACGTCTTAGGTATTCATCTCATAACAAACATACAAGTTTACACCGTAATATATACTCAGGTGTACATATATATACATTCTATACCTACATTTTCATACTATAGGTGGGAATGATACTGACTTGATTTCGTGTGTCGCGTAAATCGACCTTGATTTTCCTTTCTCCTAGACTCCTAGAATCCTGTTGGCCAGTTACAAAGCCATTAGCCAAATTCCACTGTGTTTCCACACAAAGTGATCGTTAATTAATGAATTGAGTTGCATCACTATGTACAACTGGTTTTCTTATTTTTATTTAACTCTATCCTATCGTTTTTAACGAATGGTGAAAATCTTTCTAATCATTCCTTTTTCCTTGTGGAATGTTTCGAAGCAGTTCGGGTTATTCGGGCAAATAAGACGATTTTGCCTTTTGTAGATCTACTAACCTACCTGTGCTCGATTTCGTTATTCTTACGAAAATAACCACATACTAATTTTAAAATAACACCCTAGTGGTTCAGATCTCCTTATTTCTCGTTTATGCCCCATTTCCATAAAACTTTACGATTTAGTCTCTGAACTGAAAATTTTAATGATTTTGCCCCCAAGACTAAAATTTATCTCTTTATATCAAAATGCCCTATTTTTCAAAAGGAACATTTTTACTCAAAGTACCATACCTTAAATGATTTTGAAAAATGAAGTTTTTACCATTTTAACATTTTTTCACAATTTCGTAAATTCTTTGAAAAATCAAAATCTCACAAACGATTGAGTTTTTTGACGAACTGCTCAAAATGCCTAACAATTTTGTTGAGATCTACAACTTTCGTGTTTTAACTTTTCTCAAAATCTCACTGTATAGGGGTGTTTTTGGGTGTTTTTCAAATTTGTCAAGGGAAAACTTTTCTTTCAATTTAGTCCTTAGGGTATTTTTGTAAAAACGCATTTTGAAACTGTAAATCTACCCCTACATAGACAGTTTCAACCTTTGTTTGAATCATTTACTATGTCTAACATCACTTTTTGCAAAACTAACTTTAAAATTGCAAAAATATTTCTTTTACATAAAATACTATTTTTCAACATTTAAATCTCAATTCCACCATATCAACATACCATACATTAGGTATCTATGATATTCCAACAAACATCCTCAAGAACCCGTGCACTTTCAAAGAAATAAAAAAAAAATCAAAACAAAATCACAAATTTTTTCAAACTTACCTCAAATAACACTTTTTTGATTTCTAACTTTCCAAAGCTCTTTGAAACTCCTTCCTAGAGGTCATTTTCATGCAAAAATACATTGGGTTAAATTTCTTTCTTAACCCATGAAAAATCCCTTGAAATCTTGAAAAAAAGTTAGATTTTACCTTACAATTTGTTCAACTTTCTTGGATTTTGCCTCTTGAACTTAAGTGAGGTTGTTTTTGCAAAGTTTTGGGCTTGAGAAAATTTTTGAGACCCTTCTCTAATGGCTGCCGAAACTAGAGGAAGAAGAAGGAAGAAAGATTTTGGATAAAATCACATTAATTACTCACTTATCCAAATGGGTGACTCTCGGGGTAATCAAATGGGTTACCCTAGATGTCATAAGGTGATTGGGCCACCTTTCATGACATGTGGCCCAATAGAAATCCAAGGAGTGTCCACTTTATGGAGCTAAAAATTTATACTATATAATTTTTTACCATACATTATTTTTCCTATACTGTCGTGGTCAAATCAGTGTATTTTCTTTTCTTAGACTGTATAAAAATATTTGACTTACTTTTCGTTCACTTTTGGAGGCCAATCATAACATTTTTCGTATCTGCGTTTTCACTTAGCAGTATTCTTATACTGCTCCGGTCTCCTTTGTACCCCAGGTTAGGGTTTGGACAATCTCTATGTCCTATTTACATTCTAATCTCTCATTTGTTTATATCACAATTTTATAATTAATCGTGATATAAAATTCATTTTATGGATATTATTTACAAATTTTTGAGTAATTAAACTCATAAAATCTGTATTTTACCATATCCAACATTGCATTACAATTGCCATAAAATTTGCAATCAATGCTGTTTATTCATATTTTATCATAATTTTTACAAAAATTACAACTTTTACAAAAATTTACATTTTTAAGAGTAAATTCATTAATTAAACCCAATTAAATATTAAGTTTTATTAATAAAATTTTCTCGGTCATTACACTCCAGTTGTGCATGGGGATTCAACGGATGTCTATCTCCCAGAATACAATGACAAACGACAATGGCTTGTGCACAATTGAACATCGGCTCCAACGGACTTGAAACAGCGTATTCCTCTATCACCAAAATGCTACCAGCTACTCGAAATACAAAGAAAACGTTGTGAATTTTTGTGGTACAATTCCATGTGTATATATTGATGTAGAGAAAGACCTTGTATTTAAACAAGTCAGGGAGTGTTACAGGGCGCCTAATTTTAGCTTTTATGAGCATTATGAGCATGCATTTGGGTGTTACAACATGAGGTTTATGGCCTCCATTAACCTCCACTAATGAGCAGGTTTATGGCCTCCATTAACCTCCACTAATGAGCAGGTTTAATTTTGAGCAAAAAAATTGTAAAACATAGCCTGCACAAGGGGATATTCGTGACACCCATATCGTGGGTGCACACATTAGGCCCTTAACCTACCGAGACCACCCTGCGCGTGAGAGAGCCTCTTAAATATAACATCTTATCCAAGTATAAAAGTGTAACTACTTAAAGACTATATCAAACTTTAATGTCTAACCAATATGGAACTCCACATTTAGGCCTCTTTGCAACAAAATCCAAATGTCAATAGACACATTTTGAGCATCAATTTCTTATTCACCCGATTACCATTTTGAGCATATAAATATATAATTTCAATCTACACGAGACGGAGAACACAAATTCATCAAGACCCGTCACTTTTGCAAAGTGGGTTCCACTTAAAATTATATCTCAAAATGGCTCCTCAAAATGGTTATTAACTATTTTTTCCAACAATATAACCATAGGTTAATGCGGATAACAAATTAATATGATTCATGTTGTATCGTAGAATAGACCTATTTTCGGTGCATTATTGTATTGTATTATGTTATGCCGGGTCCATGGTTTATGTTAAAAATTTACTTTTTAACCCCTTAATTTTTATAAATTATATTAACCCATAATCCTTAAAGTAAATTACATTTTGTCCTTCAATGTTAAAAAAAATTACATTTTGGCCCTGTATATAATATGTCATACAAGCTACTGAACATAGCGTAAATGTATTTAATAAATCTGCAACATTTTAAACTATGGTTTATAGCATATGCAGCTTGAAAGTTGTCCTGGGGTTCCATGTATTGACCCCTAAATATATTGTCTGATACAAGCTTAAAAGTTGTTTAAAGGTTCAAGCAGAACATAAACGTAAAATAATTTTAGTAATCTTTGTAATCAAAGTGCAAGAAAATCTCAATAGATTGTGGGTGAGTGAATTGAAGTGGAAAACCCAATCCCCAAGGAAAGAATAAATTGTTTAAAACAAAATTGTTGGTTCTGAGTTTCTCTCAAATATTTTGGGTGATTGAACACCATGTTTCTTTTTTTTTTTTGGGTCAAAAAATACCCTGTTCCTTGAATGTCCTTAGTGTGTTCTTGGTTGTTCTATTCTCTATTGTTGGTGGTTGTTGCAATTGGAGCAAGGAATTGGTGTGTATATCGTTGTGACTCCAGATAGGTGTAGAAATCTTTCTATGGGTTCCATCAAACGGGCAAATTAAGAAATCTTTCTAATTCACTCCACTTTTCCTATTTTCCCACAATCAGATTTGTCTTGTTCTCTAATGCCATCCGCTTGTTCGCCAAAATGCCTTTTTCTCTTTTCTTTATGCCTATTAATGTCTTATTTTTTACGCTCACGATTACAGGCTGCAGAGGTTTCTTGACACATTTTTTATGTTGTTATCCATTTCAGTGGCCCACGCTTCCTTGACTTTTCTCTCAAAAAGCCATTAAAAATTTTCACAAACGTCACCTTTAAGATTTACTTTTATTACAAATGATAATATAATATAAACTTTTTAAATATAACATAAATAAATATAACTTTTAAAAAATGACATAACATATAATTTTCTCAAAGTGTTATGCCAAATTCAATTTAATAAAAGTTTTTTAGCTCTTTTAGCTCATAGTCATGAAACAAAAGTATAACTCTGATTCGATTTAGAGCACACAGCTTCAATGGTATTTGTATTCATCAACACAATTGAGAGTCTACTCGATCATTTAGTAGATTTATAGGTTGTTTAAAAGGGTGATGAAAACCGTTGGTTAGAACCACTTTTACTGTGATATGTGAGAGCTTTACACTGTAGCGATTTTTTATTGTTACCGTAATATGTGAGAGCTTTATACTGTTTAAACAGAAAAAAGTTGTGAGAACCACTTTTACTAAACACAAGACTAGAAACTACTTGAGCAAAAGATGGGGTTGGAAGCTAACAGCATCAAACAAAAATGAAAGCATTCAAAGTTGTATAATCAACAAATAAAGTACAACAAATAGAGAACTACTCCATGGGGAATGAAAAATGATTTCGGACACTGCTAAAACCATCATTCAAACTTCATAATTGTTCATTTGGGATCTAGCAGATTTGACCGGTAGAATTCTTCGTCTATTATTAGCGGCGGTATACTCCAAGTTCCAAGAGGATGTTTAGACATATTCCCTCCTAAAAAAATTCAAGTGCCAGTAAAGCTGAGTTCCAGAGAGGGAGCAAAAAGCAAAGAGGATCTGGTACCAGCCTCACAAAATAGGACACATTAAATAGTAACAGTTACCTTCTCTAGTAGCTTCTTCACATCTTCTCTGGTAACTCGAGGATAGTTGGGGGTTTAAAGTTTTCAATAAAATGTCGTACTTTTCTTCGGCCTCAGTTATGTATTTAGCCTGAAGAAGAAAATACAAAAATTAAAGGGTGTCTGGATTTGGATATATCTTTCTTGGGCCAACAAGAAACCTGGCATTACTCACCAGCATTGTAGGGGAAGAAGCTCCATATATTTTTACAAACATGCGTAGAACATTGAAATTATTGTCTTGCACATCATCCTGCAGGTGGAAAGAAGTCAACATTAGGGGGAACAAATTTAAAGAAATAACAATAAAATTACTTTAAAAAAAAAAAAGAACTGCAAAGACTTTTAGACCTGGGACATAATTGACCCACCTCATAGTCAAATCTGCATTTTAATCATCAAATGAAGCCGCCATTGATCTCACCACATAGGTTTATCATTAAAAAGAACTACCATTAATTATTGCCAAAATAAAACATACTAAAAGGGATGTGGCCATGCAAAAAAATAAAATCAAATACTTACAGATCATCAGCCACCTCCACAAGGAACTCTGAGATTGAAAGGAAGTCCATGTGCAATTCATCAACCTTCATAATAGCTTCAAAGAAACCACAACTGAATGAGGCTTGTTGGAACATACTTGAAAAAACTCATGTCATATTTACAATTGCAACAACAATATTTGCAAAGAAATGCGAATATACGCGTATAAACACACACACACACAAAACGGAGATAGGTACGAGCACCTGCTCTCCTCTCAACTGATAAAGGAGAAGGTTCAGCACACGATAATCGAAAGATTTCAGATGAATTGCCTTTATAACATCTTCAATAGATATCTGATCAGCCACATAACTCATCAGAAACTAAAAAGAGACAGCACAAGCTCAAGGAAAATTTTTCAACAAGGCACAAATCGAGATGAAATATATACCTCCTTCCCATTAGCTAGATCACTACAAAGCATTCTTTCAAGTGCCCAATACTCTTCTCCATGCTTGACCTCTTGTCTTATTCTTAACCATGCCAAAACAAAAGGGAAAAATAAAAGAGAGAGAGAGAAGACAGTAAGCACAAAGCTATACTTTTCTTTCTCCGTTTGTAAGAAAGAAAACATTCGGAAACCAAGATTGTGAACCTCTCAGTCAAAAGACCATGATAATCAAGTAGACCAACCAATGATCTGAAAGGGTCGCTTTTGAATACATTTGTAAATTCAGCAATCAATTTCAGGTTTTCTTCCTGCAAATGAATAAAAATAACATTGCATAAATGGATGTTTATTGCCCAAGATAGTTTTCATGGTTTGTTCACCAAAAGTTTTTAGTATAACCACCTTGGGGACTTCTTCTGAAGATTTCACTCCATTACTTGGCACATGCAGTATCTTCTCATTTATACTATCCAGCTGCAACAAAAAGCCCCAAAGAATGTTTATAGAAGTTCAATGTAAGGGACTAACAGGTAGAAATTCTATGCATCTTACCATCCCGGTAGTCAACCATGCCCTTCTGTCAGGAAAGCAGACGGAAAATAGTTGTTCAAAGTCTAACCATTTTACAATATAACAGTTAAGAATTAGAATTAAAATCATCTCCCCTTTTGTTTTGTTAGGTCTATACATTAGCAGTAAACAAAGATAATTAGAATTAATTTTCTCCTCTCAATAGATTAAAAAAAAAAAACACTAAAACCATTGTCGTTGTTTGGAGTACCTGATAAATATAACTTTCTGTGAATGAAAGCATAGGTAAATATTTGAATAATGCTTGTGGATTTTCAGCATCCATTCCATGAAACATGAAATAAGATCTGCACTGTGAAATGCATGAGGGTAAATCAGTAACTGAATCATAGCGTACACTCTTGATGATATTCAAGAAGGCTTAGAAATGTTTTCTTTTTATGTTTTATAAATAGAAAAATGGCAAACAACCAGCCTACAGTATTCTGAAAATTGGGTTGCATTCTTAATTTTGCATAACCAATTGATATACATTTCAAAGTTATAATTGACATTCAGGAGGATTACATTTTAAGAAACTAATAGTAAAATCAAAGCACCATTTTAACAGCTGCCAGATAATAAGTTCTTGTGCTTGCACAAAACAGCTCGGAACATGAGAAAAAAGTTACAGGTAATATGCAGCTACAATCAGAAAGCTTTTTATTTTTAAGCCTTACTGTCATGAAATCTGTACAATTCCAACTGGAAAAACAGTTTGTTATTCCCCAGCAATCCAAAAAAATCATGATTATGACATCATATGCAAAAACTCATTCATATCTGTAATGTTCAACTGTAACGGGTCTGTTCTCTCAGAAAAACGAAATCGCTTACAAAATCTTCAATGGTCGAATTTGCCCGCTGCATTGCATCAAGACCAATTTTAGGCATTTCTTGAAAATCAAAATTCTTTGGCAATGGCTGACAAGTTGACTTATCCTGAGAGTTAAGTTGCGAGTCCTTTGCTAAAATCTGTTGTTCAAAGTCTGTAGAAAGGTGAAACTTCTCCATTAGTCCAACAATCAAAATATTGTTTAACAACTATACCAGTCCACACCAATGCATAAAATGTTGGGAAACACTAATTTTTTAGTTTATCAAGAAGAAAAAATCAAAATTTAAAGGTGATGACAACAATACAAGTAACAATGCGAATAGAAAGCTCAATCACCTAAAAAAATACAAATTCTAAAGCATGAAATACTCCAAGCATGTACTCTTCATTAAGAGATGGTTTCAGAAGAAATCAAGTCACGCCATGTAGACTAAATTGCTATAGGGATGTAGAGCACATCAAGTGAATATAAATTAAATTATTATTATTTTCTACAGTAAAAAAAATAGAGAATTTGCACTTAAAAAGGAAAAGGCACAGTTTTATTGAAAGCATTCACATACACAACGAAATTAGCTCACTAATTCACCCTATTTACACTCAGAAACTTGGCTGAACTCTACTTTATAAAGAGGATGTACCCGGGGAGGCCAAGAAAAGAGGGATATGTGGTTGTGAATAAATGCAACTCACAAATTAACACAGAAGAGAACCAAGGGAAAAGCGTTGGAACCTTATCTTTTGAACAGCTTTACAGTAGACGGGAATAGAAGAAGAAAGAAAAGAATTCTCTATTGACTTCCTAACTTCCGTTTAATCCACCACACCCCCCACCCCCCCAAAAAAAAAAAAAAAAAAAAAAAACCCACTACTAAGTTACTGCAGCTCTCAACTCTTATGCCGTCTTGCCTATCAAAAAGCTATTCTCCAATATCTTGCATGGTTCTAATTTCCAAGTTCACTCAGCTGATAAATGGAGGCAATCTCTTCCATCTGCTGCATAGTGAAGTCAAATGAAGCGAGTGTGTGAGCAAGTAAACTATTAGTGAGCGTGCCAGCGTCCGACAAGTAAAAGTTAACTATAGTTTTCAAGTGTTTTTCTTTGTGTACTTGGTTCTGCAAAAACATTACTCTCAAAGTTGCAATACCAAAAGTAATTAAACAAGGTATACCCTGAGAAATTATGAATCTATTTTCATTTTTTCTCTTTGTTCATTTAATTAAAGTTCGTTTCTCATTCCAAAAAAAAAAAAAAAGGTCAAACATCAATTAAACAAGCATAAGCAAACATGCACAAACAATGTGCCTCCAATAGATATACACGTATATACTTATCATTCTCCAAAAAAAAAAAAAAAAAGGCTCTGGGTTTTATTTCTTTGAGTGTTTTCTTTTCAATACCTTTCTGGCTGAGGCAGACCGAGACTTTCTCGAGGAACCCCGCAGAAATCTGTGGAAAACAAGCGAAAATAAGCAAAACCCAATAAACCCAAATGACCCGCGCAGTGGAACAGTGACAGTAATTGTTTACCTTTGGAATATAATCAGAAACCAAAGCACTCTTCTTCTCCAAGTCGAGCTCTCCACAAGGTTGTATCTTTCGATCATTTCATGTTCCAAAAAAATAAAATAAAAGAGGGTTAGAAAAAAAATGAATAAAACAGAAAGAAATTCAGTAATTGGTGATATTAATAAGTTTACGAGAAAAAGGACGAGATTGGCGACGAATCGAGCAGAGTCGTGGTCAGAAGAAGGCGAGAGGATTCCGTGGGATTGCATTAACGTCATCGTCGCCTGTAACTCTTCTAGCTTCCTTAAGCTTTCCATTTCTTCTCTCTTCTCTTCTCTTCTCTCTTCGCTTCAGAAGTGGGATTTTTAGGGGCTTGGAACTAGGGGAAGTATTGTACACGGACGAACAACCGGACGATCGAAGACACGATGTCGTTTTTCATTACGTGACATGGGCAAACATAGGGCCGACAATACGGGTTACGACACAACGACACGACACGAATCTGACACGTTTTTTTTGCAGGTTAGTGTCAGAAAATTTGACCACGGGTCATTTTAGTGTCTACCCGAAACTGACCCGTCAAAAAACGGGTCGTGTTCGGGTCAACCCGACACTAAAATGACCCGTTTCTGACCCGTATTTAATTAATTAACTTTTAAAAAATTAATATTATTTCATATATAATATAAGCTCTTAAAATATTAAACTCTATCTCTCTTATCACTCATCTTCTTGTTGAAGTGGTATGAAACTCTTCTAATTTTTTTTTTTTAATATTATATATATTAATGTGGGCGGATTAGAGGCGGGTTGCGGGTCATAATCGGGTTACGGGTCAAAATCGGGTCACGGGTTATTATTTTTTGACACTGTACATAAGAAACGGGTTGACATGGGTCGTGTCCGTGTCAACCCGTGTCAAAATGGGTCGGGTTAGGGTTGAGAATTCTCAACCCGTTCGTGTCACGGGTCGGGTTAGTGTCGACCTAATTTTGTAAAAATTAACTCCAACCCGACACGAACCCGACCCGCCAATCTGTTTTGCTACCCCTGGGCAAACACCATTTTCGGCCTCGTGTCTACTCCGAATTTTGAGTAAATTACAATGTTTTTAGGTTAAATTCTAGGCTCAAATTTATTTATGCTACAAGAAAAAAAATATTTGTCAAAAGTATTAAAGTTATGTCACATAATATATTTAGAATATAAAATATATCCTTAAATTTTATGGTTTATGTCAATTAAATTTTATAATTTTTTTGTTAAAATTCTTATTAATCAAAAGGGTATAATAGCCTAACAAAGTAATTTTGTTTGAACAACATAGCAGTGAATGTAAGACTTTTTTAGGGTGTGGTAAAGTTTAATCCACTTGGTTTTTCTGTGGCATATTCCCTAAATATCTCAAGAAACTATGAGAATTTTCATAAATGCTTTTAAGATTTACATTTTATAAATGTCATATATGTTTATTTATGACATAATTTAACATGAAATATTATTAGACGTGGCCATGATTTGTTGCACCTATTTGTAGGCTTGACCAATTCAAAAGGAGTGGTTATCATATCTCTTTTTTGGAGATATCAGATAACCACTCTTAGTTAGTGGTTGGGCACCACTTAATTGATAGGGTTATTATCACTAATAGCTCTTAAACTTTAGGATCTCTTACACTTTGCCCCTTGAACTTTAAAAGTCACCACTTTACCCCTAAACTTTCAAAACTCCTCATTTTGTCCTTTGCATTTTAAAAATCACCATTTTGCCCTTGTTTTAAACCTCTCTTTTTTTTCCTGTTTTTTGATTTTTCATTTAAATAGACAAAATTAAACCCATGTGATTCGCATGTAGGTCACCTATAAGGGCAAAAATGAAATTTTACTCCTAAGTTTTCTTTCACGTTTACGCTTTCACTTGACACCTTTTTGGTAATCTAAACTCTAATTTAGGAAGGGTTTGTCAGCATATTTCTTCTCATTTTTAATGCATATCTCCTTTAATAAGTTAATATTGTTTATTGATATCCGAATTTAAATACTTAAGAAAATGAGTTATGCATTAAAGATGAGGAAATATTGGCGAACAATATTGAAAGGAAATGCGCATACAAGCCCTTCTTAAGTAAGAGCAAATAAAAAAAATGTTAAATGAGATTATGAATATAAACAAAACTTAAGACTGATAAAATCTCATTTTTGCCCTTAGAAGTGACCCATATGTAAATCATATAGGCTTACTTCTATTTATTTGAATAAAAAATTGGTAGACATGAAAAATTTGAGGATTAAAACAAGAGCAAAATGGTGATTTTTAAAATTTAGGGGGCAAAATGAGGAGTTTTAAAAGTTCAGAGGTAAAGTAGTGATTTTCAAAGTTTATGGGGTAAAGTGAGGGAGACCCTAAAGTTTAAGGGCCATTAGTGTTAACAACTCTAATTGATATTTAGATAAGTTAAACATTAGTCCCTGATATGTGGTTGCCTAGGGTTTATTTAAACGGACCTAATAACCAACATAGTAGATATATGCAAAAATATCTGGAAAAAAATATACATAACTTGTTCTTTGCTCTCTCTCTCCAGCTTTTCTTTCATGTTTATTTTCGAGAGAGGTTTTGGGTTGTGGAATATTGCAGGCTTCTTGTAATTCCCATATATTGTGAGCACAATAATCAAACAAAGGCAGAACATTGTGACGCTTTCCCAAAGACGATCCTTGTACCCGTACGATTAGAAATCTGACATGGTGCCACGCTCATATGCTTCCAACATTGGCATCAGAGCCGTAGAAGGTAGCCTCCAAATTTGCTATTCCGCTGTTGAAACGAAAGAAGAGAGGTATTTATATCGGGAACCAAAAATAGAGCTGATTTAGGGGTTATTTTTTGTGTTTTTTCGTTTAATATGTTATACATAATTGTATGCATGTTATGCCATATGAATTTCGGGATCATTAAGTTAATCTAGGTCAAAATTTATTTTCCTAAAAATTTGACTAGATATAATTTTAAATTGTTATTTTGTTTTGATATGATTTTGGTATGTATGGATTCTTCTCGAAATTATCTTTCCAACTATATGTCATATGCGATTTTTTTATTTAAATTGAGTGAAACATGGATTATCAAAGTTTTTGATTTTTTTGTGATTTAATTATCTGATTTATAATTTAATTAAACAAAACTCACTCTCAACAACGAGAGAGTGAGTCCTACTTGCCATTACAAAGGCTGAGTGTGGCGGCTCTTGGTGCACCATTGAGGTGTGGTTGACAAGACAAACAGGACGGACTGGTCACATTAGTGACTCCAGCAGCCCCAGGTGACATGTGTATAACACGCTCAATAGTCTGAAGAATGGCGTCATAGCTCAACCTAGTTGCTGGATCATTTGGACTCAGCTCGTTGGGCCGCATATCTGTGCGCACTGCCCAGCACTCAACGCTGGGCAGCCAAGCAGCACAGCTTATATCACACAAGGCGCGCACATCAGCTGCCTCCAATATCAAACCCAGGCATTATTTGGACTACGCCCAGACGGGCCCAATGTTCGCTGGCTGTATGCAGGGGCTAAAAATAGCCCTTATTTTTGTTATAAAAAAAGATCTTGTTACTTTTTTAATTATTTTTATACAAAATTCTTTTTATTTTTAGAATATTATAATTGCACTTTTTGTGATATAAAAAATGCAATTATTTATTTGTTGGAAATATTTGTTAATTATGTGCAATATTTGTTTTGGATAATATATACGCAATTTTATATTTCAAAAATTTGCATATATATGTTTATGACAATTTTTTTGGATGATGCTTATTTATTTTTAATCTTTAATTAAAATTGTTTATGTGAACATGCTTATATGTTTGCAATAAATTTTAACAGGAATTATTTATTTACTTGCAATGCATGCTAGATTGCACATAATTATTGTTGATTCTAATATATATATATATATATATATATATATATGTATATATCTATATATATGTATGCATGTAGGGATGTCACAAATAGTAGGAGAATAGTTGTAGAATTTTATTTTTCTCCTATACACTTTTTGCACGATATTTAGATTTAATTTTAATAATTAACATTTGCCATAGGAGATGATTATGAATATAACAATTTTTTGATTTTATGACTTATGAAGATTATTAAAATTAATCTAGAATGTTTGTTGCAAAATAATTTGTTGTGTGTGGTGAATGTTATATATCTGATTGTCCTTTATATGCATGAATAGATGGCTTCTATGAGCATTGTTGCTAATTTGAACAAAGGCGAGAAATTAGAGGATGACAATTATGACATTTGGCACTGTAAGATCCAATACATTCTCAATGAGCAAGAGGTTATGGAAATCTTGACCCAATCAATGGACCCATCTATGGATGCAACATGGCTTAACACCTTCGTGCGATCAAGAAGCCTACTAGAGTTGACTTGCACGCTTTACTATGCTAAGCAACATGCACAATGATTTCATCATCTAGTTTGAGGATCATGCCACTGCTCGTGAGATATGAGATGCCCTAAAGCTCCAGTTTAGCAGAACCTCTACTTCTAGGTTGCGCACATTGACAGAACTAGACGAGGAGATCTACATAGATCAACCCCTAGGCTTTGAAGTTAAGGGATGGAAGTGCAAAGTTTGCAAGCTTCGTCGTTCCATTTATGGCTTGAAGCAATCATCTAGACAGTAGTATTTAATAGGGTGTTTGAAAGGGTGGTGGAAACCGTTTGTTAGAACGACTTTTACTGTAGCATGTAAGAGCTTTATACTGTAGCAATTTTTTTATTGCTACTGTAGCATGTGAGAGCTTTACACTATTAATAACTGAGTTTGTAGTGGGAACCATGGTTCCCACTACCCAACCAAACAGCCACTAAGATTCCATCAAGCCATTGTTTCATATGGATTTACAATGGTTGAGGAAGACCACTGTGTGTATGTCAAACAGTCCGTAGAAGGTTTCATTATCCTATCATTGTATGTAGATGACATATTATTGGTCGGAAATGATAAAGAGATGATTGTCGCCACCTAAGTGTAGTTGTCCTCAAACTTTGAGATGAAGGATATAGGTGAAGCAAACTATGAGCTTGGAGTTAAGATTCTTAGAGATCATTCAAGAAAATTCCTTGGTTTGTCTCAAGAGACTTACATTAGGAAGATTCTTAAACATTTTTAGATGCAAGATTGCAAATCCATTGACATTCCTATAAGAAAAGGAGATAGCTTAAGCCTTGATTTGTTTCCAAAGACTTAAGAAGAAAAGAAAAAGATGGCTCAAATTCTATATGTCAGTGCTGTTGGAAGTTTGATGTACCCTATGATGTGTACTTAGCCTGACATTTGCCATTTCGTTGGGTTAGTTAGCTTATTCCAATCGAACCCTGGCCTTGCTTATTGGAAAACAATGAAAGGCATACTTCAATACCTAAAAGGGACAACAGACTCCATGGTTTACTATTAGGCATCAGATTTATGCTTAGTTGGCTATAGCGATGTTGACTGGGGGTGACTTAGATGAGCGTAAATCAACATCTAGTAGTGCTTTCTTGATTAGCAATGGCACTATAATTTAGAGTAGCAAGAAGCAACCCCATATAGCATTGCCCACCATGGAGGTAGTGTTTAGTTGCAGTTTAAGAGGGTATTTGGTTGAGGAGGTTCATTGCAGAGCTTGGTATTGTCGCACATGCTTTAGAGCCCATCACCATATATTGCAACAGTATGGCAGCTCTCGCTTATGCAAAGGACCCAAGTACCATGGAAAAAGTAAACATATCGACATTTGATATCATTTTATTCGTGACATGGTTGCGCAAAAGGAGGTGTCATAAAGCATATTTCTAGGACCTAACTTGTAACACATAAGCCTTTTGAATAGCGGGCTTAGTCAAAGGATATGCAATCATGCAACTTGTAGAAAATATGTTACAAAAAATCAATTCAAAATATACTACTATTTGGATCCCCATTTTTTTCGATAAACCAAAATTTTCTTTAAAACTTTATTAATTTTTTTCACACTCAAAAAATATTTTGAAATTTTAAAAAGGTATAATACTAATGTAAACTTCAAAAATATGAAAGACATTTTTCAAGACTATCGGATTTTTTTTTCTCTTTAAGAATTTTTTGTTATATCGAATAAATTTGTGTTATATTCTTTTTCATTTCACTAATATATGTAACTTTTAAAATTTTAAAACACTTTTGAGGTGTGAAAAATTAACAAATTCTTGAAGAAAATTTTGGTATATTAAAAAAGAAGGATTCCAATAGTATAATAGTTTTAATTGATTTTTTCTATTTTTAATCATCAATAAAGACTATTTTATTTTAGTTTTAATTGTTATGGTTAATTTCATAGCCAGGATTACCAAAACCCTTAACTTTATAGTTATTTCAATATTAAAATTTAACTAAAGGACCATTTTTGTTAACAGTTTATATTTCAAGGGGAAGGAATGTTATGTTTTGAAGTTCGGGAGGTAAAGTCTAACAAAGGCTACAATTCAATGGGGATTTTTGTAATTAATTTAAGAAAATATGTTGAAACCTAGCGGGTTCTAGCGGATTTTGGTAAGTTCTGAGACCGAACCTAGCGGGTTCTAGGATGAAACCTGGAGGGTCTGGGACAGGTTTGGGGATGACACCTGACAAGTTCCGCTCTAGCATCCCACATGAGAGGGTGAAAAGAAGGGTAACTTGGTCTTTTAATAAATCATAAGTTTATAATAAAGGAGCAGTTTTAATAAGTGGTTTATTAGAAGGCATTTTTATAAGTTGAGGCACTTGGGTGGCATTTGTGTTTTTTCCTCCAATCTTTTTTTTTATTTATAGTTTTACAAAATTAATTTTGAAATTATTAATAAAAACGTAAGTTGGAAACGTTAAGCCCTAAAATCAAGATATCGTGATGATATTTTTAAAAATTACATGTTTTTTAATCATTTTACTAACAGTAAGATATCAATGTAATACTACCTTAAAACAGATGATATCAAAATAAGGAAAACCTCCCTATTTTTAATGTTGCAAATAGAAAACAGATTTTGAAAAAATGTTTGCTCGTATCACTTTCACCATACACTCATTTGTGAAGACCTGTTAGAACGCCTTGACTTTCTTGTTTGAAGAATACTTTTCTTGACTTTAGTTTAAAAAAATGAAAGTAATCGCATCATATGTCTACTACCTTGTGCTTTAAAATGTCGATTTTATCAAACTTTCTTTTTTATAAGTTATTAACTTTTAATAACTTTATGCCCTTTGCATATATATTACTCAAAATCATAAAGTTATGTTTTTTATGATAATGAATATGTTGCGCATTATGCATAGCATTGTCTACCTTTCTTATTTCTTAGCTTTTGGTTTTTAATTTTGTTAGTAATGATAATCATTATTCTTTATGACAATAAATAAATTTAAAATCTTATTTTATTATCATAAAATTACAATCTTTATTCTCTTGTTCTTTTCATTAATTATTATGCAGTGTTTATTATTTAATTTTGTTAATAATGATGATAATTATAATCTTAAAGTTATAATTTTTATGAAAAAAAATGTATTTATAATCATAAAGATATGATCTTTATTTTTTAATATGAAAATTATAATCTTTATGATAATGAATATGTTACATATGTATATATTCATAAAAAAAAATAACAATTCATTGAAATAAGATTATGTATATATTCATTATGCCAAGATCGCAAGTTTATGATAATGAAATAAGATTTTTATTTTTATATATTTGAATTTAGGACTATAATAAGGCATAGTAGTGTCTTTTTTTTTTTTTTTGTAGACACTAACATTTAGATATTTATAATCAATGTCTCGGTGGTAGCCCTTAACTATTTCCTGGACTTGTGCACCTTGACATCTAGCAGGATTAGTACAAGTCAAAGTTGAGTATATTAAGAGGCAGGCTTAATTGAGGAAGATTATATTCGAAGAAGGAGTGAATAAGGCTATCATTAATTGAAAATAAAAATAAGAGAGAATGAAGGAATTAGACCACCATTTATTGAGAATAAAAATAAATAGATAAAAATATAATAATGCTATGTAAATAGCTTATTTTAATTAAAAGAAAATTTATTTTGGCATAAAGTTTACGTAAAAGACATACGAAACAACAATGAGCTAACAAAAAAAAAACATGAAAAGAAAAAGAAGAAGAAAAGAAGACAGAAGAAGAGGTAAAATTGAAAATTCAAGTATTTAAAAAGAGCACGTGATTCCCAAAATGTTATTCGCTTAAATATTTTTGAAAGTGTATTATTTATTTACATTAAGAATTGAAACTGTGTTGTTTAGTGCAATTTTCCTAAATATAAATAGATCAAAAATATAATAGTGCTTAGTAAATAGCCCACTTAAATTAAAACGAAATTTATTTTTGTATAGAGCGATGTAAAGAGAAACACGAAGCAGCAGAGAGATGACGAAAAACAAAAATGAAAAGAAAAAGAAGAAGAAGAATATTGTAAAATTAAGAACTCAAGTGTTTAAAAATAACACGTGATTTTAAAAATGTTATGCACTCAAAGATTTTTAAAAGCGTGTTATTTACTTATTTTAAGAATTAAAACTGTGTTATTTAATATAACTTCTCGATTATATTCTGTAATATTTAAATATTCAAATTCATCCTCAAGAGATTATTGAAGACTATTTATTTATTTATCTATGGGAGGATGAAAAAAATAGTGGATTTTTTAAACTTTTTGAAATATATAGCATCTTTTAAAAATATTAAGTAAATAGCAATATAAATAAAATTTGCTGATAATTTTCTTAATAATAGTAAATAGATAAATAAAAAAAATTAGCGAGTAAATTTTCTATTTACTACTATTTAGTCCAAATATTTTCAAAGCCTACTATTTACTTTAATAAGTTTTAAAAAAGTGTTATTTATGACAATGTCTATAGTTTTTTTTTTTACTTACATAGTATAGGGGTATAAATACTCTCATAAGCTAATAAATGGGGGTAGGGTGTTCACAGACGATTTAGGTGGTTTTTTCTTCCAAACCATTGACAAAATCAAAAATAAAATTTATTTTTAGGTGATTTGTGTTTTTTAAACCAAATCACTCATAAGCAGTTTGAGCGGTTTGGTTTGTAAGTTTAAGCTTAAGATTTAAAAAAGTCAATATTTAACAATAATTATAAAATGTCTAAAAGTTTTCCATTTAAAGTTTAAATACAAACTAAGAACTAAACTAAAAGGTTACAATAACACAAATCAAAGTTCACCAATAACTAAACTAAGGAGTTTAAATTACAACTAAAAAATATAAAATAGCACAATTAAATTTTATACTTGAGTTAAAACTTTCCATTTTTATTAAATATTTAATTTACGTTTGTATTTTAAATACTGATCAATGATGCCTAATGTTATTTAAATCAATTAAGAGAAAGTGTAATTATATAGCAAGGAAAGGTTTATCTTATAATTGTAGAACTTCTTTTAATGTGCAATGAAAAATAATAAAAAAATCTTATATAACAAATATTTTAAAAATAAAAAATTATACAGGATTTTTTAAAGGCAATTTGAGCCGGTGGTTTAGGGGGGGCGCTTGGTTAATTTGAGACGTCCAAACCACGAACCAAACCATCCAAAATTATTTGTGTAAAACTACCCAAACCATTCAAAAATAATAATTAAAAAAACATCAATTTGGTTCGATTTTGGTTTGGAGTGGATTTTTTAAAGAGAAATTTACATAGAATGTGCCCCTCCCAATAGATACTACTTATTAAAATGCCCTCCTTTTTCCCACTTTCAATGCTGCCCCTTTTATTTATTGTTTAATTAGATTTATTATTTGACAATTTTACTCTCGTCCAAACAAATAAACCCTAACACTTTTTCCCCCTTCTCTCTTTAGGCCCTTCTTTCTCAATCTTTCTCCATTCTCTTTCTCCTCTCTGCTCTCTCTCTCTCTCAAACACCCTCGCAAATCTCTCTCCGCTCTATCTCCGTCTTAGATCTGATGGAGATCATAGGCAAGTATAGGATGATTCACTAGATTCGAATCGATACGAAGAAGGACACTCGTAGTACGTGGCCTCTGCCTTTCTCTCCTCTTCTCTCTACTTTGTCTCTCTCTGCTTTCTATTCATTAGGACATGACAGCGCCGACAAAGGTCGTGCTAGATCTCGCCTCTAATCACCTCCTCCAATGCTGCTTCTATTCAGACTGATCAGCTCCCCGTCTCTTCCAATCTCTCTGCTCTCGAGCGGCTCAAGACCTCTATCATCGATAGTACATCGCAATTCTCAATTCTCATTTCACAATTTCTTTTGTACTATTTTTACATTTTGATTTTGGGTTTAATGCCTGAAATTATTGAGTTATGAATGATTTATTCATGTTTTAAGTTGTTTGCCGAACTTGGATTTTTCTTCTTTTTTATTGAATGTTTAAGCTATGTGTTGTAGTTTCTTGCTTAGACTTTATCATGTGGTTTATTGTTTTGAAAAGCTTTCAAATTTGGTAACTATGTTGGTCTAGTTTATTGTTCAGATTGCATTGCAGCGAAAAAGATGTACTAGCTTTCTTGATTAACTTGAGACTTCAAAGTTCAATGGTAGTTAACGGTTGGTTTATAGTGTTTCTCTCACTTTAATCAATCAATTTACCTGTTAAAGCTAGCCAATTAGATATGGAATCTGTTATGAAAAATTGCACAACACAAGTACATGTTATCGTTTTGAGTAATATAAAGTGAGTAGAGTATTGTTTCTATGAGGATTGCGTTAATTTAATTAAGTACCGAAATTAATTAACTCTAAAATTATTTAAATGACCGAAAATAAAATAAAAATAATAATAAAACAAAATATAAATAGAAATATAAATAAATAAAAGACTAGGGTATCCGATTTCACCAAAACTAATCTAATTCAACTCATTATTCTTCTTAACATTGTCTATCATAATATTTGAAGGACGAGCAACCCTAACATATTTAATGTTCTCTTTTGAGTTACACCAAAAATACCATAATATATAAACCTACTATATTTCTATGTGAATTTAAATATATTAGAATTCATTAAGTAATATGATTCTCTAAAAGCCTATGAAAGTTAGGTTGTTATATTCCTATACCCTATGTAACCTACGATATCTATCACAAGGAGTTATTCCTATAAATCTCCTTTCAGGTTCATTATAGGTCTCCTAATCAATTAATAGGTGATTAAGCAATTAAAAGCATTAAGAAAAGTAATAAAAACTCAAGATAAAGCAATAAACTCTTAGAGAATAAATCTTTGAAAGCAAAAAATAAATCAAAATTAAATTAAGATAGAATTGATAAATTCATAGCTCTAAAAAAATAAAACATAACTAAAAATAAATATATTGGTTATGGCATAATTAAAGAACCAAAATAAATAAAATAAATAAAAAACTAGAAAATAAAACCAAATTGGTGGTGTCACATGTCTTCAAGGTCTTCTTATAGATGTTCTCCTTTTTCTAATAGTAGTCTCTAAAATACCTTCTCCAATAATAAAAACCTAAACCTAAACCTAAAATATTTTTTTCTTTATTTTTTCTCCTCTTGGCTGCAAAGCCAGCCATCGGGCTCTTTTTTATGCTTGTTTTTTTACGAGCGCTTTAGCACACTTGTATACGCAAGAGGGACTATCTTGATTTCAACAACAGCCTAAATAAGGATTCAAGTATTAGGCCATCAACGTGTGGACAAGTGGCAAAGCAAGTGGAGGAATACTTATTCGTGGCACGTAGTAAATGGATGGAATACGGGCTACACAGGAGCTACATTGAGGAGCACATCACGGGAATAGACACGCTGGGCAAGAGCACTACAGTAACAATTTTAAAAAATGCTACAATATAAAACTCTCACATGCTTCTGCTACAGTAAAAGTGGTTCCCACCACCCTTCCAAACACCCTATTAGTATGGTATTCGTGGCACGTAGTAAATGGATGGAATACGGGCTACACGGGAGCTACATTGAGGAGCACATCACGGGAACATACACGCTGGGCAAGAGAATTGCACGATGGGGCCATTTTTAGTTCTTGTTTCACTTTAATCTTTTGACCTTTTTGCCCTTAAATTGACTTCAAAGTCCCACATTTGCTAAATTTATCTCTTTCACCTGCACCAAGAAAGGAAATTAATATTAAAAAAGAAAAACTAAAATAAAAATAAAATTCAATTAAACTAAAATAAAAACAATTAAAAAGTAATTAAAAGACCCAAAAACTCACAGAATATTAAGGTGAAAATATTCAATGCAACAGTATAAAACTAACTTATCAAGTACCTCAAAACTTAACATTGCTCGTCCTCAAGCAAAACAAAGAACAAAAAGAAATTAAAGAAAAATCCTAAAAACAAGTGATGGTTTGGATGGATTCACAACCTATGCCTCAATGATTTCACATAGTTTATAGCTCAAAGAAATTTTCTAAACATTGTAAATGTAGAATTTCAATTCAAATGCAAACTTTACCTTACCTATGACTATTGAAGTCTGTGTAAGTAGCCATTTACACTTAATCGCTCGCAACTCGGATCAGTTTATGCAAGCAAATGAATAAAGATAGATCTCTAGGTTAAGAAATTTATGAACTCCAAAGGCATGCTTTTTATATCGCTCTCCACTAATGTAGACTAACACCACACCAAGGATCAAATAGGACTTAATTAGGCTTGTAGTGTATGGTTTAGGTTAAGGTAAGATATATGGATTATAATATGGCTCAATCACCTATAGTCACACAAATCATTTTAAGACCTTCGTGAGAGCACAAATCAACTTCCCAAATAACACCCTAAAATTCTTTTTCAACCATCTTCTGTCATCTACTTTATTTCTTCTTGTTCTTTTTTTCTTTTTCTTTTTCTTTTTTTAATGGTACACCCCACTACTTATTTTTAACTTTATGAACCAAGGATGTAACACTCCTTTTTTTTTTTCTCCTTTTTCATTCTCTTTTCTCTTTTTTGTCTTTTTTCTTTTCTTTTCTTTTCTTTTTTGGCATAACCCTTTCATAACACTGCATTTCCTTCCTTATTTTAGCATGGCTTGAAAGCATGTTCGAGAATGATCAACATGCTAAAAAAATGAGGGACACAAAGATGAAAATTATCATACGCTAGGCCAAAAATATGGTTAACAAAAGAAAGGGCATAATGAGCCTCAACGAGATGACTAGGGATAAATATATATCAAAGTAGGCTCGAAAGGCTCAAACAGTCCAAAGATGACATAAATCATCTCTTTAATTATATGTAGTCTAGGATTTCACCTCGAGTGACAATCAAACAGGTTCTCTAGTTCAATGAGATCATAGACAATTACTTAATTCATATAAACTTTCTCTAAGCAAGCAAACAACTAAGTGATCATGGCTAAGTGCTTAAATTGTTCAAAGAATCATAAGCAAGATAAAACAAAAGAATCATGTACATACAAAAACAACATTTATCATTTTTCAAGAGCTATATTCAGTTCAATCTAGAACTATCTTCGGATTTTGATCATCCAACCTAATCATCACTCAAAAACAAAAATAAAGAAAACATTTTAAGCAAAACATTATTATTATTATTATTTTATTTTCTAAAATCTAAAAAATCCTAAGAAAATTTCCTAAAAAGACTAAGGGAAAAAAGAAGAAGAAAAAACTAAACTCCCACTCAAAAGTTAAAATTAACATTGTCTTCAATGTTAAGAAAAGAAAGGACAATGAGAGTGGAGAGAACTCCTTGAATTTTGATGGTGTAGGCAATATTTTTTTCCTCCGCCGGTGGTAGCTTCCATTTATGCCTGTCAGGCGGGTGACCCAGGTTCGATCCACGACAACAACGCCAAAAACTTGATACGAATTTTCATGAACACAAGTGCATATTATTGTTATAACAAGTAATAAAGTAGTGAGTAGAGTATTATTCCCACAAAGATTGTTTATCTACTAGGTACCGAAATTATATTAAATCTAATTTTATTTGAATAATTGAAAATAGAAAGATGATAAGATAAAATAAAACTAAAAATAAACAAGAAGCAAAATGAAATAAAGAAAAATTCAATAACCTAAAAACTTAGGCTTTTCAATTTCACTGTAACGAATCCATCTTGAATTATCTGTCTAATCAATCTTAAATTATTCTCCTAGTTGACAGTCAAAAATCCCTAAATTATTCGCTAATCCCTTCCAAGTTTGTCAAAAAAGATGTGAGTTATGTACATCGGCCCTCAAACTTACTCAAAGACCTAAACAAGGACAAAAGACGAAAAAAAAATCTTAAGAACTAAAATAAAATAAAAATAAAACAAAAACAAACAAAAGATAAAGTTTAGAAAACTTAGGTTGACTCTCAAGAAGTGCCTGATTTAAAGTCATCGGCTTAACTTTTAGAGAAGCACTTGTGAAAGAGCAGCTTTTGCGTATAGTACATGTCAAATAACACCACATTTGGGTCGATTCGGGATGCCCTCAAGCTTGGCATGATATGAGCGGTTATTGCATATGCACTTAACAAGACTTGTCTTCAGTGAATTAGCTTAGTGGAGGAATGATGCTAATGTTGGTGGGGGAGGAGTTGGTCGCATTGGATCGCCATAGATGTAATCTTGGATAATCAATGTTGGCACAATAAATTAGACACTGTAGACTTCTTCTTATGATTTTTCTTCAATGATCAAGTCTTGTGTCTCTTCTTCACTTAGAATGTTGTCTTGATATATCTCCAAGGGCTCCTCACTTAGTGTAGGCTCATCCTTGAATATGAAAGGGTAAGCCATGTCTATCAATAAATCATAAGCTTCGTCGTCAGTTAGGTTTATGAACACCCCATCGACCGTTGTATCAACCAATTTCTTTACTCTCTCATGCAAACCATTGCAAAATATAAAAGCTTGAAATCTTTTTAATAAGCCATGATCGGGAGACATGCTAAGCATGTCGTTGAACCTCTCCCAAGCATCATTGATTGGTTCTATCATATTGAGAAAAATTCACGAGTACTTGTTGATAAAACATCTCTAAGTACCTTACAAGAAAAACAAAACAACTAAAATTAAAAGAAAGAAGAATAAAAAGGGATAAAAATTCAAATTAAAACTAGAGTTATTTAGTATCGATAGTAGAAACAAAACAATCCCTGGCAACAGTACCAAAAACTTATTGTGAAAAATTGCACAATGCTAGTGCATGTTATCGTTTTAACAAGTAATATAGAGTGAGTAGAGTATCGTTCCAATGAGGATTGCGTTAATCTAATTAAGTATCGAAATTAGTTAACTCTAAACTTATTCCATAAATCTCCTTTTAGTTTCATTATAGGTCTCCTGATCGATTAATTGGTGATCAAGCAATTAAAAGTATTAAGAAAAGTAATAAACACTCAACATAAAGCAATAAACTCTTAGAGAATAAATCTTTGAAAGCAAAAATAAATAAAATTAAATTAAGATAGAATTGGTAAATTCATGGCCCTAAAAAAAAGTCAAAACATAATTAAAAATAAATATATTGGTTCTGGCATAATTAAAGAACAAAATAAATAAATAGAAAACTAGAAAATAAAGCTATATTAGAGGTGTCACATGTCTCTAGGGTTCTTCTCCTAGATGTTCTCTTTCTTCTAATTGTAGTCTCTAAAATACCTTATCTAATAAAACCTAAACCTAAACCTAAACGTAAAATACTTTTCCCCCCTCTTTTTTTTTTTTTCCTTCTCTTGGCTGCAAAGCAGCCTTGGAGCTTTTTTTACAAACGCTTCAGCACACTTGCATAAGCAAGCAGGGCTACTTTGATTTCTTTTCTTTTCATGATTTCAATGCCAGCCTAAACAATGATTCAAGTATTAGGCCGTCAACGTGTGGACAAGTGGCAGAGCAAGGGAAAGAACACCTAGTAGGTACATGTGGCACGTAGCAGATAGGTGGAATGCGGGTTGCATGGGAGCTGCATTGAGCAGCAAATTATGGGAGCAGACACGTTGGGCAGGAGAACTGCACCATGGTGTCATTTTTAGTTCGAATTTCACTTTATCTTTTGACATTTTTGTCCTCAAATTAACTCCACAGTTTCATATTTGCTTAATTTATCTATTTCAACTATACCAAAAAGGGAAATTAATATTTAAAAAGAAAACTGAAATAAAAATAAAATTCAATTGAACTAAAATAAAAACAACTAAAAAGCAATTAAAAGACCCAAAAGCTCACAAAATATTAAGGTAAAAATATTCAATTTAACAGTATAAAACGAGCTTATCAAAATCCTTTTGTTAAACAGTCTTATATTTTTATTAAAACGGTCTTATATTTTTCAATTTTTGTAAGAAACCGGGATTCAAACTACAAATTAACTCCAATATATGCCCTATTCATAACCTTACAATATGTGTCCCCTCGGTAAAATGGTAAAAATGAATATGTCTCGAGACTCAATTGGCTATTTACATTTTGCATTTCAATTGGAAGCAAAATGATTGCCTGACACATACAACTCAATTGCAAAATCTTTCTTCTGTTATTGCTCTCATGAGATTTTCTTTTTGTTAATTTCTTCTCTTATTATTGATATCGATTAATAACTTGTTGCAATCACTCTTATGAGAAGCAACAGCTGTAGTATTCTGAATTGTCTTTTTGTTGAAAATATTATAAGTGCCTCAACAACGTATCCAATATGTCAATTTTTATAAGCGCTCCTATAAAGTACTTAATACATTACTTTTTTCAAGTTGATGATATTGTGCTTGTTGAGAACTAGACAGGGGTTTAGAATGAATTTAAAATGATTAGGCTTGAAACATTAGGTCTGATCTTCTTATTTGAAAATTTTGTGTACCTTTTTTTTTTGTTTTTGGACTAATTATTGGAATATATTGGACTGATTTTGTATTTCTGTTTGGTTATATTGATCTTGTTGGATCTTTTTTTTTTTTTTTTCCAATTTTTGTGGTCAAATTTGTTTGCTGTCAAAGATCTGGAAAAAAAAAAAAGTTTTGAATTGCAGATTTGTTAAATTCTTTTTTTTTTTTGTCTTGATCTGCTCTTTGTTGTTGCTGTTTTTTTTTTCTTTTTTCTTTTTTCACTTTGGAACCTGTCAGGTTCTGAGACAGAATCTAGCGAGTTTCAACGAGTTTCGGGATAGAATTTGGCAATTCTAGTGATTTTTTGGGTGGAATCTAGCGGATTTCATGTTGGAACCCGGCATGTTTCAAGACAGAATTTGGTAGGTTCCGACTAGTTTGAGGACAGAACTTGGTAAGTTTCGGCTAATTTGGGGACCCAGCGGGTTAAAAAAGATATGTTGGAATCTACTAGGTTCTAAATTGAAACTTGGCAGGTTAGAATTTGGTGCTCGCGTCGGCAATCGAAGGTCCTTGGCGCTACTTTGTTTCAAAAAAATATGTTAGAATCTGGTAAGTTCTAGTATGGCACCCACGCGCCCGACTAGAGATTGTCGACGCTTCTTTGTTTAAAAAAAAGGTTAAAATTTGGTAAGTTCGAAGTTTGAACCTGGTAGGTTTCAATTAGGCACCCGCGTCGGCGATCGGAGACATTGACGCTTCTTTGTTTAAAAAAATATGTTGGAATATGATAGATTTCAAGTTGGAACCTAACATGTTCCAATCTGAAACCCCAGCTTCAACAACTGGAGGTGGGTTTTGACGGGTTCTATGATGGAACCTGACAGTTTTGAAATAGAACCTAATAGGTTATTTTTGTGGAGGAAGGGTAACTTGGACATTTAATAAGTCAAAATTTTTTAATTAAGGGGATAGTTTTAAAAAGAAGGGCAATCTTGAAAAGGTGCTCTTTTTAGAGGAATTCTTATAAACTGCTCTTTTTTAAAAAACCCTCAACAAGGGTTAACCTCACAGTAAAGCCCAGAGTCCATATCTTCGCGTAATTTTTCCACAGAGTAAAAATACGAGCACCATGACGCATGTGGCTCCCCGTTGACGGGTTAACCACTTTAAACTAGACGTGTTCATCATTTCTTGCAATTACTTTTATTATTCCCAAGTGAGAGGTCAACTTTGGTAAGGACATGACATGCGTATGTTATCTTTTTTTGGCAATTTTGTACCGTGACATTTGTCACTTGGAGTAGTGTATTTCCGACATGCAAAACATCCGAGATAATTAAGGGAAAAAAAAAGAAAAGAAAAACCTAGCTAGAGAGGCAGTTTGGTACAGCCAGAATGAATTCATGTGATAAAAGGCCAACTGCAATGGCCAATATATAAGAAAGAAACGAGTCAGCCATACAACGGGAATTACAAGTGATCAGGACCAAAAAGAAAAAAAAATAGTATTATTCGTAAAATACAAGGTCATGTTCAACCAGGATCCAGGGTGTCAACTTATTTTTCTCTGCCATGTTTCCTCAACCTCCCGAGTGACGTAGACAGAGAAACCAAGAGAATTTTCACTTCACTGAAAGTACAACGCCACCAAAACGAAGATACAGACGTAACCAGCAGGGTCTAATTGCGTTAATGAAAACTGCATCCGCTAATTGGACGTCATACCGCCATTATCTATTATAAGTTAATGCTTCAAAATGCTCAAGTTACCTTGTTTCTGCACAAAACTTATACTTGGTATGATTGCTTCTGTTTTAAACCTTCTGTAGTTGCTCCTTGTGTTTCAATTTTTTCTTGTTCTTGACTACGTTCTGGTCTGGTTTCAAATAATTTGCCAGTCTTCCCAATTGCAAGAATCAACTCAAGTTGCTTCTGCTGCTGCTCCTACAGTCAACACTCGATGCAAGAAATTCTAATTAGCAAATCATATTTCCAACAAAATCTAGCATAAATAAACAACGTTGAGTCATTAGATATGAAATCCTTTACTCCAGAACAAAACTAGAACGGGCACATATTTAAAGCTAGAAATAGGTGCATTGTTCAAATATATGGAAAATCTAAAATTCTACATAGTAAGTGATAACTTGGAAATTATATGAGATTCGAAGTCCTGAAATTTAACAAGCATGTCTTCACACCAAAACTCCAATAATTACTTCTAAGATCATATGTTTCAAAAAATATTAAGGATATCGCTCCTCATAAATGTAATCCAACAGTTATTATTAAAAAAAGAAAAAACCTTAAAATGCAGTCAACAACATTATTTAGTTCATCTGCCTGGGGGATATCAACTCCTCACCTGCATAGCCAGCAAAACCTTTTGAATTTCACCAAGCTCCTTCTGCAGAATGTCTTCTTGAACTGCCAATGCTCGAGTAGCCTCTGAATTCTTTTGGGCCAAAGCTGCAGTCTTCAGGCACAAAGGCAAAATTAGAAATTCAACAAGATGAAAAGTCCCGCGACATCTTTCAATAAACAGTTTAATAGTCTAGGCATATCACGACACCTCAATCCAAACTTCTGTTTCTCAAGACAGAGATTTCCGCATTATAGCCACCCAACCTAAGCAATTTTCTTAAAAAGACCAGATCCTAACCTACCCAAGCATGTCATGGCAAGCATGGTGCCATGGCCATAAACTTTTATCACCTAACAAAGCAGAGACTTGAAAAATTCCCCAGCGCTACAAGAGAACATGACAGGAACTCTCATAGCGTGTTTGGCAAGTCGGTCCGAACCACGGTCCAGACCAGACTTTAGAATGACCATTAATATAATGATGTGGCTTCTTTTTTATTTTTGACCAAAAAAATTGCTATCAGAGTGACAAGCATGCATAGAACTAGGCCGAGTATATGAGTAAAATGAAAACTTCTCTCTCTATTATCCATAAATGATCAATACCACTCCTGGATTGAACGCGCAGACAACCATCCACATCATGTGACTTTCTCTTGTACCATAATCCTTATAACCAATCTAAATTCCAATATTACATTTATCACCCATTACTTTCGGTTCCCGCAATCAGTTCAGTACTGAAAATCAACTAAACAATAGTAGTTCAACATACATGTAATTCTTATGGATTTTTAGTACTTTCTAAGTCTTTGTTACTTTGTAGAATCCCCTTCTCACTCTTTTTAAGGTAAAACTCTATGATTCAATCCTTAAACTACATTGCAATGAACTAGAGCTAAATATAACTAACAAACTTATTACATCTCAATCACTCAGAAAATCTCAATACCTCAGCAACTGGGCTCCTTTAAAGTCTTGCGTGTAACGCGAAACCGAATCCCCAACTTCTCAAGCTGCCTCGACATAACCCTAATTATCGTCGCGGAGTTCCTCAAATCCTCCTCCAATTTCTCAATCCTCTCCAGCAAATTCACCTCCAAACCGCTCCTCGCCGACCCCGAACAGAACCGGCTCCACTGGCGCCTTCGAATCCACGAGCCGATCCCAAGTCCTGCCACCATCACCAACATCCCACACGCAAGGATTTTGTTCCCCATCGCCGCCACAACCGCCTTCTTTGAGCTCGAAACGACGCAATTCACAGCAAAGCCAAGCGAGACGACCGCCGACGAGAAGACACACAAGGCCTCGGCAATAGAAAGAAAAGAATCCAAATCAAAGGCCCCATCGATGACGCCATCTCTCTGTACTGGTCCTTCTGACTCCAAAACTCCGAGACGAAACCGATGAGTCGTGGGAGAATTGGAGCAGGAAGGGTTCGGAAGCTTCCGATTCAAGATGTGGAAATGCGAGGGCCTAGAGAAGTGACGAGACGCGATTCGGAGAGAGAGGAAGGTGTGGTGGTTCTTGGGAAGATTCGCGGCCAAGTAGAGGGACAATCGAGGAGGTGAATTTGTGAGGAGGTCGAGAGAAGCGAAAGACATTGTTGTGGATTCGTCGACTGTGCAGGTGATGCCGAGTTTCAGCTAGAGGGTCAGGGCCTCGATGAAGTAAATGGAGAAGACATGGTTAGGGTTTTGCAGAGAGCTCGTGGTTCGATCTTGGCTTGGGTCTCGGAGACGTAAAGGGAAGAAGATGAAAGATTTTGGCGATGGGTTCGATAAGTTTGCGCGCGGCGGACGGTGGTCTTTTTTACTGGAAGATTTTGATGAAAGGGCCAAAAAAAAATCCTAACAGGGTAGATGGGGTTTTTTTTTTTTTTTTTTTTTTTATAAATCAAAAAACATACTTTTTTATGTAGATAAATTATCTCAGTTTTTTTAAAAAAAATATAAGAAAAATAATTATAATAGGATAAGAAACCTCAACATAATGAAAAAAAACTAGAATCATTTGATGTCTAAAAAGCCTTTTTTTTATGCCAAAAACTGTCCAAAAAAATTTAGACCATTTGTCTAAAAAAATTTTCCCATAAGGCCATTTTTAAAAATCTCTCTTTTTTACTCGGTGTTTGGCGGTTATTGATCCACGCTATTTTTTAGTTTTGCGCGTTATAAAACTTCCATATATTAAAATAATAATAAAAAATTACTACAATATAAAATTTTATATATTATAATAAAAATAATTTTAACCAACAGTTTTTATCATTTTATTATTACCATACTAACTTGACTCAAATGACTCAAAACCCAACTTGGGTATCATCAATCCTTCGGATACTCGTTTGGTGGCTAAAATTGCAAGGTTTTTGAATCATTTTTTGGGTCCTCTTGATTGAAGACTCCCAAGTTTTAGGACCCGTTTGGTTCGAGTATTTGAGTAGAGTATTTGAATGAAGATTTAAATTTTTATGAGAGAAAATACTGTAGCAAAATAATTCAAACCGTGATTTGAATATCCAACCAAACGGGCCCTTAGTCTCGCTTGTTTTCTTGGCACTCAAATCACTGAGCTATAGTGTTAATCCAGGAGAATCTCTGGCATTGATCAAGAATCTCTTTGACATAATCATGACAAAACCCCCTATCAATATCTTTCCATAAACCCATGAAAAGCTGCCCATTTACCGTTGAGGGCTTCTTACCGTTGAGGGTTGCGCTGCCTATTAATACCAAACGCCGAACTGGTATTGATCTTTCCAACCCATTTTCCTCGCCTCTCTCTCTCTCCCCCCCTCTCTCAGCTAAAACGGTGACTCTTGGTCCTTCTGGTGACACCTTGTGCCGTCGACTCCCTCATCTTTTCCATCGATGGAGATCGGCCCAACGTAAACCCTATCTGAGCCACCGTAGGCCTCTGACCTGTTATCACGGTCGACGGTGTAATACGCGACGATTGTATTTCTCGCCAGTTGGTTGGGTGTAGCCGGCATCTACCCAATTGTCGGTGACCTCAAACACGGTAAGTTTCTCGAGCTCCAAAATTTATTTTTTTGTAATTTTTTCCTGATTTTTTTTTCACGTCCTTGAGTATGAGTCTTCTTTGAATTGGATACTACTTCGACTGATTCGCTTTTGCGAACTTGGGAATGTCCACTGTATACAAATTTCTCTTGTTCTTTGCTTTGTTCTTCTTTTCTATTTTTTCATGTATGCTGTAAAATTTGTTTTGGTATATGTGTCACTCATTCTCCATTTTGGTCAGTGGCTGTAATACCACAAAATGCAAATTGGATTACATTTTGAATCGGATATACGGATCTTAATTTTTTGTGTTTCTGTTGTGTTCAATTCTGAATTTCCTGTTTGCGTATAAATGTTGGGATTAAGATTTGGGTAAATGTGTTAAATTTGAACTAAGGTCGCAAAGTCTGCAAGCTAGTAAACATTTACAAGGATTGCATTCACAAGGCTAGAAAGTGACGCTTGTTTTTGAAGAGTTTCAGGGAAGCATATGAGTTATTGGTCATGTGCAGTTTTTCCTCTTGTGAACCCTTAAAAAGTAATAATTTTTTTTCCATCAGTAAAAATTTGGATATGCCCATCCATGGGATCTCATTGGAACATTATCTTTCACCGCCTTAAATTTTTTTTTCTATGTTTCTAGTTGATTGTGGTTACAAACGCAACACATATAGTGTGAAAAAATGTTTCATAACCTATTAGGGTACAGATGCAATTTTCCTATCGAGTATGAAAACCATTGTCTATGTTATCTTACGATGGTTCTTTGTTGTTTGGCCAAATCAGTAGTAGAGGAAAGCTATGGAGGTAATAAGTATAAGCAATTAGTCAAATTATTGTTGGACAGAAGCAGAGTTAAATGTATAAGGAAGTAAAAGCATAGGATATATATAGGATGATTCAAACTATTGGGTAATTTTTTCATGCATGCCGTAAAACTTGTTTTGTTATATGTATCACCCATTCTCCATTCTGGTCATGGTTCTTTGTTGTTTTGGCCAAATGACTAGTAGGGGAAAGCTATGGAGGTAATGAGGATAAGCAATTAGTCAAATTGTTGTTGGAGAGAAGTAGAGTTAAATGCATTGTTGAGTATTCAAGTAACTTGTTGATGGAAAATACCAATGTTGCTACGTACTTTTTAGGCTTCCAAGTTTTTGTATAATCCTATGTATTCATATTATAGTTCCCTCTTCCAGTCACTTTCAAATACTTTTAGGCTTGATTATATAATCTAAACACTATTGTTTATTGCCGTACTGATAGTAGTTTTATTTGGACTTCTCCACTAACAAAAAGTAGGCTAAAACGTGTCAAACACTTGTGTAAATGGGCTATCTATATATAGAACCCTAAAATACTTCATCATCTCTCCAAAACTCCAAATGCCAACTCTAAATTTCCCTAGCTATAATAATTTTTCATTTTCATCTCACAAAAATGAAGCTCATAGATCTGTTCTTCATTTTCATGATTATTTTTGCCGATATTGCGGTTTGTAGCGATATTGATGCATTTCAAAATGAGGTTGTTATGTATGATAGTGATCATGATGATCAATTAATATTGGAGTCTTCTTCTTCTGATCAAGAACTACATGAAGTGGATTGCTTTGCGTTCTTCTTGCCAAGGAAGAACACCTGTTACCGGTTGTTTTCAGTATATCTAAAAGACCAATCAATTATGCTTAATTAGGAATAGTAAAGAGTATAAACTTAGAAGTACCAAGAAAACAATAATGAAAAATAGCTTGATTCATGGCTTCTGGTACATTTGGCTTAATGATGAAGGTTTTGGATGCTTATTTTTCATATAAAAGTCATAAACTTACATATATGGTCATAAGTAAGACGATCAATGGGGTCACTTATAAATGAGATGAAGTGCCGTGTACCATAAAGTGCTGCATTTTGACTTGTTCTTATTCTACCTTCTTTTTCTGGTTGATTAATTGTTTGAATGGTCTCCTAATACCAAACCTCATAGAGTATCTAGACTGTAATTTGGCAGATTGTAATGTGCCTTTGCCTTTTGTTATTTGTCATCTATGAAATGTGAACTGTGACATGTGACCTTTGAAATGTGAGCTTCAAAATTGTCATTTGGTTTACATTTGTTGTTATTACGATTTATAAATGTTGGCCGATCTATTTTTTCTTTCTTTTTTTTTGGTTAATAGAAATTAAACTTGATAAGTTTGTTGGTACTACATTATGATCTTAGAGAAAGTGCTGGCTATTATGAAACTACATTTTGCTTCCTCATGTTAGTTGAAGTTTTTTTGTTGTGGGTTGTCGCGCTTATTATGCCCCTGTGTTAGCAATTGCCTATGCACAGGATTGTAGGGTTTTATTTATTCGTATCCACCTGTCCTTGTGCGTACCATCCGGCCGTAGCATGGTTGTGGACGTCTTAAGTGCCAATCCACAATGATGAGACTCCTAATGTGAAATGGAAGAAGAAATTACATTTCTAAGCCAGTTTTATGTCTCAATGAATATTTTTGATAATTCAACAAGTTTATCTTGAATTTTTACAAAATTAATTCAACCAATAAACAGATATGAATTATCTAATCCTATCAAATTTTAGCAAATCTAATAATTTAACATAAGTCACCAAGTTATTGGAAAAGCATACTGTATCGTTGCAAGATTTATTATGAGCTAGCAAAAAGAACCTGAAAGACCTATGTAGTTCAAGCTCCGATAATTATAAAAGATAATATCCCAAATACAAATTTTATAATTGTCAACTCGAACGTTACTCCACTAAAAGCATAAAGCTACACTCTTGAACTATAGGAAATTACGAAGCTCCAAATTAGCTAAATGTCTATGATATATCATAATGTGTCGCATCCCCATAGGATATTCATAATCGGCTTAAGGATAAATTCTTTTTTACCTTCCTGATTATTTTTATCTTACATTCCGTTATCTCATCATTGGAAAACTTACTATCTAACAACAGTATGCCATTCAGTTACACCTATACATCTAAATAGTTGAGTGCTCTAGTTTTTCAATTATAGGGTAACGCATATAAGAGAATATCATTGACTCCATCAATGGAGCTATGGCTTCCATATATATGAATAACAAGTCTACGCCATCAAAAGTCATGTCTCCAACATACCAGTTTGCGTACCATCACTAAGTCAAGATATCACCCTTTGGTACATCAAAAGATATAAGACAAGAAAACGGGCCCATTATTCATTTAGGATTAAGATACAACACATATGACTGTCTAAAGTGAATTAATTTGCACAGATGGAATCATTAATCTAAATCAATTCCACTTTATATCCTGATCCAATACATCGTCACGTATAGCAATGCACCAAGGTTTCTACTCATGGAGTCCAACTCTGATGGCCAAGACAAGCCATCTTTCGTCAGGGATGTAAGCAACATAAAAATCTTGGCATGTACAAAGCGCCCAACTTTGTTCCCTCAATTGCAGACCTTATGATTTAGACCATCATTTTTAGAATCATATCTTCCACATAATCTGTCCATCATATGCCTGATTCTTAAAGGTTTAGATTGATAGTCTTAGACTTTTGTTTGCCTAATATGCATTCAGCAAATATGAATATAAAGAGGACAACATTTGGTATATGAACATTAAATAAATTCTTTATTGATAAAATGTTCCCAAAAACATATTACAACATTTTACTCCTTAGGGCATACATGTCTAACAATATCGGGGAGTTGAAAAGCTCATAATGATGTCCTAATCAAGGCAGAATTTCTTAAAGGAAGTAGAGATGAACTGGGAGCTGTTGTAGGTCACAATTTCCTTGTGAACTCTAAATCGACAAATGATATTTCTCCAGATGAATCGTTCGACATCGTGCACTTTAATGTCTACAAAAACCTCAGCCTCGACCCATTTAAAGAAATAATCCATACGAACAAGAAGATACTTTACTTGCCCAGGAGCTGGAAGAAAAGGCCTGACAATGTCCATTGAATATTTTATGAAAAGGTATAATAAACTAATTGATAAAAGTTCTTCGGCGGGCTAGTGGCTAACTGGTGCATGTCTTTGGCAACTATTGCATTTCTTAGCGAAGTCTTCCGAGTCGCTTTGCATGGTAGGCCAGTAATAGCCTTTCATTTTGATCTTGTTGCACCATCCTGAATGATTGCCGCATAAACCCTCATGAACTTCTCAGATGACTCACTCAATTTTATCTTTTCCTAGGCATCGGAGTTAAGGACCAACGATCCATTACTTGTAGAGCATTTCATCAATTAGACAGTGTTTTGCTACTTAGACCTTGATCTTCCTTGCGACTTGCTTATCATCTTAGAGATCATCTTGTCATCTCATGCTTCTACTCCTCAATAATCTGATTAACCACTAAGGTTGAATTGCTTTCCACGATAAGTTCGGTAGCCCTTAGCGTCGTGACAAGTCTTAGTCCGACGATCATGGCTTCATTCTCCGCTTTGTTATTGGTTGCTTGAAAACCCAATCTGAAGCTTTGTTCGGTTTCTTTGCCTATCAGTGACCATAGCAAGATCCTGACTCATGAATCTTTCTCATTCCTAGCTCCATGCACCTACATGGTCCATACTTTTGGCTTGTCTTTATCTGGCTTGTATGTCAATTTTACGACAAAATTAGCTAGTACTTGCACCTTCAATGAGGTTAAAGGCTTCTACTCAATGTTGAATTCGATGAGTTCAACGACCTTTTTTGTCAATCTTCTTGAAACGGCTGACTTGGCAGAATGGCTCGCATTGGGTAGATCGAGAGGACTGTGATCGTGTGGCCTTGGAAATATAGTCATAATTTGCGAGCGGATACAACAAGTATGAGAGCGAGCTTCTCGATAATAGAGTACCTTGTTTCGGCATCCAATAGGGTGTAACTAACAAAATATACTGGCTTTTGATTCGAGTCTTTCTTGTTGACCAGTGTGGAGCTTACTACTATTTTCGAGACTGTTAGGTAGAGATACAGCAGCTTTCCATTTTTCAATTTTGACAATGTCGGCGGATGGAAAGATACCTCTTCAAATCTTGGAAGGCTTGTTCGCATCGATCATTCCAGTCAAACTTCATGTTCTTTTTTAACAACTAAAAGAAAGGCAAACACTTGTCTGATGAACGAGCAATGAACCGGCTTAGAGCTACGACATGTCTGGTCAGCTTTTGGATTTCTTGCTTGCTTAATGGTAACACCATTAGTTGAAAAGCTTTTATTTGGTCTAGATTTGCCTCGATCCCTCATTTTGTCACAAGATATCTTAAGAACATACCACTGGTAACCCTAAAAGTACACTTTTAGGGGTTCAACTTTATGTTGTGCTTTCGCAGCACGTCGAAGCACTCCTGTAAATGTTGTCCATGAAGATTAGCCTGCAAAGACTTTACCAGTATATCGTCTATATAAACTTCCATGTTCTTACCAATCCATTCTACAAACATCATGTTGACGAGCCTTTCGTAGGTTGCTCCGGCATTCTTCAGCCTAAACGACATGACCTTAAAACAGAAAATATTGTGTTTAATGATAAAGGAAGTTTTTTCTTGGTCTTTAGGATATAGAAAGATCTTATTGTAGCTGGAGAATACATCGAGGAAACTTAAGACTTCATGACTAGAAGTCGCATCCATAAGACAGTCAATGTAAGGAAACAAATAGCTATTCTTTGGGCAGGCTTTATTCAGGTCTGTGAAATATACACACATTCATTATTTTCCTATTTGTCTTCTTAACTATCATAACATTCGCCAGCACATCTAGGTATTGAACTGAACAAATGAATATTGCTTCTAGCAGATGCCTTACTTCCTCTTTCACAATATTATTTCATTTGACCCCCAGCCGCCTCCTCTTTTGTCGCACTAGTCAATGGTTCGGATCAACATTGAGTTGGTGCGAAATGACTCTTGGGTCAATCCTAGGCATGTCTACATAAGACCATACAAAGCAGTCTCTATTAGCCTTCAAAAAATTTACTAAAGCAAACTTTACCTCTGGGTCGAGCTGCGAGCCAATATTCACTGTCCTACGCTTATGTATGGGGTCAATCTAAACCTCATCTAACTGCTTAAATACCGGTTTCCTTTGCTCTTGGTTACTCGACCCATCTAATGTGCTCGTCTGTAGTTGCTATAGTGCTAGTCTTTTTTATTTCATTGTTGTTGATAGCAACTCCTTATCGCGTCTTGACTTCCACAGATTTCTTGTATACCTCACTTCATTGGGAATCAGATTTGCTAGCGATATGTGGATGGGACTACCTTATAAATGTATCCACTGTCGTTTGAGGATCATGTTGCTCCCGAAAGGATAGTCCATGACAAGGAAGTCATCCTATTTTCCCCAACAGCATATACAGGTAGCTTGATCCTTCCCAGGGCCGTCGTGGCTTTTTCATTGAATTCCACCAATGTGGTGGTTGACTTCTCTACTTCCTTTTCTTTGATGTCCATTTCTTTCAATGTTGAGAGAAACAAAATATCTGCTGATCTTCCATTGTCAACAAGTATTCTCCTGATTTTGTATTTTGTAACATTAAGCTTGATCACCAAAGTATCGTCATGTGGCATGTCGAGCCTCAACGTTTCATCACTTTAGAAAGATATGGTATGTTCGCCAAACTCTTCCCTATTGAGCTGGTGGTTGCTTAACTCGCTCTTTTTGGTGTGCTTTCATTTGATTAGCGGCATCTCCACTATAACAAATGGCTTTGATCATTTTCATGATTGGTGGTAGCGGTGGCATTTTCTCTTAGGCCAGGCGATTACTCGATCTAGTTCACTCGCGGTGTAGCCCATAGGTTCGTCTGCCTCGCTTGGACAGGTACTCCCTTAGGTATCCTTTCTTCAATAGTTCTGCAATCTTAGTTCGCAAAGCCTTACAATCGATCGTCAAATGTCCTGTGTCTTGGTGAAACTCATAGTACTTTATCTGGTTACGAGATTGGCTAGGAGCCATTTTGTTTGGCCATATGACGTAGTCCTTCCACTCTAACTATACGATCAGTTCTGTTGGGGATATATTCGAAGCATACTTTGGTGGCGACAATGGCCTGCTCCCCCTTACGGCTTACGCTCTTTCACTCCCTTCTTGGTGGTGTTCTTATTCGTCCTTTTTGATCTAGTCGAGTCTTTAGCGGCCTCTCGACCCTTCTGTTTTATTCCTTGTTTCATGTTAGCTCTCGTTCACATCGCTCGTTCTTTTCTTTGAGATTGATCCATCCCTGGGCTCTATTTAGTGCCTCCTAGATCATTTGCGGGTACTCTAAGCAAATGTTGTTCTTAAATCGAGACTTGTGTAGAAGTCCTTTCTTTAGAGCCTCGTGAGCTGTCTAATCTTCCAGATCTGAAATCTTTAAGATGGCTTTGCTGAACCTTTTTATATAAGCACGTAGCGAATCTCCTGGACTCTAATTACTGACCAAAGGTCTTTGGTCATCTTGCCTGTCATGATACACACCAAGTAGGTTTTGACAAAAGAGTCTACGACTACTCGAAATTGTCGATCGTCCCAGCAGGCAGGTTATTGAATATCGGAGGGCTTGTCCTCTCAAACTTTGTGCAAACAGCTTGTACATCATTTCATCTAATATCAAATCTGGAATGTTAGTTACGCTGAGGACCTTCTTGTATTGCAAGAGGTGATCTTTTGGGTCCGTGGTTCCATCGAAGCACGTAAACACTAGGTTTTCATGCTTGGGAGGAACAACGAAAGTAATCCTCCTTATAAATGGAGTCCCATGAATATTCTTTGAGATGTCAGAGACTGTTGGGCTCTTGCACGTGGCTTTAAATTCTTTCTAGTCGATTTTCACTTTGACCATTTTGGTGTTTTGGTCAAGCATGTCTTTCATCATTTGCTGGACAGCCTCGACAGTTAGTAAGGTCAGCATCTATACAGGCTGTATTCATGCCATTTACTCGATCTCTTCGTACTACTCCTTGATGTTTAAAGATTTTGTCTGCTCATGCTTTACCGTTCACAGCTACTGCTACTGCAATTGGTGCTGATGTTGTTGTTGTTGTTGTTGTAGCCACTGGTGTTGGTTTTGGAATCGTGTATAATGGTTACATCCTCCCAATGGGACTGTAGGAAGGCTGTTGCCTGGCTGGAGTTGATGTTTGTAACTGCCATTGTGTGGTTGGAAGTGTCGAATACCTATGGTAACAATACGAGTGGGTCATCAGATGGGAATTTTAGTAGTTGATTTAGCTCTTGAGAGCAATGTTTTCGCTACTGAGTTGCTCTAGTCGTCTGTCACATTCCTAGGAACATGTTGTCTGCTTGTGAAGTATCTTTTCAATGTTTCCACCTCCACAGCGAGGACCTCTATTTGCTGGTTTCCCTGAGGTATGGTCTACATTTCCTCATTCAGCATGTTGGTTATATTATAGTTGTCTGTGTTGTCAACCATTTCTGACAATGAGGCATTAAAATCCTCGAGTTGATGATCTAAAGGCCCCTCGATGGGCACAAACTATAGATGGTGGATCTATAATTAAATATAAAGGTGTTAGATCAATTTAATATTTTATTGTTTATAAGTTTGGGCCCATAAATCACTGTTATTATGATCTGTTTAGTTTTAAGGAACATCATTAAAATAATTATAGAAAATAAACCTGATCAAAATTGTGAAAAATCAAACAATACTGAAAAATAAATGATACCACATGTAAAGATTTATAGTGATTTACTCTGTAACGAGAGTTACGTCTGTTGTTCTTCACTATGGATGAATTGAATTAGTAAAATTACAAAGATGCTAAAAGAAATGATATGTGAATGAGAAAATATTTCTACAGAGTTTCTGTAGAATCTCTTGTATTTTTGTAGTGAAGTTGTTGATGCCTTTATATAGAGGACAACGAGAGATTGTGGCCCCAAACTAGTGGAAGAAGTGAGGCTAGTAATGCACACTGTAGTGGGATATGAGTCGATCTGTGATAGGGCGTAAGAATCAGATTTTTCCCACGTCTCAGTTCATGGCTTGGCACGTTTCCTCTTGTAACTTTCAGATTGTGTATATCGATTCCATCGAACCAACACTTCGGCAAATCTACAACATTTAAAGGTTGTTGAATCAAACGACGAAGTGAATATAGTCGTAATTGAACCGTAACCCTTGATCAAATCGAAGCCTCAACAAGACCGAGTGCTGAGCAAATGGTGCTTCTTGTGTTAGCTTGTCTCAAATTGAACACTCTTGCTAGACTCAATTCACTCTGATTGTAATTTGGATTCCTCATTTTAGGTCTTTATTGAACGATTTGGGCTTGACCAAAGCATACCCCAATAATCTTTATAATTTTTTAAAACATTATTGGATAAAATTAAATAAAAATTTAAAATTTGAAAGATATGGCAATGATTTTTAAAAATATATATAGGAATTAAAAAAATTTTAACTAGAAGATATAATTATATAATTAAACTATTTTCTTTTTTCCCTTAAATCACATCTAAAGCTTGCATTCCATTTTTTTTAATACATCAATAGAAAATAATAATTTTTTGCTATTACCATTAAAATCTACAAAATTATGGGACACTAAGAACAATGGGCTAAACTAATAAAAGAATAAAAATTAATAGATTAAAATTTAGAAAAAAAAAGTTAATAAATACGCCATTTGACTGTAAATCCACATTTATCAAATAAAATCATGACCAAAATACTCCAAATTAATAGTTAAATTAATCTCTCAATCTCTGCCTGCTAGTGTTTCTCCCTTACCCACTCTCTTTCTCTAACCTTTGTCCTTTTCCTTTGTCCTAGGTTTAGCTCGCCGAGTTGTGTGTGTATGGATGTTTAGGCTCACCTCACTAATGCGATCCATCACCGTCATCATCTTGCTTAGAATTTTCCAAATCTTAAATGGAGCTACCATCATACACCAAGACACTTAGAGGTCCGTTAAGCCACCCGACCAAACTTAATCAAACAACAATTTTTTTTTTAATAATTAGGTAGTTTGGACGGTTTTCTAGACAAATATTTTTGGGTTGTTTAGTTGACGGATTATACTTCCCAAGCTATCTATCTAAACCGATCAAAAATACATATATATTATAATTTTTATAGGTTAATTTTTAGTGGTCAAAATAGAGGTATTGCACTAATAAAATAAACCCTTCCACATTTAATAGCAGCTCATTAGTGATCAATATACACAGAAGACTAACTAATACTCGTCACTTTAGGGGAAAAAAAAACGATTAACACCCATCTAGCCTTCTCATCCTCTTCTCTCTCCCATAGTCCCATTCTCATCTACCGCATTGTCATCGGCTCGCTACCCTATCAAGCGCACCTTGTCACGTTGTTGCTGTTGAGCCCAACTTGCCATGTCATCTCTGCCTTGCTCACCTCGTTGTGCTGAGTGTGCCATTTTTTAATAAGATTGTAAACTATAAATGTTATCTTCATTTTTATTGATTGTCAACTTTATCATTTTGTAAATATAATATTTTTTGATAAGCATATATTGAATTTTTTTAATCTTAAGCTCAAACTGTCTAAACTATCTAAGCTAAACAGTGTAAACCACTTATGAGTAACTTAGTTTAATTTGGTTTCTATCAAAATATCAAACAACCAAACCGTCCAAACATATAAATTTGTCTGTGTTGGTGGTTTTTAGAAAAAAAAAAAAAAAATGGCCCTAACCTCTCACCCTAAAGACACAGCTCAATGAGCCGAGGTTGGTGATTGGCATTGTCCCCCACATCTCACCATATTCCTCTGTCCTTGTAGATCTAACAGCAATTGTTGGTGACTCGTGATGAAGCCCTAAGACCCGTTACGATCATTCCCACACCTTTGTAACGACATTGGTCTAGCAAGGATCTCGGCAATGAGAGAGAGACTGCACAAACCAAACTGTAGAGACCACTTATGAGTAATTTGGTTTATCTCAAAAATATCAAATATAGCTCGTACCATAAAATATATATATATATATATGTTCGGTTTGGTTGGTAGTTTTTAGAGGAAAAAACTACTCAAATCACTCGGTAACACTCTTAGAGACACTTCTTAACGAGTTAAGGTTGGTGATGAGAGAGGCTTGCGAGAAGTACAGGGTAAATAAGTAAAATTAATTTCTAATTGGCCTATCATTTAATAACATTTGTAAATAAAGTTGTTATTCATTTTTCTCTACTTTTCTTTTTCCTTGTTTTTTCTCTTTTTTTTTTCTTTTTCTTTTTTTTTTTGCTAGAAGCTCCCCTATAATCAAGTTTTATTAAAGAAGATTTTTTCTCTCACCATTTTATTTTAATAAATATAATATTAATGGTAACTTTGTAATAACAACCATATAAAGACCTACATTACTAACTAAACTAAAAAAAATAATAAAACTATACCCAAAACTTGAAGCGGATGAAACTTGCAAAATTAAATTTCACGCTAATAGCAACCAACGTATATCAAAAAACGGCATTATATCGTTAATAAGGTGTTTGACAAAATTGGTTAGAATCAATTTCTTGATTAGAGAATAGTGTAAAGCTCTTATATTTTACAACAAAAAGTAAAAAAAATTGCTACAATGTAAACTCTCACATGTTACATTATTTTGAACTAAAAAATTAATTCTAACCAACTTTACCAAACACCTAATAAAAGTCCAATTTTGGTAAGGAGCTTATTAACAATAACGACCGCCAATATCCATTGGTCATGTTGCCAAATATTATTTACAAATTTTGCCAAATGAATAATTAAAATGACAAAAACGTCGTCAATTTTTTTTAGCTTCCCCCCTCTCTTCTTTTTTTTCACTTCTCTCTTGTCCCTAGACCTAGGAGTGTTCATCGGTCAGTGACCACCAATGTCCATCGCTCGGGTTGCCAACCAACAGTTGTTTAACAATTTTCAAAATGAGTACCGACTGAAGGAGGGAGAAAACCAGCCAAACAATGACCCATTTATTTCAGTCGATGACCATCGCCAACTGCTTGTGGCTTCGGCAACGGCTATGGAATTCAGAGGAGAAGAGGTGGCTATGGCAGCAGCAATCACCAGTAGGTTTTTGTCAAAGAAGGAGGAGGAGGAGGAGGAGGAGAAGTAGAAGAAGGAGGAGGAGGTTGCCTAGTAGGGGTACACGCGTGTGTACTTTGTTTAATAATGTTATGTAAGCTAAGTCATACGAATTTACATTTCGACACCCTTAATTATATAAAAATACATTTTGATCTTGTAATTTTTGGAAAATTTTATTTTTAACCCTTAAACAATATCTTGCAACACCAAACACCATATTTTTCTCCTTAAAACAAACATCGTATTTTTTTTTTTTGTTTGTAACACAAAATGAAACAATATAATGCACAACATCTTATAAAATATATGATTCTATAGTTAACTTATTACAAAGTTGTGGAATAAACTTATTTAGGTATATTATTTTGTTTGCTTTTGCCCAATGAATAATTAAAAAGACAAAAACATCCTCTCTTCTTTTTTTTTTTTTAATTAACAAGAGAGAAGTAAAAGAAAAGAAGAGAGGCAGGAGTGTAAAATAGAGAGGACGTTTTTGTCTTTTTAATTATTCATTGGGCAAAAACAAACAAAATAATATACTTATATAAGTTGATTCCCCAAATTTGTAATAAGTTAACTAAAGAATCATATATTGTATAAGGTGTTTTGCATTATATTGTATCATATTGTATTATAAACAAAAAAAAAATACGATGTTTGTTTTAAAGGGAAAAATACGGTGTTTGGTGTTGTAACATACTGTTTAAGGGAAAAAAATAAAATTTTTCAAAAATTATAGGTCAAAATGTATTTTGATAAAATTAAAGGAGTCGAAATGTAAATTCAAAAAATTTAAAGTCAAAACATAATTTTCAACTAATTGAGGTATCAAAATGTAATTTTTAAAAATATAAAATTGCATTGTGACCCTTTAATTTTTAAAAGATTATATAGGTTAGACCATGTATCTAATATAAGCTATATTATTAATACACCAAAAATGAGCCGCATTCAATAATAAATCTTAAACTGTATTAATTTACCATCTTGTACTAGTTTATAGGGTACAATAGTCGTACTCAACATTATATTAATATATTATTATATAATATAATACTCTGACATGATCCGCCAAACATACCGTTATTGTGTTGTTTTCAAAATGGGATCCCAAATATTTTTTTTCCTCTTTCAAAGGAAGGAATTGTCAAGAAATATGGCAATAATTAATAAAAAAGCTGTCAATTTTTTTAGATTATTCTTATCTTTTACCAAACTTTATATTCATTTTTTTGCTCCTTAAATTTTAAAAATTTCTCAATTCACCATCCAAATTTTGAATAAATTCTACTTAACCCCTCTGTTCGATTTTCTATTAAAAACATACAGAGAAGAAGCACGTGATTTCACGAGTTACTATTGAAGGATAAAAATGATATTTGAACATTATAACTAGAGTTCAATTTCGACACATTTTTTTTAATAAGTCTAGGGCTTCAAACCCATGGAATCAAGTTTCAGTTTACGGAATCAAACTGCAAACCCCAATTGATTGAAAGTTTTTTTTTAATAAAAATGGTTAAGTGGAATTTTTAAAGTTAAGAATAGTAAAATGAGAATATTTAAGTTATAAAATGAGAATATTTAAGTTATGGGCAAAGTAAGAATGAAAAAAAAAAAAAAACAAAAGAGAATAATTTATTCCTTTACATACACGCAAAAAAGCAGCCACTTTATGTCCATGTCTAACCAGCTAAAGAATAAATTACCAAGATTATAATTCTAAAATAAGAGAAAGCAGCGCCATATAGGAAGGAAAAAAAAAATTAATACCACCATATTAGAGTCCACCGGCTGTTCTATTTTTCTATCTTTTTATCCGTCCCTCAATTTAATTTTAACATATTATTTAAATTTAACAACCTAAACATATAAATAAGAGTTAAATATTAAAAATGATTAAAAAATTTACTTATGTGTCAAAATTTTATTGATAAGACAACCAAAGGGACAGAAAAATGAGACAACAGATCTTAAATCACCTAATTAAAAGGAGCTTTTTCATAGTCAAATATGCCCAACACTAGTGCATTTTAAAGAATCATGCTAATAGTTATTTGGAAGAGCAATTAGAATTGTATTTTATAATCAACAAATATTGTTACAGTGTTTTCTCTCATAAAATTTAAATCAAAGTTAATAAGGAATATAAAATATAGTTTCTATTGCTTTCCCAAATGGGCCATAACTTTGGTTAAAATTGTATTGAAATGAAAAAACATTCCAAGCTCATAGTTTTTAAACAAAAAATTTGTCTTTTTCAAAATGGGAGCTCTTATGGTTGAACAAACATTTTGGTCTTACCTATAGGCTATGTCATTTTAACCAAATAACTTCTACAACTGTTTATATTAAAAATTTATAATGTAACATAAAACTGTTTCCATTCATAGATCAGACCATAAAAAAGTTAATTCAATAATCCGTATGGTCAAAATGCATGTGTTATTGTAAAGTTTTTTGTTCGAAATTCCACTGCCAATGAGTTTTTTCTTATTAAAATTAAACTTTTTACAATCTAATCTACAACTCTCTATATTAAAAGTTTGCAACATAAGAAAAAATTGTTATCAATTATATAGATCATATGGTTGAAAAGTTAATCAAACAATCAAAATGACAGTACCTATTAGCAGGAACAAAGCGTGGCCCACCGTAAAGTTTTGCCCGATAAATAAACGGTTCTTGAGTAGAGAAGAGAAAAAAGATAGGCGGAGTGAGTGAAACACAAAGCCAATAATGTAATCCGTACCAAACCATAGTGCAGCCAAATTGCAGCTCAAAACCTCTTTTGCAACCTTGTTAGTTCAATCAAGCTTTCAGATCGTCAATGGAATCTCCTCCTTCATCAGAGAAGCCCAACAGAAGTAGACAAGGTGCAGAACTACCTCCTCTTCGTCCCAATATATTCATCTCCGACGATCCGTTTTCAAATGAAAGTTATGATCCAAGTTACCAAAGTGGGTTTCAAACTGCTCCTTCTTCGCCACCCCACAAAGGAAGTACCACTGAATTATCTTCTTTTTTGCCAAAATTGCTGCAGCAGCCAAAAATGAACTTATCTCAGGGTACAATATTTCCTTTTTTTTTTTAATTATTTGTTACACAACCTTAGTTCATATGATTTAAGACCCGAAAAGTGCTCATAATGGTAAGAAAACTTATTTCCCTTATGTTAAGCCATATTTTGGTTATAGTGTTTTCAGCTAGAGATGCTGTACCAAGTCACCATTTGCTTAAATTTGAATCCTTCTCGTTACTTTCAAATGCTCCAATAGAGAAATACGTCTCTAAGTTTGAAGCAGGAGGCTGCAAATGGTGTGCTCTTTCGATCTCGAAATATACGCAATTCACGCAAATAATAGCATTTTTTTTTGTTTGAGTTGTAAAATAACTGTTGTCTATACCACATTCTTTGTGGCAGGAACTTGTCTATTTATCCAAACGGGGACAAGAACAAAGATGGGCAAGATCATATTTCTATTTACTTGGAATTGGTGGAAACAAGTTCCCTCCCTGCTGGTTGGGAAGTTAACGCCATCTTCAATTTCTTCGTATTCAATCAGCTTCAAGACAAGTATGTTGGTCCCCAAGGTAGCTTCTTTGAAATCCTTAATTTCATTAGAGAAGTAAAAATTTGTTGTATTAGCGATTATGTGACAGCTTGGAATAGATCGAGCTTTGGTTTATCCTCTGTTTGGTATATGCTAAATTAGAAATGCATTGAAAATCCTAAGCAAAAATAAGTTTTAAAGTGTTAATGTTTTGATGCATATTTTCAAGTAAAACTAGTATTTGTAGTGCTTGCTCTAGAGTTGCAAGGGCCAAGTTTAAGGGTAAAATTCTTACCTCATGAGATATGCAGATGCGACAGTAAGGCGTTTCCATTGTGTGAAGACGCAATGGGGCATCGAAAAATTCATCGATCTCAAAACGTTTAACAACCCTTCCAACGGTTACCTTGTCAACGACACGTGCAGTTTTGGCGTGGAGGTCTCTGTCGTCAAGAGAACATCTAAAGCTGAGAGGATATCAATGATAAATAATCCTGTGACATTGGAGTATGCTTGGACGTTTGATAGTTTTTCAAGAAAGACACTAGAATACTATGAATCTGATCTCTTTATTGGTGGAGACTACACATGGTATGCATAGACACTTACAACCCAACAATACTCAATGGACGATTAAGTTTTATTTGATTTATCTTTCTCTATATTGTTGGCTTTCAGGAGAATTGTATTCTTTCCAAATGGATTTCAATTTGAAGGTTGTGAGAGAAACAACAATATTCTCTCCGTGGCTCAACGATTGGAATCTTTAACCCTTCCTCCGGGCACCAAACTGTTTGTGCATTTCAAATTCCGTGTAAGGGACCAAAAGAATGGCAACCATTTTGAACGAAATGGTGAGATCATAACCATATCGATTACATGTTTGACGAGGAAGATCATTAAAACAAATATAGAAAATAGTTTTAAGCCTAGTTTCTTACTACTTTGAGTAAATTTCTTGAAACTATTTCAGACTTCTCTACACATTGGTCTGAAGATTAATATTGCACTTCAGACTTGATTATTGATAAATAGTATTGAAAAATTTCCAAGCTTTTTCTCTTGCACCTTTTTTTTTATTAAAAAAAATACTTCATTGTTCTTATCATGTTTTTGCTACTACCCCATTGTCAATGTCACGTATATAAATTGTAAAATTTTTGTTTTAATCATTCTATTTTAGATACCAAACTGTTCGGGCCCGACTCTTTGAGAAGGGGTATCGTTGATTTCATGTCACTGACCAAGTTCAAAGACCCAGAAAATGGTTTTCTGGTGAATGACACTTGCATTATAGAGGCAGAGTTTGAAGTGCTTAGTTTAGTTACATTAGAATACTAAAATGTTGCCCAAGCTGTTTTTCTATTTTCTTTTTTTCTTTTTTTTTGTTTTTCTCTCCTTTTGGTATACAAATGTTTCTCTATTTTTTTTTCTTTGTAGTTAATCAGATGTTGATTTGGATGATATATAAGTGCAACAGCTTACAATTGTGTAACGCCTTATAATGTAACATGTGGTTAGATTTATTTAGTAATTGACTTTAGTCAGTTTGTAAAATTGCTTATAATTGATCAGAATCAGACTTCTCTTGCTCTCCATCTTATTGTCCAGCTTCGTGGTGTAAGAATTTCTTTTATTATGTAAATCAAACTTTAATTTTGTATACATTATAATATTCAAAGATCTTATAATCATATGATTCATGATTTCATGATTAAAAGAAAACGTACCTTAACCTGTTGAGAAATCTAGAAAAGACCAGGCAAGCATAAAGTGGCTCGTAAGAAAACTGTCTCCCTCCCTTGACCCTCATCTCTAGGGGTTTTCTATTATGCGTTTTTTGAATAAAATAGAACGTCCGCTTATATTTATAAAGTGGAGAGATAACCGATTTCCTTGGTAACGAGGACTAACATTTTCCATCATAGTGCCACTTAAATTATGAAACTAACTTCCTTAAAATGACAGTTTAACTTTATTATTTATTAAGCCTTATCTTTAATTCGATATTTAAATATCAGATATAAATACATGGGCCACACCAAAAATTTTATATACGTGATGTTTGCTATGGTGTTCCTAAGTTACAAAGATTCTTTTTGTGTACTGCTAGGACGTTCCGCAAAGACATGTTGTGTCTTTAGCTAGAGACCGACAACACATGACCGCTTCTATTTAATCTCATAGAAATAAAATCTTACTATTGATAAAATAGTGAGTCCTAGTTGAAAAAAAGAAAAAGATAACAACATCCTAATTAGGGCACAATATAATGCCAAATTAATATGTTTATGCCAAATTTTAATATTTGAATAGAAAAATCATTCCAATTGTTGGGTTTTGTTGGATTTTGTGATTCAAATAAGTAGCGAAAAATCACAATTAATTCCCACAAAACTCTCGCAGGATCCATGCAATTCGATTAGATTAATAAGAAAGTCATAGAATCTAACCAAGATGACAAAAGGGGCAAGATTGCTAGAAGGAAGAGAGCAAGTTTACTCCGATGACACCCTAACTCGAGCTTTTCGTATTCGGGATCAGATTCATATGTTGTTACTTAGAGCAACGCCCTCTGCAAGTATCCACATGAACAGATTCTCTCAAAAACCGAATTGGTGTGCTAGCACCCTCTCCTTGCGTTCAATGTCTCTCTCTAATTTTAGGGTTTTTAATGTTTTTGTCTTTTTTAATAAGAGAACGCCTTTTTCTTTTAATTTGGCTAGAAACCCTAAAATAGACATATATATATATATATTGACTTCGAGAAAGAGTTAGATTTTAACTAGGGTAAATTGTAATTCAAATATGATTCATAGAATCTAGACAATGTCAGATTTAATGAACCTAGATATATCTAGTACATCGAATCTGGACATTAGCAGGTTCATTGAACCTAGACACAGTAAACCCAAAATTCGGTTTTGGTCGGTTCTAAGTGTACGACCCTGTAGGTTCACATAATGTTAGTAGTGGGGTTTAAATTCTATTTTTGGCGCATAAATCATAAGCGGCCTCTAGCAAGACATTATGATTACCCAAGTTATGCGAATGTCAATAATCCGGCATAACCTAATATACAATAAGTATTAAAGTCTTTTTATCACTAGACACCTTGATTGAACATAAGGCATGATTTATGTCATCATTATACTATTCAATCATATTATTTCTCGATCTTAAGTAGCTGATATTGATAACCCTTATCAATTCATTCCAATATGGCCATATATTTTTCTTCTGTCCAACTTATCGAGGGGCCCATAGATATCTTTCTCATAATAAATGAGAGACAAATTCCTTCTTAATCACTCACATTCCTTACATGATTCACTCTATATCCAATAGCAATCCATTCCATCATCCTGTTAAAGATAATATTAGAATGTGTCAAAATATAAAACTTGTCATGTAGGAAACAATGGTGATTTCAGGTTAGAGGACTAGGATAATACTATTGTGATGAGAATCACTTATTATAATTATCCATGCAGTATTCTCATAGCAGGTCGTCCAATACATCATTTCTCAAATATGTATTTATGAGTTGACTAGTATCTCATACACATGATTAGTAAAACATAATCATAGTCAAACTTTATATTAGTCTTCATTCATTATTATCCCAATAATAATGATCGACGATGGATAATTTAAAATAGAATTCAATTTTCACCTAAGAGTTTTACTATCAAGTCATATACTTGATGACTTTAGGCAGAATTAACTATTCATGGAATTAGAATCAAAAAACAATAATAAAATGCTTCTTTATTAATAAAATACAAATATAACGAAATCTAAATGTAGTCATTATATAATTGGCCAAGGGCACATCACTAACCCCAATAATGTTGGTGTTAAAGAAAATTTGATACTAAATTTAACATATATGAATTTTCATATTTGATTGCTAATGGTTTATTTGTTTACTTTAATCACTACAATATTCACATGTTTTAAATTATTTAGCACTAAAAGTTGTTTTACTTAATTCAATGTTTAATGATAATGACAAAAGTTTAAAACATTTGAAATAGAATCTGTATTGGAGCATAAACAAAAAGAACATATTAAATATGTGATTTTTAAATTAATATTGACATTAATATTTGTATTAGAATGAATCTTAAATTACAACTATAATTAACAAGAGTGATGAGTTTTTGATAAAATAGATAAATAAAATACACAAAACTTTTGTTTGAAGAAATAATTAAAACATATATTTTAAATTTAAAAATTATAATATATAAAAATTTTATATTATAATAATTATTTATTTATTACTATAATTATTAAAAATTTTATAATATTTATAGTTATAACTAATAGGTTCGTAATAAAGTTTCCAGCACCTTTAGCCGAGGCATTTTGAGAAATAGAGTTAAGAAAATTTGATTTTAGTAAAATGGCCTTTTTTTTTTTGGCAGTTTTTTGACACAAGAAAACATGCTTTTTGGGCATGAAAACAGTTCCAGTTTTTTTTCTTTTCACTCTGTTGAGATTCCTCTTCTCATTACAATTATTTTTGTTTTTTTTTTGAAAAAAACTGAAACAGTCTAACTGCTTAAAAAAACATGTTTTTTTCGTGCAAAAAAAAAAAAGGAACATTTCCTCCATTAAGTTTTTTTTTTTGCCCTTTCGTCAAAATTAGGGCCAGCAATACGGGTTGCGACACGACGACACGACACGAATCCGACATGGTTTTTTGCGGTTAGTGTCGAAAAATTTAACCACGGGTCATTTTAGTGTCGACCCGAAACTGACCCGTCAAAAAACGGGTCGTGTTCGGGTCAACCCGTTTGACACGAAAATAACCCGTTTCTGACCCGTATTTAATTAATTAACTTTAAAAAAATTAATATTATTTCATATATAATATAAGCTCTTAAAATATCAAACTCTACCTCTCTTATCACTCATTTTCTTGTTGAAGTGGTATGAAACTCTTTTAAATTTTTTTTTTAATATTATATATATTAATGTAAGCGGGTTAGAGGCGGGTTGCGGGTCATAATCGGGTTACGGGTCAAAAACAGGTCACGGGTCATATTTTTTGACACTGTGCATAAAAAACAGGTTGACACGGGTCGTGTTCGTGTCAACCCGTGTCAAAACGGGTCGTGTTCGGGTTGAGAATTTTCAACCCGTTCGTGTCACGGGTCGGGTTAGTGTCGACTTAATTTTGTAAAAATTAATTCCAACCCGACACAAACCCGACCCGACAACCCGTTTTACCACCCCTAGTCAAAATCATCCCCTTTAGCCAGACACCAAAGACCTTCTCCTGGAAGGGACGAAGATTGACGGGTGATAGCATTGAGAATCACACTAGTGAGTAGGCCCTACTCATGAAAGACTAGGAATACACCATAGCAAGAAAATCTAAACAAAGAAAAAGTATCACCATTGAAAAGAGGAAAAGAGGAGGAGAGAGAGAGAGAAAGTGTCTTGACTCTTGACTTGTAGAGAAGAAATAGAAGAAAAGCAGGGGAAGTGCAAGCATTTGATGAATGATCAATATAAAACGACAAAAGCAATTGAACCATTAGCTGAAACATCTTTCTGAGCTTAAAAAGCTCTCTGATTGTCAATGGCATCTCCTCCTTCTTCATCAACACCGTCAGAGAATCCCAAAAAGAGTAAAGAAGGCTCAGAACTACCTCCTCTTGATCCTAACATCTTCCTGTCTCACGATCTCTCTTCAAACGATTGTCGTAATCCTAATTACGATGCTGCAGGATTCCAAACTGCTCCTTCTTCTCCGCCACATGATATTGATGATCTTACTGCAGATTCTTCATCTCTCCAGAAGGAAAGTACAGTTGATATATCATCTCCTTCTTCGCCAAAGTTGTTGCAGCAGCCAAATACACGCCCTTTTCCTGTTCTGCTTAAAGGTACACTAAAACCCTTTTCCCTTTACTCGTACATTTCCTTGTATATGTATATAATGTTCTCCCCCTTCTTCAGAAACAGGGAGAAACGCCACTTTTTAAAATTAATTGCAGTAGGCAATAGATTTTCAAAATATTTATAATAAATGTTGGAGCTAATAGTATAATGTTTATTTTTTTATAATGTAAATATTTTTTATTTATATAATAAATAAATTTATAATGTGAATAAATTTACTTTATTGTTTAAAATTGGAATATTTTATATTTATATAGTATATAAGTTATTTACATTATAAATTTGTTATTTACTACCTATATATTTTTAAAACTGAATAATTAGTTTAAAAAGTTTAAAAAATTTTCCCTTTTGGTAGTAACCTTGTATGTATATGGTTGAATCCACGTAAAGTTGTAGCAAAAATATGCAGTTGAACCACATAAGTTTTACGCAGTCTACACTACATGTTAAATAAAAAATTCGAGACGTATGATATATTTGTCAAATGAAATTCTCAGAAAGAGATGCTGTGCCGAGTCACCATTTGCTTAAAGTTGAGCAATTCTCGTTGCTCTCAAAAGCTCCGGTAGAGAAATACAGCTCGGAGTTTCAAGCAGGAGGTTATAAATGGTTTGTTTCTTTTGATCCCTTCCATCGTTTTGTTGCAGTAAAAGAAGTATGCCATTAGAGCTAATAGTTGATTATTCTGAAGGATAATATTTATGGGGGATTTGTTGAGTTGTACTTAGCTTTCTCTGTTACTTGGGTTATTCTCATTTTTTTAGTTCTCGAACTATAAGGCCAATTTTTTTTTTTTTTTGAATACTAACCTTTTAAAACGTCTGAGAATGAGTGTCTAGGTCTATGAAATTGTTCCCAGTCAGTCCATCCGTCTGTCCAACTCTTAAATTCTCAACAAGAATAACGCATGAGAACCATGTGTGGTTTAATGGGAGTTATGTTTATAGTCTTACATTTTATGGCGCGACTATTAAGAAGAAAGTTTTGTCCTTTTGAATGAGATTTTAACAATTGTGTAGACAAAATAAGTAATTTGAGACAACTTGGTCGTTTAGGGACTTGTCTTGAGATGTTTTAATTTGATTCTAGTCCAGGAATCATAACAAATTTAACTCGAATTATTTACGAGGATATCTAAATTATTTGGATACCCTCTATGGCAGGAACTTGTCAATCTACCCAACTGGGGACAAGAACAAAGATGGTGAAGGTCATATCTCTATTTACTTGGAAATGGCGGATACAAGTTCTCTGCCTGCTGGTTGGGAAATTAATGCAATTTTTAATTTCTTCATTTTCGATCAGCTTCGGGACAAGTATGCTAGTCCTCAAGGTAGCTGCTTCTTTCGTTCTTTCAATTCTTGTTTAAGCCTTAGGTTAACGGCTATTAGCCAGGATCATGCTTTGGTTTGTTGCTTTGGAACCTTTTCACGAGTAACCTTTGGTTTTTTGCCTTTGTGCATGCTATATCAGTAATTAATGTATGGAAAGCCTTTATGCCATAGATAAAGCCTTGACTATTAACCTTAAAGTTCTTAAAAGTTATTATATTTCTTCTTTTGCTCCTCTGTTTGATCCATATTCTTCTGGCACTCCCAATATGAGTATTACCATTTGTTTCTCTGTTAAGTTCTTTATCTGCTTTGGGACATATAATGTAGACTTTAGAAACTCTGCTCTGCAGTCCTACGTTATAAGGGGACTGTTGTAAATCAATGTTCATAAGTAAAGACACGATCTCTTAATTAATGGGTACGAGGCTTTTTGGGATAAACTGCAAGACCAAAAGCATGTGGCTTTGAGTCCAGGGTAGAAAATACCATATCAAGCTATAGCACAGCCGCAAGAAAATTAAACTAGGGGTGTTGCAATTTTAGGTTGCACGGTGTGCTTGTTAATTTTGTAATGCTCACAACTCGGAATCTACAGATGCTTCGGTACGGCGATTCCACTGCATGAAAACACAATGGGGAATTGTCAAATTCATCGATCTCGAAGCTTTTAGCAATCCTTCAAATGGTTACCTTGTCAATGACGCCTGCAGCTTCGGCGTTGAGGTTTTCATCGTCAAAACTACATCCAAAGCAGAGCGTTTATCAATGATAAACGATCCTCTGACTCACAAGATCATTTGGACTTTCTTTGATGTTTCTAAAACAACCCAACCTTATGAAACTGAACGATTCGTTGCTGGAGACTACAAATGGTATGTGTGCTACTCAATAATGAGGACTATGAATTGGATGACAATGTTTACGTTCCATAAAGCATGGTCTACTTTGTCGTCTCTCAGGAGTGTTTTATTCTATCCTAATGGATACAAAGTGGAAGGCAAGAGGAACAGTGATATTACTGTGGCTCTAGAATTGGATACTTCAACGCTTCCTTTAGGCACTAAACTATTTTTGCATTACACTTTCCGCTTGATGGACCAAAAGAAAGGCAAGCATGTTGAACGAAGTAGTGAGTGATATCTCAACTGTCAATTAATTATTTTCCTCTTCTCCATTTCTTTCCTCTTGAATCCTAAAACTGTATGTTTTTCACTTTATCTAAGTATTTGCTAGATTTTTCACTCTTGCTCGATCTCTACCAGATAGCCGTCTGATATCGTCCGGCCCTTGTGGTTTCCTAAATTTCATATCGCAAGCCAAACTCAAAGATCCAGAAAATGGTTTTCTGGTGGATGACAAGTGCAAAATAGAGGTACAGCTTAAAGTGCTTGGCTTGGTTAAACTAGAATAGTAAAATACTAGCTTCTCCTGTTTTCTTTTCTATGTTTCCCAATCAGCGGTTTCATTAGATTTCAGTATGGGGTGTGGCCATCTTAATGCTTTATCTTATGACTTGTAAACATATTCTAAATTTGATTTTTCAGCAGTAAAACGGCTTGTTATGACTTTAGTTGTATAATAGCTAAATTGCTCTGCATTCTCTTCCTTCAAAAGGGTAAGATTCAAGTATTCTCTCAAGTTCATTTAAGAAACATACTCTTGTTTTGCTGCAAATGAACATTTTTATTATTTGATTGTATACATTGAGGGCCTATTTGGTGGTGCACAAGATTATGGAGGATTAGATTACATGAACTTTTAATAATTTATTCCGTGAAAAATTTTAAAAGACTGGATTAGGTAAATTTTTAAAAGAGATTAGGCTTATCCCTTCCTAAGGCATGAGATTAAACAACATTGTGAAAAATTACAAGGAAGTATTTGCAAATATATATAAAATTTAGGGTCACACAATATTTTTAATGGAGGGATCAAAATATGATTTTTATGTGACAAATATTTTAAAATTGTATTTTGTCCCTTGAATTTTATAAAATTACAACTTGACTTAATTTTGAATTTTTTTTTGTAAAATGCCGCTTATTCTTATAACACGGCACTAAATATAGGACTAAAGTAACTAAAATTTATTACTATCTGTTCTTATATATTTCATTTTAATCTAATCCTCTAAAACTATTCTATTTAATGTTATTCTATCCTAGGTACCAAACGGTTTTTGGAAGCAAACAAAAATGTCTGAAATAGAGGGTACGAACAAAAAGATAAAAACATATTGTCATAATCCAATGGTTACTGCTAACTCCCTTTTAACTTTTATTACTTCCTTTCCCACATTTGATAAATATCACGTAAAAGATCAAAATTCAAATGGAAGGAAAGAATTGAAAATTACAAGTTTAGAACAAACCGGTCAGACAAGTAACATATAATCCACTAATTTATTAATCTTCCAAAACAAATTTCCGGCTATCAACACAAATGCCCTTCAATATTCCAACTTATTAAAAACGTCATGCAGCAAACCACTTATTAAAATTACTTATTTAATAAAAAAAATTGATAATTATTAAAAGACTAAGTTATCATTCGTTCTCACTTCTTTCCTCATGCTGGATGCCAGAGTGGAACCTGTCAAGTTCTTTCTCTAAACCCGTCAGGCTCCATCCTGGAACCCACCAAGTTTGTTTTGGAACCCGCTGAAACCAGTTGGGTATCATCGTAGAACCCATCGGGTTCTGTCTTGGAACTCACCGAGTTTCGTCATAGAACCTACTATGTTCCAACATGTAACATATCATGTTCTATCTACAAAATCGCTGAAACCCACCAGATTTCATGCCGAAACTTACCAGGTTCCAACAAATCTCTAATCAAATCATGAAAAAAAAAGATCCACAATCTTCAAACCAAGAATAAAGTTAAAAATATGACAAAAAATGTAAAACACGAAGTAAATAGATTAACATGCATCTGTTTCTTTTGGAAGCCGATTGAGTAAGAAAACTAGAAAATTAACCACCAGCATCGGGAAGGTGACTCTTTCTTCGTGGTAGCCAAAAACATTCGCTTATCAATAGTAGCAACCATCAACTTGCAAATCTATCAGTCGAGCATGGCATTGTCCTCAGCAAGGATCAGAGAGAGAAGAGAACGACGACGATGGAGAGGATGATTTGTCACCGGAGCTTTGAGCTTCGAGCTTCGAGCTTCGATCACGACACCGATGATTAGATAGAGGAGAGAACAACAGCAATGGGGAGGATGATGTCGTTCTTCGAGCGTCGCGATTCACGACCGTCGATGACCAAAAATTTTACATGGATCGCGACTTCTCAGATTCCTTTGGATCGCGACTTCTCAGATTCCTTTGGATAGCGATTGGGCTTTCATTGCCTGACTACTTCGCGGCAGTGATCAGGGTGAAAATCGAATCGACAGCGGTTCAGCAGGACATGATGCTAGTCAGGAGGTGAAAAAGCAAGGAGGGCAGAGAGAAAGAGAAGGGAGAGAGAGTGAGGGAGGCTGAGAGAAAGAGAAGAGAGAGTGTTTGTGGGAGGTTGAGAGAAAGAGAGGGGAGAGAGGCAAATAGAGAGGGAATTAGGATTTTTAATTTTTAAGAGTGAATTGAACAAATAGTAAACATGTAATTAGTATTTTAAAAAATAAAATTAAAAAATAGACACTTTTAATAAATGGTGTGTTTTAAAAGCATTTTATATAATTTTTTCAAAAATTCAATATGAACTTAGCTTGACAATCAAGACAAGTGTATATATGTATATATATTACATCACATATTAAGGATTCCAGCAGACTAGAAAAGAATCAAATGGAAAAAAAAAAAATTGTAGGGATTTTTGCGTATGACTTCCTAATTTTTGAGCTCTTGGCACTTGGATTCTCTGTTTTAATATCTTGACTTTAAAAAAAACTCATCCCTTTTAAGTTTCATGGACCACGCAATAGGCTTACACTATCTGAACCATGGGCATCTGCTTGTTTTTGGACCTTTTTCCTAATTGGATTTTTGGACTTTTTTGGTCATGATTTTGAACCATATCTTAAATAGGTCCATAACAAAGGTGAAAAATCAATATCGATAAATAACTATAATTTATATTTGAAAAAAAATCCAAGAAAATATCTAAATTGGTGAAAATATTGGGAAAAAAATTCAGAAAACAATCAGATATTTCTTCTATGAATATTTTAAGCAATGATAAACCCTCAAAAAATATATTTATAAATATGAGTTTTTGATTAAAAACTTTAGACACGTTAAAAGGAATGCAACCATACCTTATTTTCTTAACTTTTTAGTCAAAAAATATATATAAAGTTAATAACACCAGTGGCCCCTAAACTTTGAGGTCTCTCTCACTTTGCCCTTGAACTTTTAAAACTTCTTACTATGCCTTATTGAACTTCTAAAATTATCACTTTGCTCCTAAACTTTCAAAGCTCGCAGCTTGGCCTCCTAAACCTCTAATTTTTCGTTTAAATAGACGAAATTAAGCCTATATGATTCATATGTGGGTCACCTATGAGATTTTATCACTTTAAAGTTTTATTAAACTCATTTAATAAGTCGACATTGTTCACCGATATCTGAATTTGAATAACAAAGAAGATAAGTTAGACATTAAAAATGATGTGATATTGACGAACAATATCGATTTATTAAATAAAAATTACACATTAAAGATGAGAAGAAATGATCATACAAACCATTCCTAAATGTGAGTTCAAGTAAACAAAAAACCTTTAGTGAAAGTGTAAACGTAAAATAAAACTTAGGATTAAAATCTCATTTTTGCCCTTACATGTGACCCATACTTGAATTACGTAGGCTTAATTCTGTCTATTTAAATAGATGCTCAAAAGTTCAAAAGTAAAATGAAAAGCTTTAAAAGTTCATGAGAAAAAGTGGTAATTTTAAATGCAGGAGATAATATAAGGAGTTTTAAAAGTTCAGAAGGTAAAATGATGATTTTTAAAACTTAGGGGATAAAGTGAAAGAGACCTTAAGGTTTAGGGGATTAGTATTAATAACCTAAATATATTGACAAAATAATAATAATCTTCTAAATGTATATCATAATTGTTTTTCTATTACTTCAAATCAAAAATATGAGATCTTCAAAGTAATGCTAGGCGCCCTTTTCATTTCAAAGTGAACATGTTATCAAAATACAAAATTTAAATATAAGACTTACTTGCCAAAGAAATCCAAGTAGCTTGACAATGTTATTTGAGAGAGAAGCAAAATGATAACTATTAAGAAACCAAAAAAGCAACTTTTTAGTTAGTTTAAGGGCTCAAAAATCAAAATTTCAAATTTAAATACCCAAATTTGAAGATCTCAAATACTGAGAACCTAAGATGCCAAAATCTCACATCTTAACCTAAGAAGAGAAAAGGATCAATTTGGTATAACGAGAAGCAAGAAAAGAAAGAAAGGGAAGGAGAAGCGAAAAACCTAATCGGTAGCGCCCATATATCTCTCTATATTTTTTCTCCCTATATATTTTTTGAGTTATAAAAATAAACCTTATCATGTAGTATTTATAAGTGTACAAGAAAATGGAAACACAAAACCTAAAAAAAAAAGACTTTCTCATGTCCTAGCTCGACGCAACATGGCAGCGCCTACTGCCTTGTCTTGAGGCATGAATTTGCTACATTTCAGATTGCCTTGACTCACGCACGGCCACATCCTTATTTGGCATTAGAGCTCTACCACACTTACTGTAGTGCCCATTTTAAAGCTCTGCATAGGGTGATAATTTGTAGGGTGCAAAATTAGGTTCTATACTTCTTAATGATCCCCCATTTGGAGACTAATTCACCATTAATGGCTCCAATTGCAGCGGCATCTTCTTATCTATCCCTAAGAGAGAAGTTCAACTAATGTTGTGCATAACATCAATTTCTCAATCGGAATAGCCTTCTTCAACATATTAGGTAGATTCAAACTCCTATTAATTTTCTCAAATGCTAAACCTCTATCTTCTAAAACCAACTTGATTAAGATAATGAACCTGTATGTGCTTTGTCCTAGCATAAAAAACAAAATTCTTTTCCAAGTGAATTGTACTTTGACTGTCACAATGCAACACGTTGTTCCCTTGCTCATGACCCAGTTCTTCTAAGAATGACTACGACCATGCCATCTCCATGTTGGCTTCATTCATAGCCACATACTCTACTTCAATAGTAGAAAGAGCAAGGATCTTTTACAGCTTCAAAACCCAACTGATTATTGTACCACCCAATGTATAAACATACCTAGTAGTATGCTTTTTGTCATCAATAACTCAAGCCATATCAATATCCATATAAACTTGTAATCCAAGTCTAACTTCTTAAAACACAAGGCTAGATCTATAACCTCTCTCAAGTACCTAATAATCCATTTTACTGCTTCCTAATACTACTTGCCTGGATTGTTCATGTGCCTACTGACAACTCTTATTGCATGTGCAATGTATAGTGTTGTACACACCATGGAATATAAGGTGATTGTTTTTTGGATAGTTTGAAGTGACTAGCCAAAGGTGTGCTTACTGATTTTGCTTCATCCATTTTGAACATGCTAAGTACTTCTTCATGTACTCTTTTTGTGACAACTTTGAGACATTATTGTCCTTAGTAATCCTTATCTCAAGGATCTGTTTTGCAGTACCTAAATCCTTAATTGCAAACTCTTTGGACAACTCTTCTTTGAACTTATTAACCTTTTGTTTACTAGCACCTACAATTAGCATATCATCAACATATAGTAGTAAAATGATATAGGAGTCACCAAAGTTTTCACATGGCAAGAATAATTTGTCTAAAACCTCAGGATGCTATTACCACACATAAAACTATCAAACTTCTAATACCATTGTCTAGGAGTCTGTTTGAGACCATACAAGCTCTTGTAAAGTTTTCACACTATTTTCTCCTTATCTTGTACTTCAAATCCCTATGACTGCATCATGTAGATATCTTCCTTTAAATCACCATGAAGAAAGGTAACATAAAACTTCTCTAAAACAAGTCTTCTTGTTGTCAATTTCACCATGCAAAGAAAATCTCACTATGGTCAATACCTTATTTCTGTTGGAATCCTTTTACAACTAACCTCGTCTTGTACTGCTTGCTACCATCATCTCTTTCTTTAAACCAATACACCTATTTAACTTGTAAGGCTTTCTTTCCCTTTGGTAACTCTGCCAATATCCATGTCTGATTGGGAAACAATGAATCCATCTCATCCTTCATAGCTAACTCCCACTTGATTGAGTCATTAACCTGTGCAACTTCATCATAATTTATGGACCTTTAGAACATCTTTTAGAGGGATTAAAACTGGTTTGGAAAGATTTGAACTCGATTTGAGTTCGGGAGCTCAAAAAAGAGTGCTTTTAGTTGCAAGAACGCGGCCGACTGTAGTTAGTGTAACGCGGTCCACCCCGCCATCACGAGACATGCATTCAACCACGAGTAGTATACCCTGGTCGACTGCACTACACCAGGGAGCTTAGTTTCAGGCCACCTGAACCCTTTTTGTTCCAATTTAAATTCTAAGTGTGTTTTCACTTCTTTCACTGATTAAAAACTATTGTTAATGTGTTTTAAAGCATGTTTTAATTATTATGTAAATAAAAAAAAAGAATTTTAATTAGGGAAGGCACACTAAGAAACCATGATATTGCATACTAATATAATATATCTAAGTTTTGACATTAATAAATTGAGTCTACACCTAAGATTGCTCATTGTCCCTCGGAGCTAACGTTTAGCGAGACGAGATTTACGGAGTGGACATGTTCAGTATTAGAGATCGAGGTAAGATTCTAAACCATCCTTTTTGATAGCCATGATTTTAAATAGTATTTTGGTCACACCTTATATTCTTCAAATGTTTTTAAGGATTGAATTATACATAAATATTTCCAAATGTTTTGGATATGTGCATATTGAGTAAATGATAATGAATGTATATTGAAATCTCGGTATTAGTATACCAAGTGAAATAAAATGATTAATTGGTTTTCAAATACCAAACAATCTAAGATCCCAGTTTGTTTGAGTTTAAGTGTATGATATCACACAGAGATTAGGTTCTACAGAAAGCGACCTTGGGTGCAGGTCTTGAAACCCAATCTGGGCCACTACGGTAATGATTATATTAGGCTTGCACACAGTAAGTACAAATGAATGATTTGAGATAAATCACATGACATGAATGGTAAGCATAAGACTTATTTAATTATTCATTCATTTAATTATTATTTAATTGCTAACCTTGAATTTTTCTAAAATTTTTTATATTATTTTATAAATGATAATTTAGAATTCAAGTTCTACTGAGCCTTTCGCTCATGATTTCTACTATTTTACTTTAGTCATGCAATAATGAGACTTTAATCATGTTATTTGATTATGTTTTGTAAGACTATGGCTTGGTTGTATTTCTTTTATGTCTGTACTATGTGTGCACCATTGTGGGGTTTGATAGGGACCCAGACAGTATTTGGTAGATTCTATGTTTCAATTAGTTTTGAGGTTAATCCAATAATTTTTTTTTTGCTATGTTTTAATATTTATGCTATTCTAATTGGGTATTAAATAGTCATATTCTTGAATTTACTAAAAATATTTTTTAAAAATATAATGAATATTTTCGGTGTTTCTAATTAATCTTAATTATTTATTTTAATTAAACCATCAGTCACCATGCCGGTTTTGGTGTTCAATAGAGATTGGTATCAGAGCCTTTAGTTTTTGAACCTTAGGAATTGTGTACAAATAGATATGATGTTGAAAACAACTAACAGTCCAGTTTTTTTTAGAATTGAGATAATGTCATAAAGATGTCTTCTTGCTGCTACTGTTGACCTAGACCTCATTCATAACGATGGGTGTGATGAATGCCATGTTTGCTTGCATTTAGGCAAATGATAGCGAGAGTGCAGCGTGAGGATCCTACGACGAGTCATCGACATGAGTATTTCCAAGAGTTTCAGTCATGCAGCGATTTTGACCTTTGATGGGAATGAAGAACCTTAAGCTGCTAAGTACTGGTTTGACTAAATGGTGAAGCATTTGGACACTCTAAGAGTGCCTGTAAAGTTTTGGGTTGAGTTTGCCGTATACAAGCTGGAAGGTAGTGCCAACGTTTGGTGGAACAAGCGAAGTGTATTAAGAACAATAGGAACATCGATTGGGATAGCTTTAAGAAGTTGTTTTATGATCGTTATTTTCCTGAAGGATACAAGGATTAGAGGATCATTGAATTCTACCTTTTGGAGCAAGGTGAGATGATGATTAGGGAATATAGGGTGAAATTTGCTAAGTTGGTCAAGTTTGACCCATCTACAGTCGCATCTGAAGAAGAAAAATGTATTAAGTTTCAAGAAAGGCTTAAGGGTTCTATTCAATATTAGTTGATTACTTTAAGGATCCAGACCTAGAGTGATTTAGTGTCGTCGACATTATGAGAGTCGAGCAAGGACCATTGGTGGACCCTAGGAATACAACCAAAGGGGTAGCGACAACCATCAATAGCCATAACAACAGTCAGGGAGCCTAGCACTACGACGGTGCCAACATTGGTAGCAATAGCTCATCCAGTAGTGGTCGAAACAATTCCTATAGCTTTTGTTATCACTTGTGCAAGTAGCCTAGGCCACATTAGACAGAACTGTCCAGTTAGGAACTCACTGCAAACATTGCATTCTTGATAATGCGAATCATGATAGCCTTAACCCCTTGACCTCAACCCTATGTTTAGCCTCAAGAGTTTTCTCAGCCTCAGTTTCATTAGTTCACTCCCTAGCAGATGCCATTTCCAACTTAGAGTTTTTTACCATAGAATTTTCAGCAAGGCTTCCTATAGTACAGTTCATATATTTCAAGCAATGTGTAGTCTCCACCACCTACAATAGTTTTGGCCAATAATCCCAAGCACCTAGCAATGCAAACAAAGGGAAAGAGAAGGCCCTAAGGATGGGTTAACACCATGACAGCAGGGAGTTCTGGTGCTCAAGATAGCAATGCAGTTGTTGACGGTATGGTTCTCATTTTTCAATCTTTAGCTCATGTTTTATTCGATACTGGTGCCACATATTCTTTCATTTCTAGCTCCTTTGTGAGCACCCTGGGGTTAAAAACAGAGGGATTTTTATGAGCCCATGAATATTGCCTCACCCTTAGGCGAATGTATGTGAATGTTATATGTAAATCTTGCAAGATTGTAATTAGAGGTGAGATTTTGGGAGGATGATTTAATTTAATTTGAATAAGTACTTATGATATAATCCTAGGAATGGAACTGCCTAAGTACAATGTAGTTGTTGATTGTCACCCTAGAAAAATAACTCTAGTAACTAATAAGGGAACGCTGATCACCTACAAGAGTGGTGCTGATCAGATGATGACTAATCGGCCCCCTAAGACCATGTCTTAGTAGACAAAAGAACTTAGCCTATTATGCACTTCCTTTTACTTTAGAGGGAGAGTCAAGTGGTTGCACTGGGAAATTGAGTTCAGCCTCAAGTTGCTTCTCGAAAACGCTTCAATCTCTATTGAACCATATCAGATAGCGCCAACAGAAGTGAAGGAATTGATAAAGTGGCTTCAAAAACTTATGGATAAAGAATACATCAGGAACAGTATGTCACCATGGGGTTCATAATCTTGTTCGCTAAGAAGCATGATGGATCCTTTAGGTTATATTTCGACTACCGATAGTTGAATCAATCTACAATGAAGAACAAGTATCCACTACTAAGGATCGATGAGTTGTTCAACTAGTTGAGAGGTTCCTGATACTTCTCGAAAATAGATCTACGTTCAGGATACCATCATCTCAGAATAAAGGAAGAAGATATGCCAAAAACAACTTTCAAGATTCGGTATGGACATTTCAAGTTTTTAGTAATGCCATTCGGATTAACAAATGCTCCTGCAGCTTTTATGGACCTAATGAATTGGATCTTTTAGGTTTTCTTAGATCAGTTCGTGATTGTGTTTATTGATGACATATTAATATATTCCAAGACTTAAGAAGAGCACGACCAGCATTTGAGGATTGTTTTGCATACTCTTTGGGAGCATCAATTGTATGATAAGGAAGATAAGTGTGAATTTTGGTTGACAGAGATTAAGTTTCTAGGACATGTTGTCTTTAGCCAAGGTATTTTGGTGGATCCTTCTAAGATAGAAACCATGGTATAGTGGGAATGGTTGTATAGCGCAACATGTTTTTCTTAGATGCAGACATTTGTAGTATAGAAAGGTTATCATATCCACAAGGACATGAGATCTTGAAAGATAAAAATTTTTGGTTTAAAGTAGAAAGGGATTTTTCAAAACAAAACCTAAAAGAAAACCAATATTTTTGAAACATAAAATAAGATTTTAAAACATAAAATAAAAACAGTGAAGTTTTGAGAATCGCTTATATATTTGGTAACTAATATAGAATTTTAACTCTAAATAATAATTATTTAAAGTATTTGATTTATTATATCTTTTTTTATTAATTGCAAGGACTTTTAATATTTCTATAAGTCAGCCTAAAGCTACAATATAGAAAGCTATAATGCAGTAAGGGTTTTTCTATAAAAAGTAACAAAATAATATTCTCTCACTAATGATTTGGTACACTAACTATGAAAATTATAATCACTGTTACTATAATTATAATTAACATAATTTTAAGATAAAAAAATAATAGCAAATCCAAAATTAATATATTTAAATGGAATAGATTTTTACGTTAATTTTGGCAGCACCTCGTCTTATGAAGTATCTAAAATCGACAAGATAACAAGTCATATTGCAATAAAAGACATTTCATAAAATTATTTCATTATTAATAATATTAATTATGCAACACAATTAAATTACATAACTAAAGCATGATTGAATTTATGTAAAAATAGGCAGTATAACAACACTAAAAATAATTATTAAAAACTTAAAAAATATAATTTATTCCATAAAAATATAAACATTACAAAGTAGATATAGAGTTAAAAACCATACTAGAGTACTACACATATAAGATCATCTTGCTATCTTACTAGATTCTCTACACTAATTTAGGCATTATTTTAATATTAAAAATAGGGTCGAAGGAGTACTTTAACTAGTATTACCTCCCAAAAGGGGGTATTACTGAGTTTAGCTCAGCATTTGGAAAAGGAAAGGCCAAAATGGTCATGGGATGAAGGGGGAAGCATCCCCTTCTTATAGTGAAAATATTTCACTATTTGAGATTTTATTATTTTTATTTTTATTAATATTGTATTTATTTCTTTATATTGAATATTTTTTTTTTCTATCTGATTCAGTTGCATCCGAATTAGTTGCAATAAAAGGGTATATTTTTTCTTTCGTTCTCCATGCTGTTATGCATTTTTCATTATGCATGTTTTAGTTTGTGATCTAGTGCGACGTGCTCAGGGGATGATCAACATAGGCCACTGGATTCGTTGACTTCGACTGAAGGGACGACATAGGTTGAAGCCCTTGCGGAGAGAAGTAAATGCACACCTCAGACCATTAGATTGCATCTCGATAAGCTGATCAGATGGTCAAGAGAATAGACACATATGGAGCATGCTATACAAGATCTATAGCGAACTTTGACTTTGATAGAGACATGCAAATAGTAGGGATGAGTTTGAAGGCGCGATCGGATGGTCCTAATGCTGCCACATGGCACTCTTTTGAATTTTAATTTCTTTTTGATTTGTTGTGCATTTGAGGTCCTTTTTTTTTTTTTGCCCTTTTTTGCATTGTTTTGCATTATTTTTCCTCTAGATTTTAAATCCAAAATTAACAAAGACACTAAAATTATTTATTTTTCAAACAAAATATTTACAATAATTTTCAAAATATTTATTCTATAATAAAACACGTAAAAATAATTACAAACTTCTAAAATTTTAGTCTCTTTTGGTTTGACACAGATATGATTTTTAAGACTCGAAAATATTTTTAGATATTACTTAAAATATTGTAAAATATATTACAAACTCAAAACTTGTTTACAAATATTTTAGGACTCAAAATAAAATCACCACATATTATTTTTAGTGGTTTTAATTATTTACAAACTAAACATATATTTAACATACCGAAATAACTCTAAAAATTACCAAAATTTTGTTAAACATAAAAACACACTAAAAAATATTTTAAAACATATTTACACACTAAGACATAAAAATACTAATTAACTCAAAATGCTATTAATTAGAGGATTTAATGAGAAATAAAAGTATAAAAAAATCATTTTATCCTTAGAAAATATACACTTTTACAATCTCATTAGGGAAAGACCAAAGAATATAGCAGATATCTGTAGTTTTCTAAGACTCGTAGGATATTACAAGAGATTTGTGCAAGATTTCTCTAAGATAGCTGCATCGTTGACTGTAGCTAACCAAGAAGGATATTCGGTTCGAATAGAGCACTGAGTTTGAGCATGCCTTTCAAGAATTAAAAACCTAGTTAACTACTGCTCTAGTGTTGATTATATCATATAGTGATGAACCATATGAGGTTTATACTAGATGCATCAGGACGCAGACTTAGGATGTGTGTTGATGCAACATAGACGGCTTATAGCATATGAGTCACGACAATTGAAGGCACACGAGCAAAATTATCCTACTCGTGATTTAGAACTTGCAGTAGTTATCCACGCGCTGAAGCTTTAGATGTGCTACTTGTATGGAGCAGTATTTCAAATTTTCTCTAATTACAAAAGTTTAAGGTACCTATTCACTCAAAGAGATTTGAATTTGAGGTGGCGAAAATAGATGAAGTTCATAAAAGACTATGACTTCACATTGTAGTATCATCTTGAACAAGCTAATGTCGTGGCAGATGCATGCAACAAGAAGTCTTCTGGATTCCTTGCAGTGTCTGGCATTAGAAAATTGGAGAAGAGATGTCGTGGTTCGTGAATACAGATTGCAATATTATAAGGATTGTAGTTAGGCTTTGGTTTATAACTTGATATTCACTCTGGTACTTGTTTAGTTGGTGAAACAAAGTTAGTGGCGAGATCAATATCTTCAGGGAATATGGACGCAGCTTTAGAACCAGGAGCAGTTCGATGAGTGGAAGGTATGTGCAGATGGATCTTTGTATTTTAAGGGATGTTTTATTGTGCCCATAGTAGAAGAAGTGATCAAGACTGTATTAGGTGAAGCACACAAGTTTCATTTTGTTATTCATCCTAGAATCACAAAAATGTACGGTGATCTTAAGAGACAATATTGGTGGAGAGGCATAAAGAAGATGTTTTGGTTATGTTGCTGAGTGTATGACATGTCTTCGAGTGAAAGCCAAGCACTAGAAGCTTACTGGTCAGCTTTAGCCATTTCCTATTCTATGATGGAAATGGGAGCATATCACAATAGATTTTCTCACCTAATTGGCAAAGATAGAGCAAAAAGCTCGATGCTATTTGGGTTGTTGTAGATAGGTTGAGAAAATCAGCGTATTTTATGCCATTTAGATTGATGTACTCAAAGAAAGTCTTGCGAGAATTGTATCTTGAATACATAGTTAGGTTATAGGAGTTCTGTTATTCATCACTTTTGATAGAGATACTTGTTTTAATGCTAAATATTGAAGAAGTTTTCAAGAAGCATTGGGTGGAACTTCAGCACCACCTTTCATCCTCAGACCAATGGTCTATTTGAGCAAGTTATATAGGTTCTCAAGAATATGTTGCGTGCTTGTGCCTTGGCTTTTAGTGGAAATTAGAAGAAGCACCCACATTTGGTTGAATTTGAGTATAATAACAGTTGCCAAGCGAGTATTGGCATGACACCTTTTGAGGTGCTTTATAGGAGGCCATGTTGATCATCGATTTGTTGGTTAGAACCAGAAGATAGGATCTTCATTGAGCCAGATGAGATCTGTGAAAACAATAAGAAGATCACAGTGATATGAGGCCGATTGAAGGCAACCTAAAACTAACAAAAGAGTTATGTTAATAAGAGACACCAACCATTACAATTTGAAGAAGGTAATTTTGTTCTTCTTAAGGCTTTCTCGCATAAAGGAATTATACGTTTTGATGTAAGCGAAAAACTTGCACAAGGTATGTCATTTGAGATCATTCACAGTGTTAGGACACTTGCTTACCGACTTAATCTTTCTCTCGAGCTTTCTCATACTCATGACGTGTTTCACGTGTCAATGCTCCAAAAATGCCAACCCAAACCCAGTAAGATTGTTTCATTCTATAATGTATTGGTACAGAAAGATAGACCTATGATAAGGTGCCGATCCGGATCATCGATTAGAAAGTGACATGTTTACGACAACATGAATATCATTATTAAAAGTCTAGTGGCAACATCGTGGTGTCAAAGGGGCAACGTGCGAACTAGAATCGACTATGCGGCGGCTGTATCTAGATTTGTTCTATTTTTTAGGTAAACTTTAATTACGAGGACAAAGTTACCTAAGGGGAGGAGATTTGTAATATCCAATTTTAATTAATCATAACTAAAATGCAAAATTGGTAAATTAGTATGCCTAATTAAAATTTTCTCTAATTAATCATTTTTGTGATATTTCTTGTTTATTGTATTTTATTTATTTTGTTTGCTTTTAATTTATTTTTAGCAATTATTGAATTATTTTAAAATAAATTCCTAATATATCATTTTATTTTTAAAAAGTAGTTTTAAATAAATTAAAAACATTTTCCTTTTTATGCAAAAACAACAATTGCCTAAATGCCCAACATATCCCCAACATACTCAGACCAATTCATGTGTGGAACTCAGAATACCCCTCCACGTGAAATGAATAAATGCCTTGAGACTCCCATTTCTAAAGTTAACAAACATCCCATGGTTTTGGATTAAACCAGTTTTGGAATTTTGATTTAACAATCATAAATTTAGAACCAGACTCATCACCACTCATTCTCTCCCTCTTTCCTTCACGTCTCTCTCTAACTCTCTCTTTATCTCTTTCATTTCTGTTTTAAGAGCTCAGAGACAAGCCCTATTGCCATAGCCAAAACAGAAGCAAAAGCTTATATTTGGAGCTATCAATGTCATTACAAATCCTTCAATAAAAGGTTAGAAACGTCTATAGTGATTTAAACTCACATTTTGAAGGTTTTATCTCTGATTTTGTGTTCAAATTCATGTTTGTATGTTTAAGTGTTGCTTTCCATTTGGACAACTCTATTTTATGCATGTTTTTCAACAATTAATACTTGCATGCAATGATTTGAGTGTAGATAGTTTAAAGCATGATTGAGATGAATGATTAAGTGTTCTTTTGAACTAAAACATAGCATTAAAACCAGGGTAAGAAAGGATTGAACATGGTTTTTATGTTTATTTCTCTATTTTTGGAATAAATGTGAAAAATACATAAATAATGATGAAATTGAGTTTCATGTGTATGAGAATGAGATTATATGATTCATACAATATTTAATGGGCCTTTAGAACATGTTTTCGAAGCATTAGAACTGGCTTGAAAAGATTTGAACTCAATTTGAGTTTGAGAGCTCGAAATAGAGTGTTTCTGGTAGCGACAGTGCGACCGACTGTGGTCGACCCCGCCACCACGAGACACACGGTCGACCGTGGGTAGTATACCCCAATCGACCGTAGTGCACCAGGAAGCCCAGTTTCGGGCCACTCGAACCCCTTTGTTCCAATTAAATTTTAAGTATGTTTTCACTTGTTTTACTGATTAAAAACCATTGTTAATGTGTTTGAAAGTATGCTTAATTATTATGCAAATAAAAGAAGAATTTTAATTAGGGAAGGCACACTAAGAAACCATAAGGATTGCATACTAATGTAATATGTCTAAGTTTTGACATTAATGAATTAAGTCTACATCTAAGGTTGCTCATTGTCCGTAGGAGCTAACGTTTAACAAGACGGGATTTGTAAGGTGAATGTGTTCAGTAATACAGATCGAGGTAGGATGTATTCGGTAATGAAGATTGAGGTAGGACTCTAAACCTTCCTTCTTTGATAGCCATGATTTTAAATAGTGTTTTGGCCACACCTTGAATTCTTAAAATGTTTTTAAGAATTGAATAGTGCATAAATATTTCAAATATTTTGGATATCTACATATTGAGTAAATGATAATGAATGTATATTGAAATATCAGTATTAGCATATCAAGTAAAATAAAATGATTAATGAGTTTTCAAACACCAAGCGATTTAAGATCTCCATTTGGTTGAACTTTAAGTGCATGATGCCACACAGAGATCGGATTGTGCAGAGATCAACCTTAGGAGAATGTCTCGAAATCCACTCCGGAGCGCTACGGTGGTGATTATATTAGGCTTTAAACATAGTAAATATAAATGTATGATTTGAGATAAGTCACATGACATAAACAGTAAACATAAGACTTATTTAATTATTCAATTATTATTTAATTGTTATTCTTTGAGTTTTTCTAGAATTGTTTATATTATTTTATAAACGATGATTTAGAATTCAAGTCCTATTGAGCCTTTCGCTCATGATTTATATTGTATTACTTTTCCCTCTCCAAGTGGTTCGTAAGTACGCAGCTGAGTAGAGTGCTATTGTTTTACTCACGGAGTCCATGATTCGTTTAGTTATCTGATTTGTTAAGGCATATAATAATGAGACTTTAATTATGCTTTTTTATTATGTTTGGTTATACTGTGGTTTAGTTATGTTTCTTCTATGTCTATACTATGTTTGCTATCGTTGTGGGTTCTAATAGGACCCAGACAACATTTACTAAATTTTACATTTTAAATTAGTTTTGAAGGTTGATTTAGTAATTTTTTTTGCTATGTTTTATTTGTGTTAATTTTAATAGGGTTTTAAATCATCATACGCTTAAATTTACTAAAAATGTATTTTAAAAATATAATAAAAACTCCCGATTTTATAATTAATTTTAATTAAACTATTACGTTGCCACTTGATTTGACTGCACGTGGCCACGTTGCCATCACATGAAACAGGCGGGGAAACGTCTACAACTGTCTCAGGGACATGACGACCGGGAAAATATTTATGTTGCATGAATATCTTCTCGACAGCTAGATTTAGCATCTTTGCTTGAATATCTTCTCCACAACTAGATTCTTTTTGTTTCAGTGAATGACAAGCTAGGACATAAATAGGCAATTTCTTAGGTCGGTATTAAAAATATAATCTATTATTATTATTTTTGTATTTTAGTTTTTTTTTGTAATTTTAATTTCTAATAATATCTTACTAACAGAGACGTTAAAAATAAAATAAAATAATAGATTATTAACTAAAAGTAAAATAAAGTAATAAATTAAAGAATACAGTGAGACATTTTAAGAATATGTTTTTAAATATTTAATACTTAGCTAATAAAAGGACCAAAATTGAGATAATTAAAATAATAAGGATTAAAATAACATTTTTTAAATATTAGAGACTAAAATAAAACTAAAGATAAACTTTAAGACTATTTATGAGATTAACATAAAAAGAATTAGATCCTTAATAAACTTTGAATTGGAAGCCTCGCTCAAGAAAATCATATGCCTTCTTCATCTCATCAAAGCGCCCACCCTCTTTTTTTTTTTCACTCAAATAGTCAACCACTTCTTGATCATTGATAGCATTACCCGCTACAGTGCTCCCTGGGACGAATGCCGATTGAATGGGATAGCTAAGACACTTCAACAAAGGTCTCACCCCTTTTGGCCAGCAGCTTGGAGATAATCTTAAAGGTGATATTGCAAAGGCTAAGCGGCCGAAGATGATTGAAGTTCCTTGCACCTTCTTCTTTAGGGATCAAAACAAGAAGCGTAAAGGTCCTTGACAAACTTGCCAGTTCAAAAGAATGATTGAACCACAACAACCATTTGACGCCCTATAGTGTCCCAATAATGGTAAGAAAATAAAAGGGGCATCCTATTTCGCTTGAGGCCCTTTAGAAGCGCTTCTCACCTCCCTCCTCAGGGGAAACGTTATCCACGTCTTTGATCAATGGGACAGAATAAGAAACTCAATAATTCCTCACCCAGACGTGATTTAAACTTATCGACCGTTTAGAAGAGCGGTTCAAACAATCCGTTATAATTGTGAACAATATAAAGCTTTTATATACTACAGTAAAATAATACAGTGTAAAGTTTTAACATGCTACAGTTTTAAACTAAAACTGTTGATATAAACCGTTCTTCCATACGGCCTATTAGGGTGTTTGAGAGCCTTTGTTAGAATTAATTTTAGTTAAAAACACTATAGCATGTGAGAGCTTTACACTATAATATATTTTTTCTTAACACTGTAGTGTGTGAAGGTTTTATATTATAGAAACAAAAAATTTTGGTTCTAACTCAAATTATCAAACACCATATTGGTTTAAAAGTGAGGCAATACTTGTGATAAGGATAATACTTTTGTCATGTGTTGCTATTTTAATTATTAGATTAACTTAACTATGTGATTTATAACAGGAAACAATCATGTGTTACACATGGAATATTTTTAACATCGTCACCTAGATCATACGGTAAAAAAATTAATGCAACAGACAAAACTAAAATCGCCGCTATATTGGAGTTCCGTAAAGTAACACGCAACATAATTTAAACACAATTAAGACCAATTTGGATATTCGATCAGAACCTCGAAGGTCTGAATCCTTCTCAATTAAAAAAATATATATATTTGCGGCTGGCCCCTGTGGGGTAGGTAATAAGAAGGGGGATGATTGCTGTTACCAAATTCAAAAAAAAAAAAAAGAAAAAAAAAAAGCGTGGAGGAACGGGAACAATGTTTTAATCTTTTTCCCGGACCAACTTGTCCCTCTACAATCTCACGAAATTATCAAATTGCCCCTGTCAATTTCGTCACAGCCCCCAACAAGCCACCTCCTTTCTGCTTTCCGTGTTGACTTCGTAGACGTCCCCACCAAACACCCATTCCCACTAAAAAAAAAAAAAAACCCCTCCCATTATACATACATATATACATATACATATATATACGTGCACACACACATATATATATATATATACAGAGCCGCTCCAGGTCGCATTCTCGGAGAGCTCTCACCTTGCTCTTTCTCTCTCTAGATTCAGCACATCTTAGAGCGAGAAAGAAAAGGTCCCAACAATGGCTCTCTCAAGCGCTTCAACTCTGTCTTCCAAATCACTGTTCAACAACAACAGTAACAAAACCCACTTTCTCTCTCCCGCTTCCGAACCCCACCAACCGACTTTCTATCTCCACCCCACCAAGAAAACAACTAGGCTTCAGATTCAGCCCATCTCTGCCGTCCATGCCTCCGAGCCGTCCAAAAACGACTTCGTGTCGGAGAAGCCGGCGGCGGCGGCTGCTGTGAACGGAAAGTGGAGGCTGGACAGTTGGAAGAGCAAGACGGCTCTGCAGTTGCCGGAGTATCCGGACAAGGAGGCGTTGGATTCGGTGCTTAAGACCATTGAGGCTTTTCCTCCGGTTGTGTTCGCCGGAGAGGCGAGGAACTTGGAGGAGAGGCTGGCCGAGGCTGCTCTCGGGAATGCGTTCCTCTTGCAGGGCGGAGACTGCGCGGAGAGCTTCAAGGAGTTCAGCGCCAACAACATTAGGGACACTTTCAGAGTGCTTCTTCAGATGAGTGTTGTTCTCACGTTTGGTGGTCAAATGCCTGTTGTCAAGGTTTGTAATTTTAGTTCATTTTACTTTTTTTTTTTTTGGGGGTTATTGAGAAAGTTAATGCATTTCATTCCCTTTAGGACGTTTTCACAAGTCCTTAGATTTGTGACCAAGAGAATGTTTAGTACAGCTTTTTTGTTTTGGATATCAAGTTTGGGAATTGTTAATATGGGGTTGTGGGGGTTTTAGGTGGGTTCTCTTTTGTGGTTATTTCAATGATTGGAAGTAGTGGTTTGTAATGGTCTTGTACGGTGTGGAGCTCTTTTGTGAATTTGAATTGTTGTCTAAAGAATCGCTCACTTGCAAGTGGTAGTTTGATTTTATTTTTCTTTTTTTTTGTGCTTTTGGGATTTTTATTCTAAGAAAGGTTGTTGTATAATTGTTCGTGTTTGAGGGGTTTTCGTGGGATTTTAGTGCTTTTCCTATTTGTAGCTGTTCTCACGATTGGAAGGAGTGTCTTTCTAATGGTTTTGTGTGGTATTCAGTGGATTGTCTGCAGTTTAGTTTGCGTGATCGAGAATGTGGGTTGATCTATAACAGGTGGGAAGAATGGCGGGTCAATTTGCAAAGCCAAGATCTGCTCCATTTGAGGAGAAGGATGGTGTTAAGCTGCCTAGTTACAAAGGGGACAACATCAATGGTGATGCATTTGATGAGAAATCCAGAATTCCGGACCCTCAGAGGTTGATCAGGGCTTATTCCCAGTCTGCAGCAACTCTGAACCTTCTTAGGGCCTTTGCCACTGGAGGGATATGCAGCCATGCAGAGAGTTCGTGACTGGAACCTTGATTTCGCCCAGCACAGCGAACAGGGAGATAGGTATTATTCCCAAATGCATTTATAGTGCTTTAATTCCATTATTCCAAAAAACGCTTAAAAAGAAAAGCCCTGTGGAAATAGGTCTCTAATCATAAATTTCTTGAGTGTTTAAATACTGGTTATGATTCATATTGACTACTTGAGTTATAATTTTGATGAATTTTCAATATTTTACCTTTAAAATCTACTTCAGTTCTAATTTTCTTGCTTTTGGAATCTTTGGATGATCAAATAGGTATCAGGAGCTGGCACATCGGGTTGATGAGGCCTTAGGATTTATGGCTGCTGCTGGGCTTACATTGGACCATCCTATTATGACTACAACTGAATTCTGGACTTCTCATGAGTGTCTGCATTTGCCTTATGAGCAATCACTTACAAGGATGGATTCAACTTCAGGGCTGTACTATGATTGCTCTGCTCACATGCTTTGGGTTGGGGAGCGTACTCGTCAACTGGACGGTGCCCATGTTGAGTTCCTTAGAGGAGTTGCTAACCCACTTGGTATCAAGGTATATGCAGTTTATCTTTATCTATAATTATTCTTTTGTCTAGTTAGAAATAATTGTCCTATTTAATACAGCTACAATATTGAATATATAGTTTATGACTTTGATAAGAGGCCACTTTCTTTTAGGTTGGTCCTTATTCCCATGGATCCAAACAATAATCAAAACATGAAAACAGAACCATGTACTTTTTCCAAAAGATTATGTGTGTCCAAAGATCTAGTTGATGGTTGAAGCTTCCGAACCCTAACATTGTTGGCTATCATGTTATGAAAATTAAGATTGCTAACTATTGTACTTATTCAATGCAGGTAAGCAACAAAATGGATCCAGAAGAGCTAGTTAGCCTCATCGAAATCTTGAATCCTAACAACAAGCCAGGAAGGATCACTATAATCTGTAGGATGGGTGCAGAGAATATGAGAGTCAAGCTTCCTCGTTTGATCAGAGCTGTCCGCCAAGCAGGGCAAATTGTGACCTGGGTCTCTGACCCGATGCACGGAAACACTATAAGTGCACCCTGTGGACTCAAAACACGTCCCTTTGATGCAATTCTTGTATGGTTTCTCTCCTTATTATTCTTTTTATTTTTTACTGCCTAAATGTGAGCAGATATTCATAGTAGTTGGTTTTTACTAATAGTCGTAGTCAAGTCGAAGACCACTATGCCCATGTGGAACAGATATTAAGAGTCTTCGCGACATTTCCTAGGGAAGAGTACCGGACCCCTTTTTCTTGTTACGGTTGATGGTATGTGGAATAGTGGTCTTTCAATTGAGCTTTGTTAAATTTTAAGTCAAGAAAAGGCATCATATATATTTAGGCAACTTGAATTAATTTACTATTGTTGATAAGTGTTGTAAAAGTCAAAATCAGTCCGTTTCTGGAGGGTTCACTGGAGTAAGATTCAACATTAAGGTAGGTCAGATTATCCTGACTAAGGGGGCAAGTGCCACTCTGTGTTTGCCTTGAGAAGTATCTTAAGAAAATATAGGAAGAATCTGAAAAATTTTGTGAACAAGTGTCTGTAAAATCACATATGATTGGAAATCCAAAATTATTCGTGAAGCACCCTTTAACATCTTTAACATGTATGCTCTTAAAATTTAGCAAAAAGGGGGAAAAAAGTTTGTAGCTTTCTATTTCTTAGTTTATTCTACTTTTTGGCAGGCCGAGGTGAGGGCATTCTTTGATGTGCATGAGCAGGAAGGGAGCCATCCCGGAGGAATACATTTGGAAATGACAGGCCAGAATGTCACAGAATGCATTGGAGGGTCTCGGACAGTGACCTTCGACGACCTGAGGTCTCGGTACCACACACACTGTGACCCAAGACTGAATGCTTCCCAATCCCTTGAGTTGGCCTTTATCATTGCTGAAAGGCTAAGGAAGAGGAGGATGGGACACAACGTTTGTTCTCTGTGAGCCTCTAAGACATTCGTAGAGTCTTTCTGGTTGTCAATTTTTTGATGTGTTTTGGTAGTAATAAGTTTGGTATAGAGCTAGCTATCCAAGCCTCATGTTGCAGCCACCACTCATTTCCCTCGCCAACTTAGGGATGGTCCTAATAACAAAAGGAATATGGATCTGGTATTTTTTTTTTTAATTTATTTCAGTTATGAGAATATTTTTGGGGTTCACCCTGTCCTGAGTTATGTTCTCAATTAGATTGTACTTTAGATTTGAGTTTGATTTCATGTACTCATTTTATGCACGTGCTTGAACAAAGGGACTTAATAAAGACAAAGTTCATTTGTGGGAATTTGAAGAACATCAAGAACATGTCATTATGTCGAAGGATTTGTATGAGCCGTGATTTTGATTGCAAAGGATTTGTATGAGCTGTGATTTTGATTGCTATACTTTTTCAAGGCTAAACACCTTGTGAGGATTTAAAGCTGTTAGCCAGTGATATGAAACTAGTGATTGAACTCTTTCTTGTCTATATGTGGGCCATGACCTGGAAATGCCTCCCTTTGGTGTATGCCTTCCACCAACCTCCGAATGGGAGTTTTATATTAATGACAGCAGTTCATCACGTGCAAAAACAATTTCTTTTCTTTTCTTTCTTTATATATATTTGCCCTAAAGGTATACTTTTTTACTCGTAGACTCCAAATTAATTCTTCCAAGTGTTAGAAAAAAAAGGGCTGCATTTTTACATACCACTTAAAAGAACAAAAAAACAAGTGTTACATATATAATACTGGTTGTGATATTTTTTTTTCCTTGTTATTTTCACATCAGTAATTCCTACGTGTATATTATGATAATTGTTGGTAATTACAGCAAGAATTATACGTGGTTATGCCATTGTCTAGTGTACTATGATAATTGTTGGTACGGTATGATGGCAATAATTACTTGTGGTTCTCAGTATATTGGGGGTGGTTGTGATACACACCAATCTCTATCTATTTGTGATTTTCCATCTAAGTTTGTCCTTTTTGTTTGTTTTCGTATTGTCCTCTTGCTGGTTCCATGGCTTCTAGGAGTAAGATCTTGAAGGTTTTAAGTGGGCAAAAATCGATATTGACAACGAGTTTATTATAGCATCTATTAGAAAAACTTGCAGGTAGGTGGAGGGTATTTTGAAAGAGCTGAAAATTATTTATGGAGCTTGATTTTGACTCCTTTGTGGATTTACTTGCACATCAATTGGTAAGAGTACATATTGAAAGTGTCATCCAATTCTTTAGGGTCATTTGATCTCTCTATTATTCTTTAATTCTTCAATTCTCTCTCTCTTTCTCTATTCCTGTTTCCATTCCTATAAGGCTGCTTCAACCAAAGGGAGGAAATAAGTATTCAATTCAACCAAGTACAAATACAATTCACTTGTTCCAACAGTTCACACCTGCGACTTCGTGGCAAGTAATCCTAGGTGCGAAACGGGCATTAGTTGGGCACGAGCACTTAACAACCGAAATTAATTGAAAACAAATACATTAGCTGAGAGTATAACAATGGCAATCCAATTAAAATATCGCATACGCATCTGACCATCAAAATATCGCATACATATTTATAAAAAAATAAAGCGAATTTCTCACTATATTCATGTATATGTATTTTGAATACCTTATAAATATCATTAAAATTTTATAATTATCTATTTGACTTTAAATATTATATATAAGTGTCATACACAAGAGGATAATAAAGATGATAATTAAAATGTTCAGTACTATATTATTACTCATTATAATCAATTACTCAACTAAAATTTGGAATCTTTAACTTAGCGTTCCTAATGCATTGTCGAGATTTTGATTTAGGGATAATGTTGTGAATATTGTCAATATCGACGGATATTCAAGAAAAAGTAGATATCTCGAAAAAAACTTGTAATTTTTTTACCACTCTACACAATTTTAAAATAATCAATATTACTTAATTTGAACTAAGTTAATGACATAAATAATACAATTTTGGTCTAATATGAGAGCTTTATTGCTAACTATAAAAATATTACTATCATTATATATATATATATTGATTATAGTTCTTAAATTATTTTACATATTTATTATAAACAAGGAATAATAATATAATAAAGTACATAAAAACTACCACCAAACATAATAAAATACATGCAAACTTCAAGTGTCTTTAATACCAAAAAGAGTTTGTAGCTAGTTGAAAAGTATTATGTAAGTTCCAATCTTGATCTAAACAATACATCTGTCAATATATTAGCATTGAATAGTTATGAAGGTAACACATATGTTTCTTGATCTCTTCCTACTTTTTACCTATAAATTGGATCTTGTTGATGTATTAAACTTGATGAGTAGTTTTTATGGAATTAAAATAATATCTCAACACTAATTTATGGTGGAAGGTACACAAGTATATCAAAGGAACTATCTTGGTTTCATATTTCTGAACTCATCCTAGTTTGAGAATTATAAGGAATATGGTATCCATAATAACTTTGCTTAGTTCTTAAGCTCACAGAGTCAAAACTCAAGGTGACAAAATCCTCATCAGTTCGACTCATTTGAGTTGTATCACGTCTTCACGTGCTCCATGAAGAGCAAAAATTAAAACTAGTAGATAAAAGTAGTAAAAATATAGTACATACATTTACATATAACATGACATAGGACTTTGTATTAAAGTCATGAACTATTTATTTTAAAAGTAAAAATTATTTAAAGACTAAATAAGTCTTAATAAATACTTTTTTATTGTTTTTAGGTTCAAAATATTATTGACATTTTATTGAAAAGTAATTAAAAAAAATCTTACAAAATCAATTTATGTCCAAGGAAAAGAAAATTTTCTCAGCTTTTTGGACATTCTGTAAAAATTTTCAAAAACATCCTGGATTTTCACAGGATATTCTTTGATATTTACGAATGTTTGTGGATATTGTAGATATTTTACGAATATTCCGAAAGAAAAAACCTTCCTACCCTTATCCATATCAAGACTAAAATATGGATATTGTCCTTGAAATATTGACAATATCATGGACATTTTCATCTTTGATCTTATTCGAACTTGTCATGTAGTGAGTCATTAAACGAGTGCACTGTATACAATGAGATTATGTAAGACCGGAACATGATATGATATGAATGGCTAAATAATTTTCGTTAGAATACAGCAAGTTCTAATTACATCGACCGATGGTCATACGTAAGATGATCTTACTCTTAAATTATTAGCAAACTCTTATTTATGGAATTATGTTTTTGGATTTACTTAATATGGATTTGAGAATCTAAACCTGCCCCTTGTATTTTGGAGGCGTAGCAAAGTAATAGTTAGGAATGTTAATATTGCAAGATAAAATTCATTCCTTCTTTAATGAAAAATGGATAAATAATTTTCTTGAGTATTTATTTGGGCCTTGGATAATATGAGGTTGCAAATTTGTGATTAAGTTCATGAATTTATTATTCATGAAAGAATCAATGACACTCAAGGATAAAGAAGTAATTAGAGAGGTTAACAAATTTTACCTAACTCTAATTATGAATTACTTATGGAGGATCAATTTATATGCAATGACTATATCACATGGATGACTCTAATAATTGAATAATTATGTCTATAATTGCAAGAGTGTAATTTCAAGTTTTTAGTAGAGTAACAATGGAAGTAATAAAAGAGCAATATATTAATTAAAGAGTTTAATTAATATAGGTTTTATTGGAGCTTGAAATTATGGGTTCATTAGTCCCCCTTCATCCTTGCTAACTTTGCTTGGACAAGTAGAATTATTGGTCTAATTAATTAATTAATTTAGAATTATAGAATTATAAATTACTTATCACTCAAAATAAATTAATTATGAATTAATTTATAATTATTAAATAATAAGATTATTTAATAATAAATAAATAATGACTAATTTTGGAAAATACATAGTGGGACCCACCCACTGTGTGTCCTTGTACAGTCCAAGTCTTGTTCTCTAAGTTTCTTGATCTAGAAGTTTCAAATTTTGATAAATATGATTTAATAAAAAAATTGAAAATTTAAAGTATGGAAACAAATTAGATTAGGGAACAAGTAATATTTTCCCCTCTCCTAACAGGTGATTAGCGCTACAAGCATAGAGGGATTCTCTTGAGTAGCACCACATACAGATAAGGAAATGAAAAATTATCTTTATTATTTTATACATATGTGATGTTTAATTTACAATAAAAGAAGCTTTCATAATTAATTGGATATCTCATTCTTTATAAATAGAGGCCTCATCCATTCATTCTGCATATACAATTGAGAGCTTTGATTAAAGCGTAAAATTTCTATCGGATTTTCCCTTGTAGTAGGCATGTAGAAGAGAAAGAAAAAGAGAAGAAGTGTTCTTCCATTCTTAGTCCCACTTTGCTCATGTATTGAGATTAGTGGAAGATTAAAAGTTAGTAGATTTATCTTAAAAACCCTAATTCTCTTTTACTCCTATACGTTTATCCAATTGGTACGAAGGACTAAACGAGGAAGATAGTGGTTTCATATAAACACATTTCCCATTAAAAGATTTCCGACCTCATCGCTTTAATCGAGTAAGCATAAATTATATGTATTTATTAAGTAGTAAAATAATATACTCTACAGCATTGATGCTATAAAAGTTTTATGAAAATTTTTGTTATGTACGATCTACGCCTTTATCACATGTCCACATATTTTCTCTAAAATCATTTTAGAAAACCAACAATCTTCTGTTTAGTTTTTGTTCTCCTTGCTATTTTAACCTTCATTTTTGTTTCTTCTCACCTTCGTATTTTTCTTTTTGTTGATTTCCCCTTAATATCTTATACATTTTCAAATTCACTTCATTAAATTCATTAAATTTTTTTTTTCAATGTACATCATCGAAATATTTTTTCTTCTAGCTTATTTTTTGTTCCTGTTTCTTGTTATTTCAGCTTTCATTCTCTGTGTTGTGTGGTTCTCAAGTATCTCCATTCTTCCATATTTTCTCCTTGAACCACTTTTAAATACTATTTGTCTTATACTCGTCATTCCTCTAATTTATCTCTATTAAAATAATTTTTTGCATATGTCCCTATCTCAATTTTTTTTATGTACCTTCTGAATTGCTATTTCCTCGCAGTAACTTCCACAAGATTTTGCATAGGATTTTGCAAACTATTTTTTAAGGTTGTGTCTTATTTGTTTACACGCACCTCCACTTTATCGCTTTTACACATTTAATCACAAAACATATTTTTTTATTGAAGCGTGCATTTTGATTTTTTTTTTTAAATTTTCAGTCTTATCTTCTCAAGTGGACCTTATTTATTCTTATTAAATTAAGAAATTTACATAGAATGCCCCCCATGGCACCCTTATTAACACTGCTCTCCTATCTTTATACTTTCATAACTGCCTATTTTCTTCTTTTTTTATAATTCTATTTTCTATTTACTCTTTTTTCCTTGTTTTCCTAAAAAAAACATATCTGAAAAAAAAAAAAAAAAAACTGGAGGGTTCCCTTATGAGGTAGTGAGAAGAGGAGATAACTTAGACTTTTAATAAATCACCAATGTCTAATAAAGGGGCAATTTTGATAAGTAATTTGTTTGATGGCATTTTTAATAAGTTGGGGTATTTAAAAGGCACGTTTGTAAGTTGTCCTATTAAATTTTAGAAGAAAATTTAGATTTTCATATAAAAAAAATGTAAAACGCACTCGCAAGCCCGTGTTAACTAGTGTTAATCAAGGGTCAATTTGGGATTCCAATTATTAAAAGAATAGGCCTGGTAACCCTGATATAATCACAACTTTATATACCACCTCAGAGCAAATGACTTTTTTTTTTTTTTTTTTTCACACAGACAAGTCGGTCAAAAGCCAACAAATTGTATCATAAGTCCCAACTACAATAAAGTTAGAACATAATATGAAAATATATAAAAATTATGGTATGTCACCTATTTTTTTTTTCTCGAGAACTGGAAGAACCCTATTATGGATTATGGTATAACGATATAAGAAATGAACAGCCTGTTTATCCTTGGCCCAAATAGTTCAAAGACCCCCAGTTTGATAAATTTCTATGATACTAGTTTTTTATTCCTAAAAAATTGAAATACACACTTTTAAGATATAGAAAGAGAGAGAAGAGAGAGAAAGAGGCACTGGAAGAGGGAGGGAATAATGTGAAATAGAGTGAGGTAATAGAGAGAGGAAGAGCTAAATGGTGAGGTTTTTGTAAGGATAATTTGAACATATTGTATATAAAAAAAAAGTATAAATCAAAAGTTTAAAAACAAGTACAAAATATTAATTGTATTAAAGCAGCAATACGAGACCTAATTTTCTCATATTATTGTATCCCTTCCCGTAAGGGATTATCTGATTAAAGAAGCTGCCTTCCATGAGGGGTCTGTCATTCATGATTGTATCCCTTTCGGAAGAAGCCGATTGTGCAGTTTGTAATTTTCCTAAAATGGGCAATAAGAAATGGCGTGCACGTTGGCTAAGCATTCAATGTCCAGTGCTCTATTCTTATCTTACCGCTTCCCATGTCTCTAGACTCTGACGCCTTGCTCATTGATAAAATTCACGTTTTTTCTCCAAAGAAAACCCAACCAACCAAAAGATGGTTCACAGCAAGAAATTAGTGGCCAACTACAAACTTCTATTAAACAGTGCTCATAAACCATAGCCATGGTTCAACGTCTCTCAAATTTCGACTTCTCGCTACAAGTGCTTTGTACCATAAAAAGGGCAAAAATGTCACAACAGAACAATATTTTTAACAGTAATCCTAGATGTAGTGGCAATGACTTCTTAAAGAAGAGGATGCGTCACTTTCGCTAGATGCATAAGCTAGCGTACTTGAGATGCAAACAATATTGAATACATCCACCAAAGGTGTAACATGCAGTACAGAGATGAAACAACTTCTAGTAGTAGGGCATATAGCGTGCTGGTCTCCTAAATCTGGGAACCTTCCTGCAGCGAGTTTGGACGAGAAAGTCAACAATCTCATTATCTTCTAAATGTCAATGGCAAAGTGAGACGAAAGAAACGTACCCATAGGCAAAAGGAGAATAGGCATAAGGTGGAATATATGGCCTCCTGAAGCGGTAACCCATATAAGGATTGAAGCGCCTAGGACGGTACTGCTTCATCCCAGGAACATTAGTCCGCTTGGGCAAAACCTGGAATATACGTATTGGACGACTTATAACCACATATGACAAACCAAAAGAGAAGATATAGCCTTTAGAGTTTGGCAGACCATATGTAGCATTATATTCAGAGTATTAAGACCAATGAGCTTTTTCTTTCCCTTTTCTAATTTCATTTTTGCTTTTGGAGGAACAAAATAGTACCTTCAATTGCCGGCCATGCAGCTCGGATTCATTCAAAAGAAGAGCCTCTTGAACAGCCTCTGTTTCTACAAATTCCACATATGCAAAACCCTTTGGTTGACCATATTTGTCTGTCAGTATAGTCACTCTATTGACAGTACCACATGACTGGAAATGCTGCTGCACTTCTTCAGGTGTGCATGCATAGTCAACCTGCAAAACATGATCGGATCCAATGTTTTTGAAAACAAAGATAAGTCGGTAAAAGACACTTGGACACCATAAGCTGAGCAGATGTTTTCAAAGTCAACTAGATGCAAATTTCAGCAGCCAGCTGATCCTTGGACACCAGAAGTTGAGCAGATGTTTTCAAAGTCAACTAGATGAAAATTACTGCAGGCAGCTGATCTTTCTGTCAAGAACAACAATAATTACAAATCCTTTTGAAATGAGGATGTTGAAAGTTTTCTTCACATCTTTTTTAGGGCAACGGCTGATCGCGCTTCCCATGCTTATTTCCTACGTTTTCACTACGCTAGGAGATACATGTATATTTTTTTAAAAGGAAGTGATGCTGATATTAGTTTAAGACAATTAGGCACATACATCTGCCGCACAGATAACAGATAAACATTATCAGAAAAAAGAGAGAAATTTAGTATATTGCTGTTGCTTTATGTGGCTTTCATTGCCAATGATACAAATCAAAGCAGTCCAAGTGCCTTTGAAAAGGTCGTCTCCTCATTTAAAATATGGACCTCATGTAAACATCATATTATCCAGCAGCATAATAGCCTTCTAGACAAAATTTCTATAGTTAAGGTTCATGTCAAGCTACCAATAGTTTGAAAGGAAGTCCATTTTTTCAACATCATGTTGTCAAAAACCATCTATGTCAGATATGATCAACCCAAAACGATTCATTCTCCTGTAATTTTAAAGACCAACTCTGCTTTTCCTCCACTTATAGGCATCAACACACTGTTAACATTATCTTAGACATACCAATGCAATCAAACCTTTCGAGGATCCCAGATTAAACAGTCTTAATAAGATGGAAAAAGATGTTAGTGAGAGATTCCAAAAAGTAGAGGGCGGACTTAACATGTTATTTGACTGTCTTAGACATCTTTAATAAAAGGCCCACAGAATCCACAAAAAAGGCAATTTCTCATATTGGAATTTACAATTGACAAAGGAGAGAATTAAGACCAGGAAAGCAGCAATATGTACCCCTTCGGAACATCTGTTCAAGCAGGCACACAACCTTGAGGAATGATCACCCTTGTCTGCAGCAGCAAGGATCCAAACATCACTGCACATGCGTAATTTTCTTCTGCTCTCCAAAATATGCAATCTTGCCCTCTCACACGGCAAAGATGAAGCATCTAAGTACATTCTACTTGTTCCATCATCCCAGTTTTTCTCCAACAACATATTTGACCAACGAGACAATACTTTCACCCCACTTTCTCAATAAGCTGTTTGGTCTGGCACACCTGTGTCATACATACAAACTTTGATGTTTCTTTTCTTTTCATTTCTTTGTCTCTTTACATTCTTTCTTCCTTTCTTTTTCTTTTTTGAAGTGTTCTTTATACCTTTTTTCTGGAAGATTTTCGAGAATTTTTCTCTCATGTTTTCAAAATTTCACTTGTCTTTCTTTTTCTTTTTTAATTTCATACATGCATGACCTTTTTTTACACACACCTCAAAGGAAACAAAAGCCTAGTTGTCGTCATAATGACTTTGGCCTCTAAATACAGTAAAAATCCAGCGCTATACAGAGAGCTTCATGAATAATAATGACCCTGCGATCATAGTAAGACGTAAAGTCAAACCATGATTCTGAATTTTTAGTACCTATCGCATCCAGTCGAAGAAACAAAAATTACCAATTCTAAGTTCGAAAATCTTTTCTCAATAACTTTTCAGTAACCCCAGCAAAAAAAGGAACTAGAGACCAACACAACAGAAGTGGGCAAGACAATTCGAAAATCCAAAAGATATGACTGGAATAAATTTAAAAGGAAGGTATACAAAAGGCTGTTAAGGAAAACAAATCTTTTTAGGTAGACTCGATCAACGGATAGGAAAACAAAGGGCAAACAATAACCAAAGAAAAGGGGAAATAACGATAGTAATAACCTCAAAGAAGCCACAACAAGACAATCTTCCAGCACCAAAAAGGCAAAAACCAAATGCTAACAGAAAATAACGAGGCATGCCAGATGAAATCTCTTCGATATTAGAGTCTTGGAATTCAGAAAGTCGTGAAACATAAAAAATGAGAACTCCCACTTTGGCCTTGTAACTAAGTCTAGTTCATGGGTGTAGCTTCTTATTGTAGTTGCATTATCCAAGATCAAATCTAAATCATCAAAAGAGCACCGTCAATATAAAGTGGAAGCCTAGAATGAAGATTTTTAAAACATAACTCTCCATATTTCCGTCCTCTATTCTCCACCTCCACCTTAGACCCCGGCAGGTTGAAAATTTTTTTATTAATTTCAGTCGTTTATTTTCTTATATTACAAAGTAAGAACATTTTGAGAACTACAGCTTAGATAACTCCATTGAAAAATACTCAAATCAATCATTTCTAACAACAACATATCTTAATTTCCTAAGCAACTATTGTATCTAATGGATAGACACTGTTTTGTATAAGACTGAATCAAGCTAAATGGAAAGGACCGCGACATATGTGAACCAAAAATCAAACAATCAAATGTTGTTTTATACTACATTTATGCATTTTCAAAACAAACTAAGTCATGAAATTTTGAGGGAAATTACCGCACCTCAAAATATTTCAAACTTCTAGACTGATTTGCAATGGCTGATCTACCTAAATTTTCTTTCCAACATAAAGTTTTTTTCCGATATCTCAAGCTCAGATTCTAAACACAATATTGAGCTGAAAGTTTAACAATTAACACAATTTCTCTGATGTCTAACTCCCTAACAAAAACCAAGAATCATCCACGAAAAAGTTATCACATTGCTTTAAAACTTCAACTAAATCCCAAAGAAAGAAAAGTCATGGGCAGCAGTACTGCATCTTGAAACCCGATGACTATAACACCAAACATGCCAGTTTACCAATTACAATCCAACATGCCAAGTTGTTGACAATGACATGCAGAATAGTTTGAGAATTCACAAAAAAAAAAAAAAGAAGCTACTCACATTGCCAACAAAGACAGATCGTGAATCTACTTCCTCCTTGTTTGCTTGAGAAGCAGCAGCACTAGCAGGATCTGTATAAAGTTCCAATAAAGGAGCTATCTATGAATTTAAAACGTGAAAATATAATTCAGACGCAGCAAAACAATTCAGTGATTGTATTCCCTTTTCATTTTTTATAGAGCTAACTTGGTTGGGACTTGGGAGAAAACACAAGCAACTATGCTATTCAGTTCTGAAGCAGTTTGGAAGAAGTTTGGAAGAAGTTTTACGCTACAAAATTGTCTACACTAGCAACCAAAAAAAAAAAAAAAAAACCTAATTTGATGGAATACAGGAACCTAAAAGGGACAAGTCAGAAACTTGATAAAAACAAGATGCAAGAACTAAAATGAAGAACAAAGTGTTGAATATTACATTAGCTGAGACACTTAAGAGTGCATAACATTTAACAACATGGGCATTTCATATTTTAATGTGCAATTAAATTTGTCAGTAAAGTTACTCCCAAAAAAAAGTGTCGTGCATAAATCAGAACTTTCATGAAATCGAACAACAAGAAGACTAGTGCATCGAAAATCTTGATATGTTACAACATTTTCAGCTCTCACCAAACCACGCCAAGAATAAACAAGCTAATTCATACTTGGAGAAAACACGACATCAACTCTAAATCTCAATTTAATATTCTGAGGGAAAAAAAAAAAGAACAATATTCTTGGACTCAAAAAATAGAGATTAAAGTACGGAACCTTGAACAGCACCCATTTCCTTCTCGACCTTGGCCTGCATTTCGCGAAGAGCAGCGGCCTCCTCCTCCATCTCCTTAAGGCGCTTCTTCATCTCGTCCAGCTCCTGCGAGGATGAGAAAATCCACAAGTGAGTTCAGCAAAGGTTTCATATTCGGTCTCTTTCACCGACCATGCCTAGGGTTTTCTCTTCGGCCGTTTCAATCGGAGAAAAGAACAAATAAGAATGAAAGCGAGAACCTTGACGGCGTCGTCGTCGGCGGCGGACATGTCGACGTCGCCGTGGTGAGCGTCCATGTCACCGTCCATCTCGCCGACGTCGGGGATCTCTCCGCCGTAGACTTCGTGTTCCTCTTCCTCCATCTCTCTCCTTGCGGTTTACACTCCAGCGATCGTGCGCACGCAGTGTCAGCCCTTTTATATACGCTTTAATTTTTTTTTTTTTTTTTTGCCTTTTTTTCTCTTGATAAGATTTAACAAGTATGCCTTTCCATGTTATAAAAAAAAAAAAAAAAAAAAAAAAGAGGGAGGATAAGTGCAATAGACGGATGCTACTTTTTTTAATAAAATACCTAAAATCCTTTCTTTGCTTTGTTTAAATATCATTTTTTTTCATTTTTATTGTTCAAATGCCTAAAATACCACTTATGTTTATAAAATCATATACAAAATATCCCTAAAACAATTAAATTTTTAAAAATTTCAAGATTATCTTTCCTAATTTATATTAAATAGTATTTTAAACATGAATTAACTAATTAAATAAAAACCAACCAAAGATGTTTAAATTAATAGTTCAATTATGTAAATACTCTAATTATTTTTAGAGTTTGTAATGATTTTGTAGTTCGGTTTAATAATTATTGGGGCTTTATCATGGTGAAATGTGGAGGTTGCATACGTCGTGGCCTCTTCTGGTTGGCTTGGGTGTGCTGTCTGTCAAGAGATGAGCTACAACATGTTGGGTAACAGAGGCTAGTGAGTTTGCAGCGATAGTTGTGGCGCAGGCTCTGACCATCTTCCTCATTTATAAAAAGAACGTAATAATTTTTTGCATGTGGTTGGCGTTGAACCTCCTCTCGAGCATGACTTTGTGCTTTGTCAATATTTATTACGTTCTTTATGTTGTAAATGTTCAAAATGAGAACTTTTAAGAGTCTCAAATGGAAAACTTACCAGCTTTTCGCTTCCCCACGCCTTATAAATGCAACCTAGCTATAGGTTCATGTTTAACAAACATCTACCAATAATTTAAGATTAAGAAGCCGAAAAGCCTTTTTTCTAATGGTTGGGCTTTTAATTTGAAGAAAAGAATGCAGTCTAAGATTCTAGCTTTAAATATTTTATTTTGGAATTTTAATTATATAATTATTTAAAATTTTAAAAATATAATTTTTTATAATGTGTAAAACCAACCGATTACTCTAGTAATCGGTTCGGTTTTGGTTTCTATGTTTCCAAAACAAATGGTGTTTGTTTTAGTAACCGAACCGACCAAAACCGTCAATTAATAATTGATATACACCCCTGGACCCAGGTAACTCCAAGGCCGGTTAGCATTCGACAGCGAGACCCATTGTGATTTCGACTTCTCTAGGGATGATGCAAAGGAGGTCTCCAAGCATGCAGGAGATGTAAGAGGGAAAACCAGAATGGAAGAGTTTGTTTTGTCACTTTTGGGTGTGATCAGACCCTGGGTACTGCTCCCATGTTGACTAGCTTAAACATAGGGGGTTGGCTTCTCCTTGAAAGAGAATCACATGACCCCATGGGTGGGTCAAGAGTTGAAAGAGGTCTAATCATACCCAAAAATGACAAGACAAACTAACATAACACCTTTTTTCAAAACCATGACATAGCCAAGAGTTCAACAAATTCTTAAAACATATCCCAATATTGGAAATAAACTTCCTTTTCATTTACGCTAAAACTTTGACTTTGTTTCTTCAGAGCATCGATTTTATGAGTTGGAAAAAATTTCTTTAAAAATTCAATTTGTATTTCTTGCCATGTGCCAATTGATCTTGGACTTAAAGAAGTAAGCTAAGTTTCAGCTTTATCTTTTAGAGAAAAAAGAAAAAGCTTTAGCTTAACAATTTCCTTTGAAAGATTTTGATCAGTAAAAGTAGTACAAATGTCTTTAAACTCTCTAAGATGCAAGTATAAATTCACGGATTCTAAACCATGAAAAGTTAGAAGCAAGTTAATCATGCATGGCTTAAATCTAAAATTCTGAACATTAAGATGAAAAACTAGATACAATGGAGTAGATTCATAAGGTGGTTGTAAGGAATTACGCATTAAACGAACAACATGATTAATGATTTGTTGATTTACTATATTATCATTATTATTAACACTTTCATCATCCACTATTTTGTTTAAATGTGAAGATACAATAGACAAAACAGGTAGTGCAATAGGTTTTAGACTTTTCCTAATTAAACGACAAGACTTTGATATACGAGATGAAGCATACATGCAAAACTAAGATAATTTCAAAATAAAAGGAAATGAAAATTTTAGTCTATGTGAATAATAATACAAATACTAAAATGCAAATGACATGAACAATAATTTTTTGGCTTCTTTACTTTTTTTACTTTGCTATTTTTAGCACTTGCAAAACAAAGAAAATTAACAATAACAAAAATATTAATAGAAATATTAACAGAATCAGGTGATACAACAGTCCCTTTAAAATAAAAGAAAATTAAGAAGTGTAAAAAAGTAAAAAGTTAGAATTTAAAAGTTAGAGAAGATAGTTAAAAAGTTAGAAGTACTAGAAATATAAAAGTTAGATGTTATAAAGTTAGAAAGAAAAATTAAGTACAAAAAAATAAAAGTGCACAAATATAAATATATATACAATAATAAGGCGGGTTATCCAGCCATATATATAATATACTATACTAATATATTATCTTTATGTATTTTGTTAAAACTTATTCGTGTCTAAAAGTGTAAGTCCATTATAACCTCATGTATAAGGTTGTCCAAATACTAAAACTCGGTGAATCTAAGGTCGATCCTATAAGAAAAGGGTATTGCAAAGATCCAATATATCAATTATATTAGTTTTATTTGTTAGTTAAAGAATTTGAGGATTAAAGTTAATTATTTACAATTTATCAACAATATTTACATTTTTTTAACTTTTTCTAGTTTTAGATTTTTTTTGTTATTTTTGGAACTTTAACAACAAGAAATGTAACTTAAATTGGAATGGTAAATAGAATTTCAATAAGTAAAATTAAATAAAAGATAATACTTTAACAATAAGTGCAATTTTAACTTAGAAAAAACAACAATTTTAACAATACTGAGGATTAAAGGTTCTATTCTGGTAATTAATTTAAATATGCTTTAGTTTTTCTAAAATTATTTATTAAAATGGTTTAAGTATGCAATATGCTATCTTTTGTCTACAATAAATTAAGAGTTACTAAACATTTAATGTGCCAATTCATGTCTATAATGCATTAAAAACTCATTTTTAACAAATATGTATATTTTCAAAATTAACTAACTAAAATTATCAACAAAATTTTACAGTTAAGTATTTACCATAGCATGCTCTGTATACAAATAATCAAAGTGTTCCTAAGCATTAGTCATGCAGCCTATATCTACGATGAATCAAAACTTGATTTTGCAAGAGTTTTAGCTAAGCTAACATGAAAATCATAAGTTTTCTAAAAATGATTTTGACATTATAACAACTTAGAAAATTTTGAAAAACTAAAAATATTGACCTTAATTTGCAAGAATTTCTCTCTCTCTCCTTAGCAAAAAGGAAATTTTGGAAGACATATTGAAGGTAAAAACACACATAATTTTACTAAACATAACTATTTTATAATGTAAAAACTATAAATATTTTATAAAAACATAAAATTAGAATTAAGAAGAAAACTAACCAAAAAAGAGAGAAAAGAAGAGAATTACTCTAAATTATGGAGAAATGTGTGAATTACAATGGATTAAAAGGCATATTTATAGTAGAGGAAAATCTAGTATCTACATTATTTATTTATTTATTTATTTTATTGGGATAATTTTGATGCAAAATAACTAGGATACAATTTGGGTAATTTATGGTTTTTTGAACACAAAATATAGCAGTCGACGTTTTCTATAATTAGATTAAAATTCGATCTTGTAACTTTTTTTTTTATTTTTTTCTTTCATTTTTTCACGTTTGAATCAGGTCTGGAGAGTCTAAAATTTACTTCTCGATCTGCTGTGGCGTAGAGCACGAAAACGCGGTGAAGAAATAGCCTAGACCTTTAGATGCGGGGACTTCGACTAGAGGAACAGTTGCAATATGGGTGCTGAAAATGCAAGCTACGGATTGTTGGATGAAGTCTTGGGTAAGCAAATTTGACGGAGGCGTGTGTAGGCGCACATGAAATGGATGCATCGGATTCCCAAGGGGGACCTGGACACCCAAATAGCTGAGATAAACTCAAAGGCGCGATCAGACGGCTTTGAGAGTGCCACATATCAGCTTTTAATTTTTATTTTCTTTTTTATTTTTTGAGCATTTAAGGTCTTTTTTGCCTATTCTCATGCCCTTTTTCTTCGTTTTTCTTGCAGATTTCAAATCTAAAATATAATAAAAAGCCAAAATTAATTATTTTATAAACATAATTTTTACAATAATTAAAAATATTTATTTAACAATAAAACACACAAAAATTGCTAAAAATAGAGAAAAACTTCTAAAATCAACAAACCTTAATAAATATACTATTTGAGACTCAAAAATATTTTTATAAATTACTAGAAATATTATAAAATATATTTACAGACTAAAAACTTATGTACAAATATTATAAGACTCAAATTAAAATCACACAACATTATTTTTACGATTTTAACTATTTACAAACTAAACAATTATAAAACACACAAAAATGATTCTAAAAATTATTTAAACAGAAAAACATGCTAAAAATATATTTTTAAACATATTTCACACAAACATACAAAAATACTAATTAACACACAAATGTTATAATTATGGGATTTAATGAGAAATGTTAATGCAAAATGATGATATTTAGCAATAAGAAACATGCATTTTTATAGTCTCATCATGAAGCATTGTATTTTTTTGATTGATTACAAAAATTCACCTATAAATATAACCCTCATAATATTATGCCCTCAAGCTTTAAAATATAACATTTGTTTCCCTCAATCTATGAAATATTAACAAGGAAACTCCTTAATAGGGTGTTGGAAGCATTAATTCAAACCATTTTAATTAAAAACATTATAGCATGTGGGACTTTTATACTATAGCTTAATTTTTTGGCACTGTAGTATGTGAGAGCTTTATACTATAACAACTAAAAGTTTTGGTTGAAACTGATAATGTCAAATACACTATAAATTATGATTTTCAATATATGTGACACAATACTGTATTAATAATGAGGATTGTCAAACATTTTAATAAACTATTGTACATTATTAAAAAGAAATTATCTTGATGCATCACGTGAAGGTGAAAGAAAAGATTATCTTATAAGTTTTTTAAAGGCTTATTAGTTTATTTTTTTTAGCAATTTATATCTTTTAAATTACATCATTTTTAATTCAAATTAACTTTAGACATGATAGAGTTACCAACATACTCCTATATTATGTTCTGAATCTTAATTACAAAATAACTCTATTTTTATATTTTTGTTATGTCTGAAGCATTTTAATTTAATTTAATTTAATTTTGTTTTTTATTATATTATATTTTTATTGTAGTTTATTTGATTTGATTTTTTTTATTTAATTTAATTTAATAGAAATTTTATATTATTTTAATTCCCTATAATTATTTGTTTTATCCTTATGTGTGTAGTTTAATTAGATAAATTACAAACATGAAAATATTGGAGCTAAAAAAGGATACAAAAGATTAAAAAAAATTGAATTTAGATAGCACCAACGGAACCACCATGCGCACACTAAGCACTCATCCACTTATTCCTTAAAGTCGTCAGATCAGCTCCAGCTTGATCTTAGCTGTGCATGCACCTCAACCCCAACAATGGCGTGCCCCATGAGAGTGAAACAGCTCCTTAGCCACTCAACGGATGCCACATATCTCTCCAGTCAACGCCTATAGTGTCTGAAAAAATCCAATAATCAATAAGTATAATTAATTAAAGATTTTTCTATAACTATGTTATAATTAAGATTACAAGAAAGTAAGAGTTAAGAACCAATAAGTGTAAGTTATTATTTAACAATGGCTAATCATGTTCTTGAGTATTGTTAAGCTTGAAATTGTAGCAATCATTTGGAGTAGTTCAAATCTCAAGTATTTTCAAGTTTTGGAGCAATATGGAGTTTATGAAGAAGAAGAAGAAGTAGAAGAAGGAATAACAAAGACTCAAGTTTAATTCTTTTATTTCTAAGCCTTCTATGTATGTGTGAAATGCTTTTGAGATGGTATAGTTTATGCAAGCTCAAATCACGCATACACATACTTGCATTCAATTTCATTTTTGCATTTTTTCTATAAATTGCATAAATGTTTTATTAAAATGTTCAAATTGTCTTGATATTTTTAAAGCTTGATTTTTACTAAGTTTCTACAATGTAGAACTAAAATTACGCTTAAATTGCATACAATTTATTTTATCATAATTTTTGCAAAAAACTACATATTAGAACAAGTTAGGAGGGTTAGTTTAGCAAGACCATCTAGCCGGCAAGTACAAGTTGACCTGCCAGTTACATGGAACAGAGTGCAAGTTTTCCTAGCTCTCTACCACTTGCTGGTTTAGCAAATCGGCCTAACGGTAGCCTTATATTGGCCTATCTATTAAGCATCATAGAGAGCTTGTTTTTTAAAGCTCTCTGGCAGCCTACTGGCTAAACCATCGGCCTATCAGTTGCCCTGTGGTGGCTTGTTGGTTAGATTTTTGGTCTACCTATCATTCTATAACAACTGGTTTTTTATCATTGGGATTCATGCAAAACAACTATTTTTTGCTTGAAATGACTGTTTTTTGGCCTTTAGAGACATAAAAACATGGTAGAAACTATTTCAAGTAATTATATTGAGATTTTAAGTATTCTTACATTGGTTTTCATCAAAAACTCTCATTCTCATATATTTTTCCTTCAGCTTATGAATTCTATAGCTTTTCTAAAGAATTGCTTACACCCTTCGATCTTCATCTTGTATTCATTATATTTAGAGAGATTATATTGTGAGTGAGCCAATACACCACAAATATTATTTGAGTGATGGGTTTCTAAACCTTGTAAATTGGGGTTGTTTGGTGAGCCAATCTCCGTAGAAAAATTGGCGGATTGTAGAGAAGAAGAACTCACCAGATTATACAAGGTCTGATCGTGCCAAAAGATGATCAACATAGTGGAAGAGGCCAAGTGTGTATTGATCGGTGAGTGGACGTAGGCATATTGCCGAACAATTATAAATCGCATTTGCATTTTCTTCTCCCTTCTCTCGTTTAATTTTTGCTAATTTTATTTGATTAATAATTCTCTTGGTGAACTTTGATTATTTTAGTTACTTGCTCATTTGTGCCTTTCTTGATTTGGATTATTTTGTAGTCTTGCCTCTTAGAGTTTTCTCAATCTTTTAATTTTGTGATTTGTTCTAATTTTCTAATAATTTGAAAAAGTTTCTAAAAACCCAATTTACCCCTCTTGGGTAGTCATTCTTTAGCTAATACACAAGGCTAGAACTATATAAATTATGACTACATGAATACTCAAGGTCACCAAAGCTAACAAAGTACCCACAAAAAGTGGATCTTGTCTTGTAAAAAGACCAACGTACATCGTATCTTGAATAATGTAGTTGTATTGGAGACATGACGATAAAAAAAGGATTTTCTCTCCATTTAATTAAAAGTTCGTGCCACACTTAAAGGCCAATAAGCCCAAATTTGTCTCAATTTCATGAAATGCTTTTAACATTGATTAGAAATGAAGAAGGATTAAACCACATTTAGTCCCTTTGCCCATAAATAGGACTAACCATTTCAAGAGCTCACTTTTGGCATTTTCTTCCTATTTCTTTCAAGCAAAAAACCAATTCCCTTTGCTCCATTCCCTCTCTATTTTTCGCTCTTTCACCCACCAAAATCACTAGCCAAAAGACAAAGAAAAAGAGGAGGCTTGGGAAAAGTCATTCAAGATAGTCTTCAAGGGTATATAATCTAATCCCTTCTCCTTTTATTTTAAAGATTAATTTATTTTATAATTTGGTGATGTTGATATGTCAATAGGGTTCTATTTGTATATTTCTTATGGTTTTTGTAATTTTAAGTTGTTATGATTTTATTTTATACAAGATTAGATGTGAACATGTTTAGGAATAAATTATGGTTTAAGCTCAAAAAATTCCTGCACAATTTGAGCATAGAATCGGACCATTTACAAGTCGAATTTGGAATTTTCACAAACATGAAACTTTAAGATCTTGACGTTTAAAACAAATCTTTGTGACCAAAGATTTTTGTGGTTCCATCTTTAAGATGGAGTTTTAGACCATTTTTGAGAACTACTCAAAAACTATGTAAGGAGTGGGCAACCACTATTTTTGATGGAAATGAGCCTCTTCGAGATTAAATCATGATTTTCACATAATACACAAGTTTTAGATGTCGATGAGGCGAAGAACTTTTGTGAAGAAAGATTTTTATGATTTCGCCTTTAAAACATTGTTACGGGCAGATTTAGAAAACTACACAGATTTTCATTTCAAAACAATATAGTCTTTTGTTTTGACGAAAATAACCCCTGAAAAGTCTGAATCACGATTTTTACAAAGCACAAATATTTTAGATCTCAACGAGACGAAGAACCTTTGTGAAGAAATCTTTTTAAAATTTTGCCTTTGAGATAGACTTCAAAATATAATGACAGAAACAATCGACTTTTTAGAGAAAACTGTTAATTCGGTAAAATTTGCGAAAATCATCAAAAATGGATATCTTAAATACAAAAAAAAAAATGGAATTGTGAAAAACATACTATTTTAGGCCTTGTTAAAAAAAGGAACTCTCATGAAGAAACTTTTGAGAAAAATGTCTCTAAGAAATCATTATATGGTGATTTTTAAAACTAACAAAAAAATACATTTTCATACTACTTTTAAAACAAAATGCCTATTTAGTTGTAGAATTAAAATTTACAATCAACAAAATAATTGTAGCACTAAAAAAATTATGAGAGACTATAATTCACAAATTTGTCAAATTTAGACTCCACTTTAAGATTGATTTTTGACATGAAATTTTTATACAAAATACGAGTTTTTCTCAATCCACTATGAAGACTTTTCAAATGGGTTTTCTTAAACAGGATTCATGAAAAAACCTACAATGTTAGAATGTCGAATTACAGGCTCAACACTCGTTCACGTCTGACTCTTCTGGGACCAAAGTCCCTATCGGTTTAAAGTTCAAAAATATCATAGAACACCTTTATTCTACACGGGTTATATTGGCCCTATTGAAATGAATCATATCCAGATATGCGATTATGGGCCCAGTGATACTATTCATAATCAAATGGATCTATTGTACAAATATAAGAATACAAGTAGTATGGGAAATTATTAAGCTAAGTTTTTAGAAGAAAATAATTAATTGATTAATTAATTAATTGATTATCAATGTTAACATGAACAATTAAAGGCAATTAAGGAAAATTAAGTAAACAAAAATCCTAAGCTATAAGGATTTAATTTGATTGATCCCTTAGCTACCTAAATAGTCACGAGTTTGTATAATAAAGGGGCAATTCTTTTAAGAAAGGATTTAACTTCCTTTTTACGATATGCTAAACTAATTGGCATAAAAACAAGTCATGCATAAAGACAATTTCATTACTCCCTTAGCTACCCAAAATGATGAAATACATAATCAATGTTATGCCATACCATACCATATTATGTTATGTTATGATATGTCATACCATAGCGTATCATGTTATGCTATGTCATGTTTTATCACATTATGATATGTTAATTTAAGTTATGCTATGTTTATATCAGGTTGCGTTATGTTTATGTCATACGCAATATGTGATGTATGTAATATGAAATTATATTGCTTGCTTACTTTAAGTGAAGCATCTTTATAGCATACGTTATGTGATGTTATGTAGTAACATGTCATACTACATGCACACAATAGATAAGTGAAACAAATATGACAATATAATTCAAAGGTGTAGTATAACCTCTTGACCTACAGGGAAGCATTCAGTTCAATTGAATTTATAATCTCGGCATTGTTGGGGACTTCGCAAACCTGAACCTAGGATCATGGCAACCGATACAAACACTCGGGCTTTTTAGGTATGAAAATATGTGTTCATAATGAAGCATAATCACCCCATGCATAATTATGTTTAAAGTTATGTTTTGCGAGTATAAGTTCTTACTTCATGAGCAAAAACTCATTCAATTATGTTCATGTTGTAGATAAGAAACCTGTCAATAACAATTGATGGGTAGGAGAAAGCGGCAGATGAATAGTAAAAATAGGAATGAATACCACTTATAAAATGAATTATTTATGTATTTTTAAATAGTTTTAAGTATATTGTACCCTGAACTATTTATTTTTTGCATAATATACCTTAAACTTTCAATATTAGCAAAATGCATCTTGTACTTTAAAATCAGTGGCAATTGACGTCTAATAGCTACTTTAACTTCCATTTGTACTCTTTAATTTTCACGTGTTGAGCTTCAATTTTTTTCTTAAAATGATGATCACGACCCTTAAAAAAACTCACGTGTGAATCCTATGGCTAAAATTGTCTATGCGATTTAACACTCGTTAGCTATTAGTCCTCAATTGCTAATGATTTCAAAATTTAGGGTGTATTTTGCTAAGATTGAAAGTTCTAGGTGCATCATACAAAACCGTATAATATGGGGTCCAATAATGCAATTTATCTTAAGTAAATATTTTTAAAAAACTAAGGTTATAGCCTAGATAATTTCAACATTTATATGTTGCAATAGATACTAGGACCATGGTTGGGATTTAGGATCACATTTAGGGACTAGAGTCAGAGTCAAGTTTTGAGACTATGATTGAGGTTTGGTTTTGGGACAGGAATCAGTGTCGGGATTCCAGATTGGGCTTTCAGACTGAGGTTGAGATCGTGCTTTAGGACCGAGGTCAGGATTTTACAACGGGGTTAGAGTCAGGTTTTAGGACCAAGGTCAAGGTCCGGGTTAGTTTTAGGACCAGGATCGGGCTCGAGATTCAAGATCGAGAAACCTAACCTCGACCCTAACCCTAATCATGAAACTCAACCCTGACCTCATTTTCAAAACCCAATCGCGGTCCTTAATCCCAACCTGGTTCTAGATTCTTGACTCGATCTTGAAACCCGACCCGAATTGACTTCGGTCCTAAAACATGACATTAAATCCCGACTGTAGTCTTGAATATCGACTCTGACCCCAATCTTAAAACTTGACCATGATCCTGACCCTAAAACTTAAGATTTTTAAATTTTACCTCGGGGTTAGTCTCAAATCTCGACCCCGGCCTTGTCCTAAAACCTAATCCTAACCTCGATCCTAAATCCTAAGCCTATCCTAAAACGCGACCCCGATCCTGAATGCAAATCCCGACCGAACCTGGTCCTGAATGCCTAATCTCGAATCTTAACCCAGGTCTCGAAACCTAACCCTGATCCTGACCTCAATCTTGAAACCCAACCCAACTCTAGTCCCTAAACCTAACCCCAACTTTGGTTCCTAAACCCGACCTCAACTTAAGTTTTGAAACTCGATCACTATTTTGGTCTTGAAACCCGACCCTAACCTTAGTCTCGAATACTAACCCAGTCTCCAAACTCAACTTTGACCCTGAATCTCGACCCAAACACCATCTCGGTCTCAAAACCCGATCCCAACCTTAACCCCGGTCTTTAATCCTAACCCTAACCCCTGTTCTCGAAACCCAACCCTAACGTCGAACCTAAAACCCGACCTCAAATCTTGATCTAACTCCAATCCTGAATCCTAACTAAGACCCTAGTCCCGAAACCTGACCTACTTTGACTCTAGTACTAGACCTTTTCCTAAACTTTCTATTAATGTGGTCCTTCTGTTTAGATTACACAATATGTCTAACATAGATGTTTTTGTCGTATTTGATATTACGATACATATTGTATTAATTTTTACTTCAAATTAAATAATACTACACATAAATGTCACCAAACACTGTTTTATTTTTAAAAATACAATACAAAGTTCTAATACAACTTGCCAAACATACCCTAAGTTATGATTTTTACATAAATGGCACAACATCAAACAAATAATGAATGTTGTTAAACGATTTACTGAACTATTACATTGTTAGTTTATCCTAATATTGTTACATGAAAATGAAATAAGATTTTTTTCCTTAAAAAAAATTAAGGTTTTTGGCTTTTTTTTAAGAATTAAAATCTTTAAATTATATTAGCCTTTTAAATTTAAATAAGTTTTAAGCATAATAAAGTTGCCTAAATATTCTTATATTATGTATTAAATTATAACTGGTTATTAATTTTTATTAAAAATTATGACAAAGTAGTTTTTTTCCTCTTATATTCAGTTTGATAAGGAGTGGTTTTAACCATTGTCTCAATTATAAATAATATAAAACTTTCACATATTACAATAAAAAAATTATTAGAATATAAAACTTTTATAGATTATAATAAAAATAGTTTTAATTAATGGTCTTTATTGTTATACCAAAAACTTTTAAATATTTCACAAATGAAAAATGCATATAATATTTGAAAATTTAGAGGCATCGTGAGAACAAAGTCGAGGATTATAGCAGTTGGGGAATTTTCGTCATCAATAAACAAAAGACAAGTACTTCCTCGAGAATACCAAAAATAAACGACCGTAAACCAAGCAGACAACTCACCCGAGACATTCGCTACATGCCAATCCCTGACACACGGGATGATTTTGAAAGCTCTCTTTCTCACCCTTGCCCGTATTCTAAACAATGAATACAAAGCTGAGATCCACTGTTGCTCAACACCACATACCCCAATCAAATGATCAATTAAGAAATGCCATGTCACAATAACATTCTTCATTGCAAGACGTGGGAATCTGTCATTGGATAGTCCACGGGAAACGTTATTCTAAAAAGTCTAGAATATTCAATAGTCTAAAGGAGAAATATTTTTTATAACAATAAAAAAGAAGAAAAAGGAGAGAAAAATCTCAGGACTCATTAATCAGAGCTTAGCTTTCACAGCAGAAAACCAGCAAACACTTGGAGGGAGACAGTAGAGGTCCTAAAGGCTTCGCTCTACCTCCTGTCACCACTGAGTTTAAGAGAGAGAGAAAGAAGAAAGTTCTATAGAGAGAGAGACAGAGCGGAAATGGCGAGCGGTGGAGGTGGTGGTTATGGCGACGCTAGCCAGAAGATAGACTACGTCTTCAAGGTCGTGTTAATCGGCGACTCAGCGGTCGGAAAATCTCAGATACTGGCGAGGTTCGCGAGGAACGAGTTCAGTTTGGACTCGAAAGCCACAATCGGTGTCGAGTTCCAGACCAGGACTGTCGTCATCCAGCACAAGAGCGTCAAGGCTCAGATCTGGGACACTGCTGGCCAAGAGAGGTAATCTCGATCGTTCTTCCTTTGTATTTTCGCTTAATTTTTTGTTTTTGTAGTTGTTTATGTTGTGTTTGTTCATTTTCTTTGTTAAATCGTTTTCGGGATTTCGGTATTTTCTCCTTTCGTGATTGGAGTAATTGCAATAAACGTGTTTCGTTGTTTTGCCGAAAATGGAAATGTTGGATTTGCTGCAAAATGTTGTGGTTTTGCCTGTGACCAGTGCTAATTGCATGGTTTTTCTAGTTGCGACTTTGGCAGAATAAAGTGCCTTATTTACATTTTTTCCCTCTTCGTTTAATCATATGTACCTCGATTAGATGATTTACACTGTACAAAACCGTATCCTGAATGATTAAATTTTCCAACTTTGTTTCTGTTCGTAATTTCTAACATGTGGATAAAAACTCATCAGAATTTTTACTAGAGGTAAATAAGTAAATAGATAAATAAACAAATATATGGATTGCGTTTGATCTAGATCTAGATGCAAGCCAAGATCTTAGAATGTATACATTAATGTCCTTTTTTTTTTTGGCGTCCAATTGTGTCAACAGATTTGATGGATGAAGACGTGGTTGTGTTAATACAATGTGGTTCAGTTATCTTTTCCTTTTTGAAGGAAATTATAAACACCGTTACAGGTTTTAATTATTCCAAAATTTTGTTAAGTTCACCTGTTCTAGTGTTCCTCGAGATTTTCTTGTAGAAAAAGTGTTGGATCTCGATGTCATGGAATTACGATAAAATTTTTTATACAACTTGGGTCTTTATTTGGATCACATTAAATGGACATCATTGATTGATTCGGTTGTTTATAATAAGAAATATTAAAACCCCACTATTAAATCTTCTTTTAGAACTTGGACGAAATATTGTGCTCCTAATCATTAACATGTTTTATAAAGAGGTTGAGATGTTATTCAGAAAGTTGGATCCGTGAAACTTACATGTCATGAAGTTAAGATAGGAAGTTGAGATGTTACTTAAAAAGCTGGCGCTGCAAAAACTTTTTTTGTCATGAAGATTTTGTGTTGGTATGTAAAAGCTTAATAATGATGGATAACTAGGTTTTACATAAGTCTCTTGCTACGTTTGATTGTGAAGTACCTGCATCATTTTCTCAACAATTTATGTCAAATGATGCTTTCAGCTCATCAAAATTTTAGTGTGACGCGTAACTTATGCAGCATCATAGAGACTCTTTGCACCTGCCCTTTGGGTTTGCTAGAGTTTACTGTCTTGATGCATTTTTGGGAAATTCTCCATTCCCACTATTTCTTGTTCTCAGAATGCTAAAAGTTTCCATCTATCGCTTACTTGAGTCATATTCCAATTCCTGCATGCAGTGTTAGGTAAGTTTTTCATTCTAATTCTCCTGATTGTGATGTTTGACCAGATACAGAGCAGTGACAAGTGCTTACTACAGGGGTGCTGTTGGTGCAATGCTGGTTTATGACATAACCAAACGCCAGACCTTTGATCACATTCCGCGTTGGCTTGAAGAGCTACGTGGCCATGCCGACAAGAACATAGTCATTATTCTGATTGGAAACAAAACAGATCTGGAGAACCAGCGTGCAGTTCCCATTGAAGATGCCAAAGAATTTGCTCAGAAAGAGGGACTTTTCTTCTTGGAGACTTCAGCACTGGACTCAACTAACGTCGAGAATGCCTTCTTGACTGTGCTGACTGAGATCTTTAACATTGTGAACAAGAAGAACTTAACTGCTGGTGAAGACCAAGCTAAGGGTAACCCTGCATTGCTTTCCGGCAAGAAGATCCTTGTCCCAGGCCCTGCGCAGGTTATCCCAGAGAAGAAAATGTGCTGTAAATCATCGTGATCGAGTCTCATTGAACTTGAGGGTTTCTTCTCGATATAGGATTTGCTCTTTAAATTCGTAATAGCAATTTTTTGAAGGGTGGTGCATTTTTCTTTTGTATATCTTTACATCGGTTTAGCTTTAGTTTGCATTGGCGGCTGAACCAGTAGGCAGGTTATGGGATATGGAGAGTGAAAAGTTAAGATGAAGTTGAATTTCGGATTTTGCATCTCAATTTATTTCCCATGGATTCTACAATTTCTCTTCCCCTTTTTCAGTTTCGCATTCATAACAAATTTTGTTGAGTGATTTTGGAAAGGAAAGTTATATTTACACCTCAAATTATTATTTAGCCAACCTTAAACGTTAAGCATTTAAAACTTGGAATAAATAGTAGTTGTTGAATTCTCCTCTGTCTAGAGTTAGTCATTGTAATCAATTTTGTTTTATAAATAATCTTTGAATGAAAAAGTGTATCATAAACAATTCTTCTGTTAAATTTGGGATGGAAATTATTAAGAGTCTTATGAGAGATTCTCAAACTATTCTTTTCATGTAGCTAGAAATAGTCCTTATATTAAAAATTATCATAACTCTAGTCATCGAGCTAAAAAAAAGGTAAAAAATAAGGCGATTTGGGATTGTAGGTAGCAATTTATGACACTTCAGGCCGAAGGGCTGCGATCGACAGATATGTTGTGCTGGAGGTGGTGATAGATAGAAGTTTAAGTTTGGGGTAGGGCAATGACGAGATCCGACGACTTTGGTGACAACGAGATTCGGTGGATGAGAGGGGAGGAGATTAAGGGAGTTTGGAAGAAAGAAAGAGAAAATGAGAAACAGAAAAATAACTTTTTTTTCTCAATTATTCTCTCTCTCTCTTTATATTTTAGATTAATTACATAACTATATTTTCTAGTTTTAGTTCTTTCTCAATTTATCTATTTATTTTTAAAAACTATAAAGATATCTCTGATATTGAAAAAACTTGTTTTAATTTTATCCCTTGCAGACTTTTTGGACAGAAAACACATAGAGATAAGACAATGATACCTTAATTGGACCAAATTTATTTATAAAATATATTTTTCTTCTTAAAAAATTTTTAAACATATTTTAACATTTAAAAAGCTATAAAACTTGAGATTTTTTTTTTTGAAATTTGATGTTTTGTTTTAAGATTTTTTATGTTTTTAAATCTATAAAATAATTTTTATAACTATTTAAAGATAGTTATATTGTTTTGCCCAATTTTTTTCTATCCATAAAATGAAATTGAAATAAGTTTTTTAAATTCAAAGAATACATTTATAGTTTTTTAAAATAAAAAAGATAGATTGAAAAATGGTTAAAACTATGAGATATAATGATGCTATTAACCATTTTCAAAATTATTTTTATTTTGTTGCGGGCCAAAAACGTGGACCAAATATAACTTAAAAGCCATTTACATAGGTTGTATTTTTTGAAACAGGCAAAAAATCCCCAAAATAAAACTAAACCAGACCTTAGTTTCCTTGTTAAATAAATAATATTTTACGAGCAAGCAGTGTAAAAATTAAATATTAAACTCTCTCCAAATCCAAAAGATAAATAGAACATTATATCTTCTACATAAATAATTACAATTTGAAATTCTTCAAAATCATTGCAAAGACCAAAAAAAAGAACCAAAAAAAAAAAAAATTCCACCAGAGATATTGACACAGATGTTAGAAGTGATGGAAAAAAGGTAAAGAAGCAAATCCATAGGCATAATGAATACATCTAGTTATCTTATATAATTTATTGTTTGTCGATTGTTGAGGGTTATGGTTGGAACATAGTGTCGGAGAGGCTGCTTGGAGAGCCTCTACGTGGATTTGCCTCCTGCAGGGGGAGCGCGTCCCCTAAGAGTCAAACATTTTTTCTCTTGAATAAGAGGGTTTTAGGCATATCCTAGGTACCAATCCACTGATCAGCTCGATCGGTACCTGGGATAGACTTAAGACCCTCTTATACGAGTGGTCAAAGGTTTGAATCCTAGGGGATGCACTCCCCTCGCAGGAGGCAAATCCGAACAGAGGCTCCCCGAGCAGCTTCTCGGGCAATACGTTCGAGGGACCCGTCAAGTTTCGACCGGGGAACCATAACCCTCAACATCGATGTACGGGTATGTTTGACACATCGTATTGTATTGTATTACATTGTATTATATTATATTGTATCAGTGTTATATAATACATTGTTTGGTTTTGTACTGTATTATTATATTGTATTACACTATACAATGTTTGTTTGGTACTGTATTGTATTGTATCAGTATTTAAACTTTAAATATAGTAAATTTAGGTCATAGTTTCAAGGTTGAAATTTAGGACCCGGTCGAGGTTAGGATAGGGATTTAGAACAGGGGACGCGTTGGGGTTAGGTTTCGAGACCTAGGTCGAGGTCAGGATTTAGATCGACCTAAGATTCATAATTCAGTGTTAGGGTCGGGATTCAAGAGCAAGGTCGGGGTCAAGATTTGAGATTCGGGATTAAGATTTTGGGTCAGGGCTAGGGTCAGGATTCGGGACTTGGGATCGGGACAGCGGTCTAGGTTGGGAGTTAGGACTGGGGTCGAGATCGAGATTCAGGACAGGGATCGGGGTTGGGATTTGAGATCGAAGTCAGAATTCGCTATTTGGGGTTAGGGTCAGGATTTGGGGTCTGGGTTAGGATTCAAGGCTAGGGTCGGGGGTTGGGATTCGTGATTTGGCGTCCAGGTCGAGATTGAAAACGATGTTTGGGACAGGGATCGGGGTTGGGATTCAAGACCGTGGTTGGGGTGGGATACAGGGTATAGTGTCAGGATCAGGATTCAGGACAGAGATTAGGGTTGAGGTCAGAATTTGGTTTAGGGATTTGGGTCGGGGTCAAGATTCACGATTTGGGTTCGGGGTCGGGATCGAGATCGAGATCGAGATTCTAAACAGGGATTGAAATCAAGATTTAGGACTAGGGTTGGAATTTGGGACATGGATTGAGGTCGTGTTGGAATCGGGATTTGAGACTAGGGTCAAGATTTAGGGTCCGAGTGCTGACCTTGACCTTGGAATTCTCCCTCAGTCACGACCTAGACCTCGATCCCTATCCCAAATCCTGATCCTAACCTTGGTCTTGAATTTCGACTCTGATCCTAATCTCGATCCTAAATCTCAACCCCAATCCTAATCTCAAATCTCGAACCAAGCCTCAGTCTTGAATCTTGACTCCAACCTAGAATCTTGACCTCGACCATAGTCCCAAATCCTGACTTTGACACTGACCTCAAATCCCAACCCTGAATCATGAATCCCAATCCCGACCTTGACCCAGACCCCGACCCTAATCCTAGACTGAATCCTGATCTCGACCATGATTCTAAATCCCGACCCCAAACTCGATCCCGATCGTAGTCCCGAATCCTTACCCCAACCTCGACTTTGGTCCAGAATCTTAACCTCAACCTCGACCCCGACCCCGACCCCAACCCCGACCCTGAATTGTGAATTTTGACCATAACCTCTATCTCAAATCCCAACCTCGACTCAAAATCCCAACCACAACCTTGGTCCCAAATCCCACCCTCGATCATAGTCCCAAATCCCACCCTCTATCACGGTCCCAAATCCCACCCCCAAATTCTGACCTTGACCCTGATTTCAAACCTCGATGCTGACCTTGACCTCCACCCTAGTCTTGAATTTTGACCCTAACCCCTATCTCGAATCCTGACCTCGACTCCAAATCCCAACCACAACCTTGGTCCCAAATCCCACCCTCGATCTGTTAGACATGTATGCTCTAAGGAGCAAAAATATAATACGTTTTTGGAGACATTTTTATCAATAAAGAATTTATTCATTTATATATACCAAATATTGTCCTCTTTACGTTCATATTTGTTGAATGTATGATAAGCAAACAGTAGTCTGAGACTGTCAGTCTAAACCTTAAGAGTTGGGCATATGATGGGATGATTATGCGGTAGACACGACTCTTAAGGTGATGGTCTAAAATATATGATCCGCAATCGAGGGAATAAAGTTGGGCGCTTTATTTATGTAAAGATTGTTATGTTGTCTATATCCCTTTTGGGAGATGGTTTGTCTTGGCCATCGGAGTTGGACTCCGTGAATAGAAACATTGGCGCGTTGTCATAGGTGACGATGTGTTGGATCGGGACATAAAGTGAATTGATTTGGATTAATAATTCTGTCTTGGCAAATTGATTCACTTTAGACAATCATTTGTATTGTATCTTAATCCTGAGATGAATAATGGGCCTGTTGTCTCGACTTGTGTCTTTTGATGTACCAATGGGTGACTCCCACATCTCTATAGTGGCATGCATGCCGGTACGTTGGAGGCATGACTCTTGATAGCGTAGACTTGTTATTCATAGATATGGAATCCATAGCTCCTCTTTAGGAGTAATGATATCCTCTTATATGTGTTGTCCTGTAATTGGAAAACTGGAGCGCTCAACCATGTGGATACATAGGTGTAACCGAATGGTATACTATCTTTGGATGGTAAGTTTTCTAATGGTGAGACAATGGAACGTAAGATAAAAATAATCGGGAAGGTAAGACAGAACTTGTCCTTAAGCCGGTTATGGATGATCATATGGGGATGCGATACACTATGATATGTCATGGAGACTTAGCTACACGAGCTTCGTAATTCTATAAAGTTCGAGAGTGCAGCTCTAAGCTTTTAGTAGAGTAGCGTTGGAGTTGATAATTGTGAAATGTATATCTGGGATATTGGGTTTCATAATTATCATGAGCTTAAACTTTATAGGTCCATTTTGGTCCCCTTTGCTAGCTCACAAAATCCTGTAACGACACGGCGTGCTTTTTCAATAATTGGTGAGTTATGTCGGATTTATCAGATTGGTTTAAAATTTATAAGAATCAAATAATTCATGTCTGTTTATCGGTTGAATTAATTATGTAAGAAATTAGTTCAAGATAAACTTGTTGAATTATGGCGTTCGGATAATTCTTGTTTGTTTATCGGTTGTTTTAATTTTGGACAATTAGAACAAGATAAACTTGTAGAATTATTGTGAATTGATTTATTTTCTTAGAGATTATCTTGATAAAGTTTGTTTTGATCAGATATCTTTTCTATTGGGCTATTTGAATCAAAACTGAGACTTTATCCTTTAGAATCTCGGGTGGAAAATAAAAGATTCGTGGAGATTTTTTCTCGGCAGTTCGGCCTGCCTATCAGAAAGTTCGGCCTGCCTATCACACAGTTCGGCATGCCGACCGCGACAGTTAAGATTACACGTTTTTCACGCGTATCTTATCAGATATTGATCCGAACTTGATTCTGTTTCGATTTTTGAGACCTAATCTGATATGGACTGACCCCAAGGACCAATAGGTATAAAAAGGGAGTGAGTCTAATGATTTACTCAGATCAATTTGAGAGATTAAGAGTGATACTCTTCTAGTGAGCATCTGAAAACTCCCTGAGAGCTTTTGTTCACAAATCACGAACACTAGCTTTGGGTTCTCTCTATTGGTTGGAAGGAGAGTCACCGGTGGAAGAGCTGTACGTGTGAGCCCACACTCACTCCGGTTGTGGATAGAGAATAGCAAAGAAGACCAGTTGGTTGAGGCTCTTCTGGAACGTTACTTCTCTACACAGGTCGCGGAGGTTCTTCGGCACACTGAGGTTAGTAAGATCTGTTTAATTTATACATATAACATGTCAAACTTGTATTTTGGAAAATACTCTGATGAAAAATTCCGCTGCGCACTTTGTTTCCAACAATTGGTATCAGAGCCGAGGTTTTTACATAAATTTGCAAGTTTGTGATCATGTTATATGCATAAATTTTGTGATCTTAATCTCTCTAATGCTTGAATTGAATTTTATAGAGAGATGGCACTCTAGGTTTCTATATAATATATATGTTGTCATGGATTATATGGTGAATGTTTATTAATTAATTATGGTTGATTAAATTGTTGTTTAATTATTTATTAATTAATTAATACCGGTTATGGTTCCTTAGAGGTTAGAATGTGTATCTAGGTTTTTCATGTAATTAGATGGCGGACTATCATCTCCGTCTAGGAATTATTATTTAATTTTTAATTTGTAAGAATTTTGTAATTAAATAATTATTCGGAGAAGACGGAACGAGAAGTCGGATCTTAAAGATTGATGATGGCGTCTCCAGGTATTTCCTGAGTCTCTAATTTTATGTTTTTGAATTGTTGAAAATAAAATTGATGAATTGCATTAAAATTGTATTTTCTGGATTGAGGGTTTTCTGCTCGGTCGGCATGCCAGACCTCACAGTTCGGCAGGCCGAAGGTCACAGATCGGTAGGCCGGACGTACGGTCCGGCAGGCCAACAGTGGGGCAGAAATTTTGGTGCTCTGCCGGCAGGCCGAACCTTCATGTTCGGCAGGCCGAACCTCCATGATCGGTAGGCCGATCACCTAGATCGGCCTGCCGACCGAGAGCTGCCAGGTGTCCAGAAAAGGTGCGATTTTTCCAGTGCAGTTTTAATTTTATTTTTGGGACGATTCTGAGAAACATTAAATTTGGATATGACCGGAAATATGAAGTGTTCGATTCATACGGGATTGAGGACTTGAAGATGGATATTACATGAAGAAGGATACAGCTTGAGGATTCAAGGATGAAGAATCGATAAATGTCTCGATTATTCTCTTGTAATCTTAGTTTTTCTATTCTCTAGGGTGGAACCATAATATTACGGTTATTATTATTATTATGCTTGTAGCTTTGCTTGATTGCTTTGCTTGTCTGCATTATAATATGATTTACCATGTATATTGATAACATGTCATATAGAATAGGGAGTGCTGCTCATATTAAAATTGTTCATGCATAATTTTAAAATAAAACCTTGACTTCAAAAGATTGAGTGGGAGAAGGTTTTCGAAGAGAGAACCTAAGGCCTCCATCCTTGGTCCATAGGAAGAACATGATGGTCCCAACCCCTAGGAAGGGATTACTATCATGTACCAGATTGGATCTCTGAAAGGATAAGGTATTTTAATATGATTTATGGTTGCACACCCCTAGGTGGTGATTATAAATCATGGATAAAATATTAAAACGGTGGTTATACACTCACGTTAATTTTATTATTAACCTCCCCTAGGAGCTCTATTAATAAAATTAATGGCCAAAGAAACGATTATTAGTATATGTTGGATCGTATGGGTCCTGGATGGCATATATTAATCAGGAGGGGATCCGTGTTCCTGATTGAATTTGGCATGACTCCCCTAGGAGCTTGTTGAATTCTGAGTTAGGAATTATCGTTGTAAGGTTGTGATATTTTCAAGGTTTTGACACATAAACACATTTGTATGATTTTACATGATTGTGTTATCTTACTAAATTATTATATATGTTTGCTTATGTTTGGTATATGATTCTTTATTGTAGATTGAAAATGTCTAAAAACGCTTTATCATCGATACTTGACAAAAACCAATTAACCGGTGAGAACTATAATGATTGGAAACGGAACCTGGACATCGTCCTTTCCTTTGAGAAACTGAAATATGTTCTGACAACTCCTTGTCCTCCCGAGCCTACGGGAGACTCAAGTAATGAGCAATTCCAAGCGTACGACCCCTGGAAAGATGCTAATGATCAGGCCCGCTGCTATGTTATGGCTAGCATGAATAACGTGCTGCAGGCTCAACATCAGGATTATGAGACTGCGAAGCAGATCTTGGATAATCTTGAGGACATGTTTGGAGGCCAGGCCATAACAAAGCGGCAAGGGGCGCTTCGGAAACTCTTAAACTGTAGACAGAGACCGGGGACATCTGTAAAGGAGCACATGATGTTGGTCATGGGTTACCTCGCTGAGGCTCAAACCAATGGAGCCGACATCGATGCTGAAACTCAGATGACTATGGTCTTTGAGACTCTGTCTAAGGAATTTATTTCGTTTAGAGCTACTTTTAATCTAAGCAATAGACGGGATATGACCTTGACAGAACTGATGAAACAGTTACAAGAGTTTGAACTGCTGATCAGGGAGTCTCCTGCTGGTGGAGAGGCCAATATGGTAGCTGCTTCTGGTTCCAATCCTAACTCTAGGAATGGAAAGAAGCAACGGGCCAAAAGTGGGAAGTCTTCTATTCCTATTGCTACCAAGAGCAAGAAGAAGAAGAAGAAGAAGAACCCAAAGAAGCTTAAGTGCTTCTTTTGTGGTAAGGTCGGGCATATAAAGAAGCATTGCAAGGACTTCCTTTCCAAGGGAGGTAGGTGTGATCTTCTATATTTAGAAACTTGTTTGGTTGAGGAATCCAGTGACATTTGGGTCATAGATTCTGGTGCAACTAATCATGTTTGTGTTTCTCTGCAGGGATTCAAAGAAATGAGAAGTCTACTTCGTGAAGACTTAACGCTTCGGATGGGCGATGGATCCTTGGTCTCAGCGGAAGCAGTGGGAGATGTCCATCTTTATTTTGATAATTATAGGAGTTTAATTTTGCGAGATTGTTTTTATGTTCCTAAATTTAAAAGGAATTTAATTTCTATATCTTCTTTATTTAAAGACTCCTACGTGGTATCTTTTAATGAAAAAGTGGTGATTCGTAAAAACAAATCTTTTATCTGTTCTGGATGGATGCAAAATAATCTATATTTTATCAAACCTAAGATGGACCTATTGCTTAATGCTGAGATAAATGATAATGACTCAAAAAGACTTAAAACTTCTCACTCTAATAAGACTTATCTTTGGCATTTGCGCCTTGGCCATATTAACCTAAATAGGATTCAAAGGTTGGTAAGGGATGGACCTTTAAGTCACTTAAAGGTGGAATCTATACCTCAATGTGAGTCTTGTTTGGAGGGTAAAATGACCAAAAGACCATACGGGTCTAAGGGCAATAGGGCCGAAGGGGTTCTAGAACTTGTGCATAGTGATGTTTGCGGACCGATGAACATCTGGGCACGAGGAGGGTATGAGTACTTCGTTACTTTTATTGACGATTACTCAAGATATGGGTATGTGTACCTAATGCACCACAAAAGCGAAACTTATGATAAGTTCAGGGAGTTTCGGGCTGAAGTGGAAAAGCAATTGGGTAGACCCATAAAGGCACTTCGATCTGATCGAGGTGGGGAATACCTTTCTGATGAGTTCTTGGGACACTTGTTAGAGAATGGGATTTTATCCCATTTGACTGCGCTGGGTACTCCGCAGCAGAATGGCGTAGCAGAGAGAAGGAATAGGACTTTGTTGGACATGATTCGGTCCATGATGAGTTATTCATCATTGCCTTTATCCTTTTGGGGATATGCACTACAAACCGCATGTTATCTTTTGAACAATGTGCCTTCAAAATCGGTCTCTAAAACTCCTCACGAGTTGTGGACAAGACGGAAGACATCCTTAAACCATATTCGCATATGGGGATGTCCAGCTCATGTCCTGTTTAAGGATCCGAATAAGTTGGAAGCACGTTCAGAAGTTTGCGTGTTTGTAGGATATCCAAAAGGGACTAAAGGGGGTTATTTTTATAACCCAAAGGAAAATAAAGTCGTGGTTTCAACTAATGCAACTTTCCTTGAGGAGAGTTACATGAACGACTTTAAACCTCAAAGCAAAGTGGTGCTTGAGGAGTTGAGGGGTAATCCGTTTACTCCGGAGGTTCCGAACGAAACCATTCCGATCGGTGTAGAAAAACCAAACAAACCTTAACAACAACCTCAGGGGCTTCGGCGTAGTGGGAGGATCGGGCGTCAACCTGAGAGGTATATGTTCAATGGGGAGGTCTTTTTGGCTGAACCGGATGAACATGACAGGGATCCTTATACTTACGTAGAAGCTATGGAGGATGTTGATTCAAGACTCTGGATAGAGGCCATGAACATTGAGATGAAGTCTATGGAGACTAATCGGGTCTGGGAGCTTGTGGATCTTCCCGAAGGGGTAAAACCCATAGGGTGTAAGTGGATCTACAAGAGGAAAAGAGGAGTGGATGGAAAGGTCGAAACCTTTAAGGCTAGACTGGTAGCTAAGGGTTATACGCAAAAGAAAGGAATCGATTATGAGGAAACCTTTTCGCCTGTAGCCATGCTTAAGTCCATCCGGATTCTCTTGTCCATAGCTGCCGCTCTCGACTACGAGATTTGACAGATGGATGTCAAGACGGCTTTTCTAAATGGCTATCTTGATGAGTCCATTTATATGGAACAACCAGACGGGTTCAAGGTCACGGGTCAAGAGGGTAAGGTTTGTAAGCTGCTAAAGTCAATTTATGGACTTAAGTAGGCTTCTCGTTCTTGGAACATAAGATTTGATCAAGTGACCAAGACTTGTGGGTTCTCACAAAATGTGGATGAACCATGTGTTTACAAACACATTAAGAATGGGAAGGTGGTTTTTCTACTACTCTATGTAGATGACATTCTGCTAATTGGCAATGACGTTAGGGCATTGTCATCGGTCAAATTATGGTTGACCAAGCAGTTTGACATGAAGGACTTAGGTGAGGCTAATTTTGTTCTCGGTATCCAGATCTTTCGGGATAGGAAGAACAAAATGATAGCTTTTTTCACAGGCCGGCTACATAGATAAAATTCTCAGGAGGTTTGCAATACAGGATTCCAAGAAAGGTGGGCAACCATCTAGGTCTGGAATTACTCTTTCTAAGAAAGACTCTCCAAAGTCTTATGAAGAAAGAGAATACATGAAGAAGGTGCCTTATGCTTCGGCAGTGGGTAGTCTCATGTATGCCATGCTTTGCACTCGACCGGATATTAGCTATGCGGTCGGGATTGTGAGTCGATTTCAGGCGGATCCAGGACCGAACCATTGGGTTGCGGTAAAGCATATTTTCAAGTACCTAAGAAGGACTCGAGGGTATATGCTTGTGTATTCGGGTGAGGATTTAACTCCTCTAGGATACACTGATTTGGATTTTCAATCCTGCCTGGATTCTAGGAAATCGACATCGGGGTTTGTGTTTACTCTGGGTGGCGGTGCCATCAGTTGGAGAAGTACGAAGCAAGATTGCACTTCGGAATGAACGATGGAGGCCGAGTATGTGGCGGCTAGTGATGCTTCGAAAGAAGCAGTGTGGCTCTGCAAGTTCCTTGGGGATCTTGAGGTAGTTCCTGGTATGGATAAAGCGGTATCACTGTACTGTGATAACAGTGCGGCGGTAGCTAATGCTAAGGAACTAAGATTTCACAAGAAGAGTAAGCATATTGATCGGAAGTATCATGTGATAAAGGACTTCGTTGAGAGCGGGCATGTCACGGTGTGCAAGATCGCGTCAGAGGACAATTTAGCTGATCCATTTACGAAGACACTTTCTGGGAGAGTCTTCGAAAGGCATGTGGAAGCTATGGGGATGCGAAATTTGCAGTATTTACTCACTTAGTGCAAGTGGGAGATTGTTAGACATGTATGCTCTAAGGAGTAAAAATGTAATACGTTTTTGGAGACATTTTTATCAATAAAGAATTTATTCATTTATATATACCAAATATTGTCCTCTTTACGTTCATATTTGTTGAATGTATGATAAGCAAACAGTAGTCTGAGACTGTCAGTCTAAACCTTAAGAGTTGGGCATATGATGGGATGATTATGCGGTAGACACGACTCTTAAGGTGATGGTCTAAAATATATGATCCGCAATCGAGGGAATAAAGTTGGGCGCTTTATTCATGTAAAGATTGTTATGTTGTCTATATCCCTTTTGGGAGATGGTTTGTCTTGGCCATCGGAGTTGGACTCCGTGAATAGAAACATTGGCGCGTTGTCATAGGTGACGATGTGTTGGATCGGGACATAAAGTGAATTGATTTGGATTAATAATTCTGTCTTGGCAAATTGATTCACTTTAGACAATCATTTGTATTGTATCTTAATCCTGAGATGAATAATGGGCCCGTTGTCTCGACTTGTGTCTTTTGATGTACCAATGGGTGACTCCCACATCTCTATAGTGGCATGCATGCCGGTACGTTGGAGGCATGACTCTTGATAGCGTAGACTTGTTATTCATAGATATGGAATCCATAGCTCCTCTTTAGGAGTAATGATATCCTCTTATATGCGTTGTCCTGTAATTGGAAAACTGGAGCGCTCAACCATTTGGATACATAGGTGTAACCGAATGGTATACTATCTTTGGATGGTAAGTTTTCTAATGGTGAGACAATGGAACGTAAGATAAAAATAATCGGGAAGGTAAGACAGAACTTGTCCTTAAGCCGATTATGGATGATCATATGGGGATGCGATACACTATGATATGTCATGGAGACTTAGCTACACGAGCTTCGTAATTCTATAAAGTTCGAGAGTGCAGCTCCAAGCTTTTAGTGGAGTAGCGTTGGAGTTGATAATTGTGAAATGTATATCTGGGATATTGGGTTTCATAATTATCATGAGCTTAAACTTTATAGGTCCATTTTGGTCCCCTTTGCTAGCTCACAAAATCCTATAACGACACGGCGTGCTTTTCCAATAATTGGTGACTTATGTCGGATTTATCAGATTGGTTTAAAATTTATAAGAATCAAATAATTCATGTCTGTTTATCGGTTGAATTAATTATGTAAGAAATTAGTTCAAGATAAACTTATTGAATTATGGCGTTCGGATAATTCTTGTCTGTTTATCGGTTGTTTTAATTTTGGACAATTAGAACAAGATAAACTTGTAGAATTATTGTGAATTGATTTATTTTCTTAGAGATTATCTTGATAAAGTTTGTTTTGATCAGATATCTTTTCTATTGGGCTATTTGAATCAAAACTGAGACTTTATCCTTTAGAATCTCGGGTGGAAAATAAAAGATTCGCGGAGATTTTTTCTCGGCAGTTCGGCCTGCCTATCAGAAAGTTCGGCCTGCCTATCACACAGTTCGACATGCCGACCGCGACAGTTAAGATTACGCGTTTTTCACGCGTATCTTATCAGATATTGATCCGAACTTGATTCTGTTTCGATTTTTGAGACCTAATCTGATATGGACTGACCCCAAGGACCAATAGGTATAAAAAGGGAGTGAGTCTAATGATTTACTCAGATCAATTTGAGAGATTAAGAGTGATACTCTTCTAGTGAGCATCTGAAAACTCCCTGAGAGCTTTTGTTCACAAATCACGAACACTAGCTTTGGGTTCTCTCTATTGGTTGGAAGGAGAGTCACCGGTGGAAGAGTTGTACGTGTGAGCCCACACTCACTCCGGTTGTGGATAGAGAATAGCAAAGAAGACCAGTTGGTTGAGGCTCTTCTGGAACGTTACTTCTCTACACAGGTCGCGGAGGTTCTTCGGCACACTGAGGTTAGTAAGATCTGTTTAATTTATACATATAACATGTCAAACTTGTGTTTTGGAAATTACTCTGATGAAAAATTCCGCTGCGCACTTTGTTTCCAACACGATCATAGTCCCAAATCCCACCCCCAAATTCTGACATCAACCCTGATTTCAAACCTCGACGCTAAGCTTGACCTCTACCCTAGTCTTGAATCCCAACCCCAAATCCTAAGCCCGACCCCGACCTCAGCCCCGATCTCAATCTTGATCTGAACCTCGACCTTGAATAACCCTAGTCCCAAATCCCAACCTTGACCATGACCCCGAATCCTGACCCCGACTTAGTCCCCAATGCCGACTCTAACCCTAGTCCCAAATCTCAACCCCAACCACCAAATCCCAACCTCGACCTTAATCTCGAATCTCGATCCTTGACCTCGGTTTCAAATTTTGACCCAAACCTTTGATTCCCCACCCTGGTCCTGGTCTCGAATCTCGACCTTGACATTGACCTTGAATCTTGACAACGATCCCAGTCTCGAATCTCGATTTCGACCTTGGCCTTAGACCCCGACTATAAATCCTAACCCAAACCCTGGTCTCGAATGTTGACCCCGACCTTAGACCCAAGTCCCGACTGTCATTTTAAAACTTCAACTTCTATATCTATTTTTAATTTATTTTAAATATTTGATTAGTTTATTAATACAAAATTTTGGTTTAATTTATACAATGCTGTTTAATATAGAGGTTTTTGGTCGTATTTGATATTACAGCTTGTATTGTATTAATTTTTGATTTCGTATTAAGTAATACAATACATAGGTGTAATCAAACGTTGTATTATTTTTAAATAATACAATATAAAATACTAATATGACGTATTAAACGTGCCCTAAAAAGAGTCTTAAAATAAAGTCTTTCAAACGATTAATGTGCATTAAGCTCCCCTCAATTGTTTGTGCAATGTACAAGAAATTCTACATAAACTTTTCACAAAAATTAAAATTTTATGGAATTAACCCTTGAAATGATTGCAGATATAACCTAACGGTAAATTCACACATGATCTCTTATCTAAGTTCCAAATATATATATATATAAAGCAAAAATTAGAAAGTGAACAAACAGAGAGAAAAAGAATATCATCTATAATATGAAAATAAACCAATTTATCATGGTTCTAAAAAAATTTATGACGATCCAGTTTCGCATAAGTTCAAACTTAATGGAAGGTAAAATCATAGTCTTTCATGTCACTCTCCAAAAAAACAAAAAAAAAACTCCCATGTCAATGTGACGACTAAGAAAAAAAAAATTAAGTACACTTGTACAACAAGAAAAGCCAGGATCTATCAAAATTTTGGCGTAATTTATCCATCAATCTCCATACTTTGTTTATTTTCATTCTTTTCTGGATCAATCATGTCCTTTTCTTCATCTACCTCCGTTGAATGGGTGTCGTTTTCTTTAATTGAGGAACTCTTTTCTGTTTCCGCACGCACTACAAGCCTTTCCAGAAGTTCTTGGCAATCAATAGCAGTGACCATCACAGTCAAGCTGGCTTTGCCTTTCCAGCATCCTATGGCAATTGTTGATTCATCCACTTGGATAGGACTCGACGACAATTCGCGATCTGCATAAACAGAACTTGTTTACATAAACGCAAAAAATGGCAGTACCTTTATCACAGCATGATTCTACAATTACCTTTTCGCAAAACGACCACACAACATCCGTGCATCAAGTCTGATGCTTTCTTGCCAAATTTGGCATCAACAAAGTCGGCATATTTGATGGATTTGTACTGCAAAAGATGCTTGAAATCTGCTGGAGATGCATGTAGAATCTGTTTGGTAATGTATGGAAGAATAACCGGCAATCCTTCAGACGATATCCGGAACAAACACGGTGCAGAACTTCCTTCTCTTGACGTTTGTCGTTCCTGTTTATTATTCTTAAATTCAGTAATCCTCCATAAATTTAGGGATTAGGCAACAGACCAATAATATGATTTTACTTCTCTGACTTCTACCCTCAGGAAATTGGAATGTACAAAATACATTTTTAAACAGCAACAGAAGTCGAGTTTACGAATCGAAATACTTACAAACATCTTAAGACCAATGGATGCTATCTTAAGTTGCTGCCCAACAGAGAAATTAAGTTCAAGAACATCCTTAACTGACTTCGAGATGTAGTAGATTCTCTTCACATGATTATTATCAAGATTTCTTGACAAGAGATGGCCAACCAATGGAAAGGTTTCGTCAATGCCATAGAATGTTTTTATGCTATTGATAATAGCTTCGTCTCTGAAGAAAACAACAGGGTCAACCCCTTTCCATTTTCCTTGCATCTGTAACTTTCTTTTCCCTCCAGCTTTGCTGGAATCAGGTTCCTTGGCACCAGGTGCTTGGGCTGACTCGGAAATATTTTCTTCAGAAGCAATTGAAAGATCTGATGCCGGAACAACCTCATCTGGTTTGTTATCTATCAAATCCACCTCTGAAGCCACTTCTGAAGATTTTCCATCAGTTACGTCAGCGGAGCTACCCTCCAACCGATTTGAACGTTCAATGTCCTGATTTGGTAAATCTGCTGGTGGCTCATTGTTTTGCTTCTCTTTCTGACAGTTTGGTTTCTCCTGAACTGCCACACAGTGGAAATCAAAAGGTACACAACTGTAATTATCTGATGAGAAAAGCAAAAGCAGAACCAAGGATAATAATTGTATGTTTCTCAAATCCCAACCAAGATAAAGGTCATGAAAAAACAGAAGACAGACCAAATTATCGATAAAGATGAAGGTACAAGACCTAATATGAACGCACCTGGCAGTGGGGAATTCTTGTGGAAGACAGCAATGAAAAAGGCCCCAGTATTTTGATCGTGTGGCATTATTCTCATGCAACGCTCTAGAGGAAATTCAGATACTTCCTCATCTAACTCATCAGCTGAAGGTATTAGATTCTCTGTCAAAAGCATGGCATCTTCAGAATTAGCGTTTCCACCATTCTTATGCTTCTCCTCTGGTTCAACAGTCTGATTACTATTGTCAGTTGCATCGGAATAGCTTCTCCCAGAAGGAAACATGCTTGGAACGGCAACACTTCTGCGGTATTTGGGAACATCTTTGTAGGAAGCCAGCCAAACACCCTTGTCACGTACCTATGTCCATTGGAATTTGAAAATGATATGGAGATTACATGTCTACGAAAAGAGAAGATGGGGCCACTGGACCAAGAGCAATCTCTAAGACATCCCAAATGTTACTAGTCCGCCGAGTGTTGAAATCCCAATCAATAGATTTTATTTTATTTATTTTTATTTTTTAAATTGAAACTGCTAGGATTCAAGACCTGATGGAAATGCACATACGCTCACTCACCCAACCAACTGAGCTAGCCTCAAGTGGCAAATCCCAATCAACAGATTGTTTTACTTTATATTTTTTTCCTTTATTTTTTTTCCAGGACAATTTGTAATTATGACATTCCACGTGTATCGTAATACATAATCCAATCACAACTAAAGTAATGATAATGAAGTGATGCCAGCAACATAGACAGGTGCCCACCAAGGGGAAAAATATACAATTTAAAGGCACAAAACAAGGCAATCAAGAAGGGCATGTCAAATCGCAACAAGAGTTACAATAAAGACTCATCGCAAATCCCAGCTCATACCACAATATATATATTTTCGTCTGTTCTGGCATAGCAATTCCAAGAATAGAACTGAAAAGCTATCAGAAGATTCAGAACCAGCATCCTATGTCTAGGAGGTAACGGCAGTTTCATCAAACCAAATTTTGAAATCATGATTAATGGAAGCCTACAATCTTTCCAAATGTCCATTTAACAATAGTAGGTACTTTCTCGTACTAGCCAAAGAAAGAAAACATGGTAATGAAGACATAGTAGACTTATCGAAAGGGAAAAAAGAAAACATAAGAGCATGCATGGACTTCAACAAAAATAATAACTAACCTTCCATTTCTTAAGTCCTGGCCTCCGAACAAGTTGAGGAAGTTCGTTAGAAACATCAACTAGTTCGACAGACCCTCCACATTTGCGCAAAATCTGCATAAAATAAAACATGGAAGAAAATTCAGAGAAGAGACCAACTGGTGAAAATCCACCATACACAATCAAATTAACAGAAGACAGTGACATTTACAGCACTCAAAAAAAAAAAGTTTTGGGGGAAAGGACTGGTGAATAATTATCAAAGAACCAAAAGGGGTTCTGAGTGTAAATAATTGGATATATAAGCTTTATATACTTGAAGGATTTTTTTTAAGGGATATATTTGATTTTTTTTTAAGGGATGTATTTGAATGTTACACCTCATAGATGTTTAACTTTTTAATCTTTGCAGATCTCGGTCATCGTTTCACTGGTAAGTTCCTGTCAGTTCACCATTATACTGCTAGCTTTTTGTTCCTTTTAGATTTAGAAGCAGCTATTGTACTTTATTTATAGGGAGAACTACATTACATTGATAGCACCTGTACTTTTCCAAATTTATGAAGACACCCTCCAGGCCAAAAATATTTTAAACTAACACCACCTGGCTTCTCACAAAAATTATACTGACACCCGCTTTGTTGGTGAGGGAGGCTGCTACTAATTGCAAGTGTTTATTAGACATTATGTGAAAAAAATCCAAGGCTTAGATTAAAGAAAATTTAGATCTATGGCTGAATTTTTATTTGGGCATTTTAGTCATTGTACATTAAAAGTTTAACAGGTAGAGGGAAGGGGCGTTGCAATAAAGTATTATTGTGTCAATATAGTTCTCCCTTATTTTCATGGAGTATTATTCTCTGCTCTAGAAAGGAGCCAAGTATAAGTTCTGCCATTGACATATGCACTGCACTACTATTGCAGCATCACATAGAGAATTGTCTAAATTAAGAAACATAAACTTGTCAAAACAAGTGTTAAAAAAAGGGAATAAACCACCCATAATCAAAATTGCGCTTGTCAAACTTACAATATAAAATATAAACGATACTGATACATGATTGAGCCCAAGGGCCTAACTCAATAGAATAGTGAACATAAATGCTCAAGAGACAACTGAGTGAATAATAACATAAAAGATTAATTACAAAAATTCCCCCTCAACTACAATCCTCATAACACTATGCTCTCTGAACTTCAAAACGTAACATTTGTTCCCCTTAGACTTCAGAACATTAACATTTGTTCCCCTTGGACTTCAGAACATTAACATTTGTTCCCCCGATCTATAAAGTATTAACAAGAAACTCCCACTCCCTAAATTATCAATTTGAGCATAAATGACACAATACTTACACAAATAAAGGGATTGTTGAATAGTTTAGTGAACCATTAGATTGTTAGCTTACCCTAGTGCAGTCACATGGAAGTGAAAGAAGAGATTACTTGTTTTGAAAACTTTTCCTAGGTTTTTTAGTTTATATTTTTAACAATAAAAATTTTTAAATTATCAACTTTCTAAATTCAAATTAGCTCTAGACATGATAGAGTTATCAAAATACTCCTATATCATGTACCAAATCTTAATTATGTAACCCCTTCAAAATAAAAATCTTAATTATGTACCAAGTTTCATTAAAAGTTCTAACAAAAGGAGCTTTTTTGTTAATATTTCATAGTTCGGAGGGGACGCATGTTACATGTTGAAATTCGGGGTGCACAATGTTACAAAGGCTATAGTTGAGGGGGATTTTCGTAATTAATCGTAGCATAAAGATGTGGCAGGAAATCTAGACAGTTGAGAAGCTTCAATTACAAGAATAGCCAACATACCTCAGCAACCACAGCCTCATTCTCAATTGGATTCATAGAACATGTCGAGTATACCATTCTCCCACCCACTCTAAGCAAACTTAGACCTGCAGTAATCAACTCATTTTGTTTAAGTTTGGGATGCTCATCGAAAGGGATTAAAAATAATCTTGTTAACCACAACTCTTTAATTGAAATAGATGAAAATTAGAAGTGTGTAAAATTACACCTGAATGACAACTTAATAACATAACATTAATTCAACCACAAGGGTTATTATTTATAAACATTTAAATCAAATGCTAAAGGACATCTCAATGAATTTATGCATTGTCAGAAGGAAATATAAAAGAGGCCTATTGTTTCCAAACATTCATATCTCATGACATTTCAAGGAAAACAAGTCTTTTCCAAATAACATTGGAGGCCTCTCTCTAACGACTTCTACCTGTTTTTCATAAACCTAAGCAGAAAAAGCAATGTACAGCATAAGTCAAGATAGAGAACTCTCATGGCAAATAGTCAAAAATAGCCAAATCTGAATTGTTATAATATCTTAAAAATGGTGGTTTCACAGACCATAACCAGCCTCAATTTTCCGTTTTACAGGATAATAGGTCCAAAGAGGGTAGCCCAAAAAAAGACAATACTAGTTAATAGTTATTTCTCAACCAATCCTCAGTTTGAAAATAATAAGCATAGCATTGACTTGAGATTGTCCTTTTTTTTGACAGCCAATCAATTATGATTGCACGCCAATCAAAAGAAACTTCAACCAACAACATCCTAACTGACATAACACCATGTTACTACAAATTCAGAAATTTGATCAGGAGGCCTTCATCAAAGATACCTCGCATGGCTATCAGAACTTGTAGGCAATGAAGCCCATTGCCCATGCCTGCATTCCTGTATATATAGCTTTCATCAGCCCTGCAAGCAAAGAAGCTAGAAGGAATATGGTTGTGGAAGGAAATTGCTACCATTTTCTCCAAATATCAGGTGCCTTGCGAAGAGTACCATCTCCACTACATGGAACATCACATAATACACGATCAAACTGAAGTTGGTTGATAATTGAATCTTTCATCGTTGTTCCAGAAGCGTCAGAGTGACTTCTGCTTAAACGACAGCCAGGGAATTGTTGAGCTTCATGATTTGTGACAATAAGGTTGGCCGTGCACATTCTTTTTGTCTGGTGAATCAGAAGATTGCATCTTTGAACATCAAGATCATTTGCAACAACCTAGTCAAGGAACAAGATCAAGAGTCAACTTCATGGCAGAAGGAATAGAATAAGAGGAAATGCAAATCATTGAAAGTCAATAGATTATTTAAGGAACCAGCGACAATAATGCTCAATAAAAGAATGAACAAAAGATAAGAGCATAAAAAACAAAATTCTAGATAAGAAATGTGAAACTTATAGGTTACCAAGACACTAACCAGTCCATTGGGTAGAAATCCTGGTTTGCTCGAATGGTAGACAATCTCAAGCAATTGAAATGTTTTGGAACCAGGTGCAGCACACACTGAAAAAAATCAAATGACGCCTTTAGAAGGAACACTTCCTTTCTTTTAACGAATAGCCCACCAAAATCTTACGCAACGCCCCCCAAAGGAAAGAACATGAAATTGTCACAAATTTCCAACAAACAAATATGCTCAATGAGGGAGGAGATTTATCAAGAAGAAACATGCCCGCATGGATTATGCATCTTCCAACGATTTACATTTTCTTTTCTAGCTCAAGAGATAAAAGAAAAGAAAGCAGTGATATTATTTTTCAATCAAACAGGTGGCAATGGTAGAAAAATATTACTAAAAGAGTACTCAAAAACAAAATAAACTACTTACTATCAAGGACACAATGATCAGGAGATACACCAAGGAAGAGGGGAGGTACCTGTGCAGCAATATACAATTATTGAAACATCAAGTGGTTGGTTAAAGTAACCTACAATACACTTAAACAACAACAGAAACTTTCGAAAGAGATGACAATGCAGGGGTCCTTGTATAACCATGGAAAGATCAAAAATGATCTGCATGCATTTCTAATACCCAAAACTCTTCAAAACTAAATTACTAAAACACCTGAATTGACATTATAAGAAATATAGCCCACCATGCTGACAGCCTCCTGCCGTGTTATGTTTCCAATTTCATTTTCCAGCTTTAAGAACTCATGAAACCTGAGAAATCAATACAATTAGCAACAGGAAAATATGGAATGAGCAAGTTCTTTCGTCAAGGGAATCAAAAAAGTTACAAGCGTTTGGACACGATAGTTATGAAATATGTGATTGCATTGCGGTAGAAAATTTGGCATTTCCAGAATGAAAGAGAAGAATGAATGAATGTGGAAATCTACAAAGTTTTAAATTAAGATGGTAGAAATAGATTTTGTCAGGCTTTCTGGGCAGATGAGCAATAGATCCCAACCTTTCAAAAACGCGAAAGATCTCAAAGAAATATGGGTCCCAAGTTATTGAGAGCTTGCAATAAAGGACAGCAAACAAATCTGTATTGAAGCTGTAAAAGCATACAATTTTATTTTATCTTTACAGTAGGTAAACTTCTATGTCTCACCAGAACTGCAATTATAGAAGCATCGTAAAACAGTATTTAAATCACAGATGGTAAATTTACAAAAAAAAATTTACCAAATAATATTAACACATAATGCAGCATTACCTCTCGAGATTCTGGTTCTTCCTCAGCTGCATGCGGGAATAATTCGAATGCCAAGCGAGATTCTCAGGGTACCAGGGCAATGGCCTAATAGCCTCGGTTTCACCTCCCTCGCTAACCTGAATTCATAGCATATTCAAATGAAAGAAAAGAAAAGGGCAAAAAAAAAAAAAAAAGGTCAAACATAGCGTAACAGCAAAAGGAGGCATCATGTTGTTACTACACTAAATTAACAAAGTAACCATTTGACTTGCCTCAGCTTGAAGAGATTTCATAAAGTCATTTTCTAACTGAGCTCGAATGTCTTGGTAGAACTGGCTACTGCAAAGTCAAGAGAAGATTCTATAGAGTTTCAGATTAATGTGCAGAGAACAAATAACTAAAACAGTGTTAGAGAAACTTCACACAACAAAACAATACTATATCCCTCGTTTCTATCAGACATAACCATTAAAGACATCACCTTGAGTTTATCCGGAAAGCAGCAGGCAATGGTGTTCTAAGAACTCCAATGAACGAGTCCCACTCTTCTGGGGACACAATTCCTTGCTCCTACATTACATACCGCGAAAAACGAATCGAAAAAATAATATAAACACATTTTATAGCACAAAGAACAATATTAAGTTAAAAAAAAAAAGGAAAAAAATATATGCCCAAAACCCATAACAGAAAACCACATGAATAGTGAATCCCATAAACCTCTACGTATAAATACGAAAGAGAGAGAAAGAAAATTGCAAAAGAAATAAGCTTTAGACGTAAAAAAACCTTATAAAACTCGTCAAAGGAAGGGTTCTGAGTAGCAAAGGGTTGCCAAGAGGGGTTTCGACCATTGGTATTGTCGTTTCCGTTGGTGCTGCTGTCGTTGGTGTCGGGATCAGAAGAAGGATCGGACTTGGAACGCTTCCAAACGTTCTCTCTGTTCTGTCGGAAATGCCTCCGCTGAGTGCGAGCCCTGCCTCCTCGCCCGCCGCCGCGCCCCATTTTCGCCGCTGCTCTGCTTTACTAAATGCAGCTCAACTGCTTGTTGTTTTGTCTCGGTGGGAATGGGCGCTCTTGTGCTTTGAATGAACCCGCGAGGCAGTGGCCTATGCTAAAGCTCCCGGTGTTGTGGCAGTAATTTGGGTTTGGGTTTACTTTTGGTCTTTTAGGGCAATATTCTACAAGCCCATGGACCGCGGCCCAACTAAAACAAAGTTTTAAAAAAAAGGAGAAAATTACACAAAATCCCCTTTCACGAGTGAGTGTTTAAAATAACATTCTCACTTTTGTCTTTTCATGACTGCCCTATTTTTTATTTTTAAAATACTAATTTCATATTTACTGTTTTACCTATCCTTCAATCTGATTATTGAATTGTTTGTAATTCTTTTTTCTCTCTCTCTTCACTTCCTCCTTTAACGTTTTCTATTTCCTCTCTCATCATCGTTCTCTTTCCTGACCACTTTTTCTCCATTCTCGTTGCTTTGTCTTGGTGGTTTCTCTCGCTCTCTCTATGTTTTTCCTTTGATGCTTTCTCATTTTCATCGTCGGTCTTCTCGTGGCGTTTGCTCTAGTTCGACAGTTTCCATTTTTGGCGTTGCGAGATTTTATTACAATTTCTTTATCTCTTTTTTTTTTGTTTGTATTACGGTTTCTCTTATTTTTAGTGTCTTTTGTTGTTTATTTTTTTGGATTAGAGATTTCTTCTTGGATATATGATCTAGGTTTTAGTGTTCATATTCTAATTTTGTGTAATATTAATTTGTGGCCTGTTTTGATTTTTTCTATATTTTTTGCATTGCTATAATATTTTCTATTGATTTGCATGTTTGAATTTGGTTTGGATTTGTGGTGTACTGGTTTGTTGTTCTGATTGGTATTGTTTTGGTTGTCATGATTGCATGTTGAAATTCTATACAATGTTGGTTTTGTTTGACGTTTTTGTCATTGATTTTTTAGGTTTTGGCGATGGTTAACATTTGTAAAATATCTGTTGGATTTTGGTTTCTTTGATGTTTACTTTCGGTTTTACATCCTTTTTTTAGGAAATGCACATTGTTTTTTTCCCCAAATTTGGCTTTGTTTAGATCTTTTTCCCACTGATTTTGTTCTTGGTTTATGGAATGTCTTATTTCTTACTGATTTTGGTTTCCAATTTTTTCATGTTGGCTTGATTTTGTTATTTTGTTCATTTTTTTGTTTTGTTTATATTTTTCTATTTTGAATTGTACTTTACTTTGTTTCATAAGGGTATGTTAGGCATATCGTATTGTATTATATTTTATTGTATTATATTAGCGTTATACAATACATTGTTTGGTTTTGTATTTTATTAACATGTTGTATTATACTATACAATGTTTTGGTTACTACTACATTGTATTATATTAGTATTTAAACTTTAAATATAATAAATTTGAATCATAGTTTTGGGGTTGAAATTCAGGACTAGGTCGGGATCAAGACTAGGGATGGGTCGAGATTCGAGACTGGGGTTAGGGTTAGGATTCAAGACTAAGATCTAGGTTAGAATTTGGGACCAGGGTCAAAGTCGGGTAGGGATTCATGACCAAGGTCAGGGCCAGGATTCGGGACCAAGGTCGGGCTAGGATTTGGGATTCGGGACCGGGGTCAAAGTTGGGCCAGGGATTCACTACCGGGGTTAGGGTCAGGATTTAGGACAAGGGACGGGATTGGGATACGAGGCCAGGGTTGGGGTCGGGGTTGGGATTCAAGTCTGAGGTCGAGAACAAGTTTGGGACCAAGGTCGGGGTCGGGAATTATGACTCCAGGTTAAGGTTAAGATTTGGGGCCAAGGTAGGGGTCGGACTGAGGTCATGATTTGGATTTGGGATTTGGGTCAGAGTTAGGGTCGAGGTCAGGATTCCAAATTCGAGGTTGAGGTCAGGGTTAAAATTCAAGACCAGGGTCGGGATTCGGGACCAAGGTCGAGGTAGAGGTTGAGGTTGAGGTTGAGGTTGGGATTGGGGACTAGGGTCAAGATTTGGGACCAGGGGTCGGGATTCGTAATTTAGGGTCAGGGTTAGGGTCGAGATTTGGGACCAAGGTTGGGGTAAAGATTTGGGATCGAGGTCGAGGTCGAGATTCAAGGTCGGGGTCGAGGTCAGGGTTAGGGTCAAGAATTGAAACCTGGGTCAGTTAGGGTTGGGATTCAAAACTAAGGTCGAGGTTAAGGTCAGGATTTGGAACCAAGGTTTGGGTTGAGGTTAGGGTAGGGGTCGGGATTCAGGGTCAGGAATCAAGATCAGTCAGTGTCAGGAATCAAGACCTGGATTGGGATCGGGATTCAAGACTGAGTCGGAAGCAGGGTTGGGATCAATTCTGACCCTGACCTATTTCATACCCTGACCCAACCCCGATCCCGACCCTAACCCTCTCGAATACCCCAACCCTAGTCCTAAATCCTAGTCCCGAATCCCAACCCCAAATTTGTAAAATATTAATAAAAAATTCTAAATAGTATAATTTTTCTACTATAAAACCCCTAGAATTTACACAGCATTTTGGCCACTCTCTCTTTCCTTGCTTTTTTTAACCCTCAACTAATGAGTTTTCGACTCGATAGTGCCCCTTTTTAAAGGGGATGCTATTAGGGTGCTCCTCTGACCCCACTTTTAATATTAAAATAATACCTAAATTAGTATAGAAAGTTTGGTGAGGCAGAGAGATGATATTGTATGGATGTACTCAGGTATGGATTTTAACTCTATATCTGCTTTGTAATCTTTATATTTTTATAGAATAAATTATAATTTTTAAGTCTTTAATAATATTGTTAGTGTTATTAGGCTACCCATTTTTATATAAATTCAGTCACTTTTTGTTTATGTAATTTAATTGTATTGCATAATTAATATTAATAATAGTGAAATATAGAATGTCTTTTACTGTAATATGACTTGTTATGTTGTCGATTTTAGATATTTCATAAGACGAAGTGCTGCTGAAATTAAAGCAAAAATTTATGTTATTATCTTTTCTATATTAAAATTATGTTTATTATAATTGTAGTGACAACAGTTATAATTTTCTGTGCACAAAATTACTAGTGAGAGGTAACTATTTTGCTATTTTGTAGAGGAAAAATATTTACTATATTATAGCTTGCTATATTGTTACTTTTGGTTGACTTGTAAAATTAGTAAAGGTATTTGCAATTAATGAAAAAAGATATAATAGATCAAATGCGTTAGATAATTATTTAGAGTTAAAATTTCACATCAGTTATGAAACATACAAGGGATTCTCGAAGCTACCATTTGAATTTTATGTTTTAAAATCTTATTTTAAAATTCTCACAAGGCATTAGCTTGTTGGTCCGCTAAGTATTGGAGACTTCTATATTCTATTACATAGAGCCTCAATTTTAATTCAAATAATTCAATAGAGAAATTATCTGATTAAAACAGTCATATGCAGATAATCCCATATCAAATAAAATATATTCAAATAATTCAATATGTTTATCTTGAATTAATTCATAAAATTAATTCAACCAATAAACTAACATGAATTATTAAATCCAATCAATTGAATTAAAACCAATTTAAGAATTAACATAAGTTACAAATATGTAAGAAAAATTCATCGTATCATTACAGGAAATATTGTGAGCTAGAAAAGAAAACTCGATGGACATATATAGATCAAACTCCTATAATTATAAAATAACATATCCCTGGCATGTTCATTTTATAATTATTAACTATTAAACTATTCCACTAAAAGCTTAGAGTTGTATTCTCAAACTATATATAAATTACGAAACTCCATTAAGTTAATCATCTATGACATATCATAATGTATAATATCTCCATAGGATATTCATAATCGACTTAAGGATAAAATTCTGTTTTACCTTCCAGGTTATTTTTATCTTATATTCTATCATCTCACTATTAGAAAATTTACTATCATAACCAATACAAATGGTATACCATTCAGTTAGGCATATGTATTCAAATGGTTAAGCGCTATAGTTTTCTAAATGCAAGATAATGCCTATAAGATAATATCATTAACTCTACAAAAGAGCTATGGATTCCATATCTATGAATAACAAGTCTACGTCAATTAAGAGTCATGTCTCCAATGTACCGACATACGTGCCTTTATAAAATTCAAGATGTCATCCTTTGTATATCAAGAGACAAAAGTCAAGAATACAAGCCCATTAATTCACTTCAGGATTAAGATATGATACATATAATTTTCTAAAATAAATTGATTTAAACAAACAAAATTATTAATCAAATCAATTCAACTTTTGTCCTGTCTAATATATCGTCACCTATAACAATATACTAATGTTTCTACTTACAGAGTCTAACTTCGATGACTAAGACAAGTCATCTCCCTTTAGGGATGTAGACAACATATCAATCTTTTAATTTTATTCCCTCGATTGCGGATCTTTTAATTTAGACTATCATTTTTAAGATTCACATCTTCCTCATAATCTGTTTATCGTATGCACGATCTTAAAGGTATAGATTAAAAGTCTCAGACTTTAATTTGCTTATCATATATTCAACAGGAATGAACATAAAGAGGACATATTTGATATATGAAATAATTAATAAACTCTTTACTAATTAAATGTCTCCAAAAAAATCTATTACATCATCTAATCCTTATGGTACTTAGTCTAACATTCTCAACCTGAGTAGTTGACTCGGGAGCCACAAACCATGTTTGTTCTTCTTTGTAGAGTCTTAATTCTTTACGGGAGCTTGCCGATAGGGAGTACACAATGGTAGCGGGCAATGAAGCTAAGGCTTTGGCTAAAGCAGTGGAAGAAGTTAAACTTCAATTTATGAATAATTATTTAGTTTTAAACAATGTTTATTTTATTCCAGATTTTAGAAGAAATTTGATTTTTATTTGTAGATTAAATGAACATTTATGTAAAGCTTCTTTTGATAATGAAATTGCTTCTATTTTAAAGAATGGTTTAAATATATGTTATGGAAAACTAAACGATGTTTTATATATATATTTTTTAAGTTTCAGTCAAATCCAAGATTTGATCACTGGACGGCTGTAAATTGCATTCTCAGGTATCTTTGAAGAACAAGAAACTATATTCTTATGTATTTCAATGGAGATTTGTCTCTCAACGGTTTCACCGATTCCGATTTTCAATTGGATAAGTAGATCAAAAGTCAAGCCTAGGATACATGTACTCCCTCGGTGGTGGAGCTGTTGTTTAGAGTGTGAAACAAAAGTATATTTCTAACTCGACAATGAAGGCTAAATATGTGGTTGCTTGTGAAGTATCCATGGAAGCAGTCTGACTTCAAAAATTCTTGACAAAACTAGAAGTTGTTCCATAGATGGATAAGCCGATTAAACTATACTTTGACAACAGTGCAACAAACAAAAAATTAAAGAATCAAGAAACCACAAAGGCACAAGGCATGTAAAGAGGAGGTATTATCTAGTTCAGGAGATTTCCAACAGACCATGTTAAAGATCGCGTCGGAAGACAACCTAGCAGATCCGTTTAGGAAGACCTTGCCCATCAAAGTTTTCAAGAAGCATTTAGAGGGCTATGGATTAAGAGACATGTCTCATCTGCTCTAGAGCAAGTGAGAGACTGTTAGAATAGATGCCCTTAAAGCTTATGATGTTTTTTAAAGGGCATACTTATTAATAATAAGTAAATTTATTCGTCATATTATCGTGTATGTATTTTGAATACTTTATGAATATCATTAAAATTCTATGATCATCTATGTGACCTTAAATATTGTATATAAGTATTATATATAAGAGGATAGTATTTAAGGATGATAATTAAAATGGTTGGTAACATATAATTGATTATTCAATTAAAGTATGGAATTTTAATTGAGTATTACTAGTGCAGGTCATTTTTATTAAGAATAAAATGGTCTTATCTGAACCGTTAATGTAGTGAGTCATTAAATGAATGTACTATATATAATGAGATTAAGTATGTAATGACCAAGGGAAATTCATTAATAAAATTTCATATTTAATTAGGTTTAATTCATGAATTTACCCCTATAAATTGTATTTTCTGTAAAATTACAATATTGTACAAATAAGTAACATTAATAGGAAATTCCATTGTGGACAGATGCAAAATAAGAAAACCCGACACCCCGGGTTATTGTTTTAAAGCTAATGAGCAACAATTTTTGTTAAATAAGAAAATCAGGCTCGAGGAATGTAAAGGCCCATCGAGGGCAAAATCATCATTTTTTTTCTACAAAATGTCCCGAACGGACCAGAAATGTTTGAAATAGAAAAAAGGGTTATTAGTAAGATTTTCTCCCTTCGTTAGAGATGATAGGGTAGAATCAGCTAAGAGGGAGGGAATCAGTGATTGTCGGTGTTGTAGACTGTAGAGCAACCCGATCTACTAATAGATGAACGTTTTGTATTGACATATAGATAAATAGTGATAACTTGGCTAATAACGATATAATTGGCCAAACGGGACAATAGAAGATTAAAAAAAAGGAACTGAGGTTGGTTCATACAATAGCCTATACAAGTAAGTACCAACCACCTATAGTATGAAATAGTAGGTGTTTGAACATAATATATATATATATATGTACCTATGTGTATGTCAATATATGTACCTATGTGTATATAAAAATATGTACCTGTGTGTATTATCTAATTTGAAAAATGTTTATGTTTTGTACTTAACTGTGTATCTGACATAATGCATGGTATGATAACCATAATAATCGGTCTGGTAAAAGACTCACTAGAAAAAGAGAAAAGTGTCATACTAGCTCCCGACTTAAGGGGAGTTTAAGGTTATGATATGGTCTCGGTGTTATGAAGACCTATATGTATACATGGTACAAGCACTTGGGCCCTAACTAAAGATAAGACATGTTAAGAATAACGAATGTTCATAAGAAAGCATAAATGGATCACGCATATTAGTGAATATTGCATATGGGCTATGTTTGGACTTACTGGGCATCAACTCACTTAGTTATTTGAAGCTGTAGGTATTTCTATTAGGAGGTCAGAATAAATTTACTGATGAGTTGGCAGCAGAGGTATGAGCTACGTGTTGACAGGGAATAGATACTGCCACTGTTATGTTTCCGCTTGCTATTATATTAAGTTATTTTGGAACTAGTTGTAAACTAAGTTATAGCATGATCAAGTAAGATAAAACCCTTTTGTGAACGCTATGTTGATTATATAAAATCATTTGAAGAGAGTTTGGTTATATGTGTATATAGAAAAAAAATATTTTTAAAATTTTTCATAAATACGTAAGTATGGAAAGTGATAAAGCACGGTCCAAAAAAGGCGGGTCGTGATAGTTGGTATCAGAGCCGATATCCTGCCATTTTACTACACATTGCTGCATGCTCCTCTGCTACAACTCGAGTAAGATAGTTTAATTTTTAGTATAAGAACATTAAAATATGATTTTATGTGAGAATATGATGTTAATTAAAATGAATATAGGACATGGTAGAACCGCATAATAATCACGACGTGGAAGTGGATCGAAGAGCTAGCATAGCCTTTTGGGAGATTATACCCCTACACTATTATGGCAGCCGACGGCCAATGACATTTATCGAGTGGCTTTATGATATGGAGGTGATCTTTGAGACTTGTTACACCCCACCTCATCTTCAGGTCCCACTAGCCTCGGGACGGTTGCAAGGGAAGGCATTGGAATGGTGGACTAGGATAGGTCCAAAAGAACAATGACACGATTGGGAAGGGTTTAAAGCATAGATCTCTGAAGATTTTACTCCGTTACCACCCGCTAACAACATACAAGTTCAAGTCAACCCACTTGTCTGGGCAGATTGGCATCATTGACTTTATTTATGCATAGAGCCGATTTGGGGTAGATATGTGGGTGAACCAGTGGGACACTATCTAATGAGATTTCGTCAAACTATGGTACCTCTGATTCTACTTCAAATACCATTATGTTGCATTTGTAACCTCATATGGCGAGACCTCCCTGACATAGTACAACATCAGATTTAGTATCCACAAAATTTTCTTAGTTTAGATGATTTTATCACGGAAGTATTACACGCTAAACAAAATGTGGTTGCACCCCTCGAGGATCCCCCTGCAGAAATGGATGAGAATGATGATAAAGAGGAAGAATTTGAGGAGGAGCCTGAGGAAGAGCTTGATTTTGTTCTAGAATCCCCTGAACCCATTCTTGGTAGTGATGATGAGTCCATCGACTCCAACGAGGAAGAGGAGGAAGACCTCGAAATGGATCCCGAAAACAGTAACATGTTAGGCATAAAGTCAGACTAGGAAGGAAATGGACTCTTGATGACTTTTATGTATTAGAAATGCATGTAATAATGTGACTAGTATAGTTTTGACTTTACTAATCTTGCACATGAGTGTACCTCCCATAAAGTGGTATCCTTCCTAGCAGTAATGTTCATGTTAGCCGGAAGAGATAACTACTCCTAGAAATGATATAAAAGTATATGTAAAAAAATAAAGTGAGTATATATGTTAGTCACTTATGTAATGTTTTGATAATGAAGAATGTAAAAGAAAAAGAAAGAAGTTAATGAAATGAAATGTATGAAATGATCTGTTAAGTCTATGTTATTGTTTATGTTTGCATGTATTTATATGATTTAGGAGAAATTTTAATAAATACTATTAAGTTAATAGTATGTGTTGATGTAATAATAAAGCTGTACGGTAGGCCTTTAAATTGTTACCGATGGCTGAAGTACCCAGAGGACCTGCGAACCCGGACCTGATGGCCATGATTATTGAACTGCAACAGAAGCTTCAAGCCTAGGAGTAGGAGATGCAAGGGTTACTAGACCCGTACCACCAGCACGTGTGAATTCCCCGCCTCTAGTACCATTGGCTCAACAGGCAGGATTAGCTGCTCCAGTTACCTCGGTTGTGTCTACCACTAAATTTTACGAAAGATTCCGATGAATGAAGGTCTCAGAATTTGATGGATTTACGAACCCACTGGATGCCGATGACTGGCTCACCGGCATAGAGAGAGTTCTAAAATGTATGGGACTTTGCGATGTGAGAAAGTTTTATGTGCTTCATTTTCCTTCACTAAGGATGCAAGGAGATGGTGGGAGTCAGTAGACGTAGAAAGAACATAGACGAAATGACTTGGCCAGAATTTGTTGAGGAATTTAGAAGAGCCTATTTCAATGTGGAAACCATGGCAGCACAGCAAGAGGAATTTAACAACTTTTGACAAGGTAATATGTCAGTGGTCGACGCTGTGAAGAGATTCAATCAATTAGCACGTCTTTGTCCTGAACTGTTACCTACTGACCGAGAAAGGATAAAAAGGCTAATACGGATGTTCCAAACCGACATTGCCCTTATAGTTAATAGTGGAGGGCAAGCCCCTAAAGATGTGGAAGATTGTATTGATGAGCAACAAGGGTTGAGTTTAGAATCACCAGAGATAAGGAGGAGAGGGCGAAGATTTTTAAGGCCCTAAGAGAGGAAAGGGCCCTAGCCAAACAAATTAGGCTGCACAATTAAGAGGGCAAGGAAGCAAAATGAGCCAAGGACAGACTCAAAGCAATCAGACTAGACGTAATCATGATAATAATAAGAGGAAGTGGAATGCCACTAATTAAGGGAGCCAGAGGGGACAACCTTAGAAAAGGATAAATGATGGAAAGAATAGCAAACCCCTATGCAGATAGTTTGGGAAAAGACATGCAGGAGAGTGCAAAGCTAGCACTAATAAGTGTTTTATCTGCGGCAAAGAAGGACACTATGCCAGAAACTGCTTTTCCAATCCTTAGATCAGAACAACTAGAGTCAGCAAAGACCTCAAGGAACCCAGCTTCATACAATCCAAGAGTAGATTAAAGGTCCTAGTATTAGTCAAGGACAACTGGAAGCTCCGAAATCTAGTAGACTAATTTATGCTTACACAAAGAAAGAGGAGGATGCGGGAACCTCAACGGTGGTAACAAGTTAGTTCTCTGTTGCCAACACTAATGCTTATGTTTTATTGATTCTAGAGCAATGCATTTATTCGCATCACTTCAGTTTGCTAAAGGGATAGGAAATAAAGGAGATAGGATAGAACAGACTTTTAAGACTACACTTCCCTCTAGGAAGGTATTAAGTTCTGATTATTGGTTACATCATGTACCAATCATCATTTACGATAGGGAATTGTTTATCGATTTAATAATAATCGATATACAAGATTATGATGTTATCTTGGGTATGGATTTCCTAAGAAAATATGCTGCCAAGATTAATTGCAGATATCATAAAGCCACGTTTTGGCCTTTCGAAGAGGAAAAGTTTGTATATTTTGGAAGGACTCCCAAGACTCTAAAGACACTAATATTGGCATTAAAAGCAAGGATGTTGCTGGATAATGGATGCACGAGCTATCTCGTGAATTTGGTGAATAAAGATCAAGAAGCTCAATTAGGACCAAAGAATGTTCATATGGTAAAGGAGTTTGTTGACGTGTTTCTAAACAAATTACCGGGCTTACCACCAGAATGAGAAATTCCGTTTAAGATTGAAGTGGCATCGGGTATAGCTCCAATATCAAAGACACCGTATCGTATGGCTCCAGGAGAACTTAAGGAACTTTAAGTACAAATTATAGGAATTGCTGGACAAAGGATTTATCCAGCCAAGCCATTCCCCATGAGGAGCACCCGTCCTGTTCGTGAAAAAGAAAGATGGAACTTTGCGAATGTGCAATGACTACTGGGAATTGAATAAAGTCACGTTTAAGAACAATTATCCACTTCTGAGAATTGACGACTTATTTGATCAATTGAAGGGAGCAACGGTAGTCTCAAAGATAGACCTGCGCTCTGAATATCACCAGCTTCGAGTCAAGGAAGAGGATGTGTTGAAGACAACATTCAGGACATGTGATGGGCATTATGAATTTTGCATTATGCCATTCGGGTTGACTAATGCCCCAACATCCTTTATAGATCTGATGAATCAAATTTTTAGAGATTATCTCGACAAATTCATTATTGTATTTATTGATGATATCCTGATTTATTCAAAGACTCCAGGAGAGCATGAGGAGCATCTGAGAATTGCACTACAACTGTTGAGGAAACATCGATTATTCGCTAAGTTCTCAAAATGTGAATTTTGGTTGGAAAAGTCCATTTCTTAGGATATGTGGTATCATGAGATGGAATTTTTGTTGATTCTTCCAAAGTAGAAGCAGTAAATAAGTGGCCTACACCAACAAGTGTTACTGAGATAAGGACTTTCCTTGGTTTAGCTGGGTATTATCGAAGTTTTGTAGAAGGATTCTCTAGAATTGCAGCACCGCTCACAGCTTTTACGTTGAAGGCAACAAAACATAAGTGGACTAAAAAGTGTAAAGAAAGTTTTCAAGAACTGAAAAGAAGACTCACGAGTGTGTCAGTATTAACCACACCTGACCCAAACCTGGGAAATTTTGTGATCTACAGCGACGCACCAAAAAAGGCTTGGGAGACGTTCTTATGAAAAAGAAAAAAGTAATCGTGTATGCATCCCGACAACTAAAGGATCATGAAAGGAACAAAAAAGTCCATTTTTTAGGATATGTGGTATCATGAGATGGAATTTTTGTTGATTCTTCCAAAGTAGAAGCAGTAAATAAGTGGCCTACACCAACAAGTGTTACTGAGATAAGGACTTTCCTTGGTTTAGCTGGGTATTATCGAAGTTTTGTAGAAGGATTCTCTAGAATTGCAGCACCGCTCACAGCTTTTACGTTGAAGGCAACAAAACATAAGTGGACTAAAAAGTGTAAAGAAAGTTTTCAAGAACTGAAAAGAAGACTCACGAGTGTGTCAGTATTAACCACACCTGACCCAAACCTGGGAAATTTTGTGATCTACAGCGACGCACCAAAAAAGGCTTGGGAGACGTTCTTATGAAAAAGAAGAGTAATCGTGTATGCATCCCGACAACTAAAGGATCATGAAAGGAACAAAAAAGTCCATTTTTTAGGATATGTGGTATCATGAGATGGAATTTTTGTTGATTCTTCCAAAGTAGAAGCAGTAAATAAGTGGCCTACACCAACAAGTGTTACTGAGATAAGGACTTTCCTTGGTTTAGCTGGGTATTATCGAAGTTTTGTAGAAGGATTTTGTAGAATTGCAGCACCGCTCACAGCTTTTACGTTGAAGGCAACAAAACATAAGTGGACTAAAAAGTGTAAATAAAGTTTTCAAGAACTGAAAAGAAGACTCACGAGTGTGTCGGTATTAACCACACCTGACCCAAACCTGGGAAATTTTGTGATCTACAGCGACGCACCAAAAAAGGCTTGGGAGACATTCTTATGAAAAAGAAAAAAGTAATCGTGTATGCATCCCGACAACTAAAGGATCATGAAAGGAACTACACAACGCCTGACTTGGAATTAGCGACTGTAGTATTTGCATTGAAGATCTGGCGTCACTATTTGTCCAGAGCTAGATGTGAGATTTATACCGACCACCAAAGCCTTAAGTACATTTTTACACAAAAGGAACTCAACATGAGACAATGAAGATAGCTTGAGTTGGTAAAAGATTATGATTGTAAAATCCTATATCATCCTAGAAAAGCCAATTAAGTAGCCGACGTGCTCAACCGTAGAGCAACGTCTTCTCTTGCAACAGTACAATGGCTATCAAAGCCTCTCTAAAAGGACCTATTGGAAGCAAGAGTAGAGATGATCTTAGGAAGATTAGCTGATCTGTCATTGCAATCGATTATCCTAGAGAACTTGAAGGAACGACAAGAAGCAGATTCCTCATTACTCAGGTATAGGAACGAGGCCTTTGAAAATAAGGAAACAAGGTTTAGCATCCGAGAAGATGGTGTTCTCTGCTACAAGGGCTGGTTATGTGTTCCCAATGATCAAGAATTAAAGAGGCAGATATTAAAGGAAGCCCATAGAGCACCATACTCTACTCATCCTGGAGCTACCAAGATGTAGCAAAACCTAAGGAGTGTTATTGTTGGCATGGAATGAAAAATCACATCATATGATTTCTCAGTAAATGTCTTATTTGTCAGAAGGTGAAGGCAGAACACCAGCAACCGGCGGGGGAACTACAAAAGATTGAGATTCTAGAATGGAAATAGGACCAAATAACCATGGATCTCGTAACCGGATTACCCAAAACTGTAGGAGGATACAACACTATATAGGTCATTGTGAATAGATTAACTAAATATGCGCACTTTTTGCACATTAAGCTTAGTAGTTCTGTGCAACGGCTTTTAGCACGTTGCTCAAATAATTAAATATCATGGAGTTTCGAAATCCATTATTTTTTATCGTGATGGCCTATTCACCTCCAAGTTCTAGAAAAGCATCGATCAAGCGATGGGAACAAAGCTGACTTAGTATAGCTTTCCATCCACAAACTGATGGTCAATATGAAAGAACTATTCAAAATTTGAAAGATATGTTGAGAGCCTGTGTGCTTGACTTTAAAGAAGGATGGGATAAAAAGCTTCCACTAATTGAGTTTGCATATAACAACAGCTTTCAAACCTCAATAGGAATGGCTCCATATGAAGCTCTTTACGGAAAAAGATGTAGATCACCTTTGCATTGGTATGAAACTAGAAACAAGGCATTGTCGACTATGGATTTCGTACAAAGAACGACGAAGGATGTAAAATTAATCCGTCAATGAATGGATACTGCTTTTAGTCATCAAAAGAGTTATTCTGATCTACGACACAGACCACTAAAATTTCAAGTTGGGAATTTGGTCTTTCTAAAAGTAATGCCAATGAAATGAGTAATAAGATCGGGGAGAATGGAAAACTCGGTCCAAAGTATATTGGACTATTTGAAAGTTTGGAAAGGATAGGCAATGTGGCTTACAAATTAGCTTTACCCCCTAAAATGGCATCGGTACATAACGTATTCCATGTTTCTATGCTAAAGAAATATGTACCTGGTCTATCACATGTTCTACAGCCCGAAGAAATTAATGTATAGGAGAATCATCCTATGAAGAGAAACTGGTTCAAATTCTGGCAAGGGAAGAAAACGAATTAAGAAACAAAAAGATTCCCCTCGTCAAAGTTTTATGGCGCAACCAACAAGTGGAGGAAGCGACATGGGAACGGAAAGATGAGATGAGAAAAGTATACCCCAAATTGTTCTAATTTTCAAGGACAAAAATTCTTCAGGGGGGTAGGTTGTAATGATCAAAGGAAATTCATTAATAAAATTTCATATCTAATTAGGTTTAATTAATGAATTGCTATAAATTGTATTTTTTGTAAAATTACAATAATGTACAAATAAGTAACGTTAATAGGAAATTTCATTGTGGACTGATGCAAAATAAGAAAACCCAACACCCTGGGTTATTGTTTTAAAGCTAATGAGCAATAATTTTTGTTAAATAGCAAATCGGGCTCAAGAAATGTAAAGGCCCATTGATGGCAAAATCATCATTTTTTTCACAAAATGTCCCAAACGGACCCGAAACGTTCGAAATAGGAAAAAAGGGTTATTACTAAGATTTTCTCCCTTTGTTAGAGACTACAGGGTAGAATAAGCTGAGAGGGAGTGAATCCGTGATTATTGGTGTTGTAGACTATAGAGCAACCTGTCTACTAATTGATGAACCTCTTATGTTAACATATAGATAAATAGTGCTAACTTGGCTAATGAATTGGCCAAACAAGACATTAGAAGATTAAAAAAAAGGAATTGAGGTCGGTTCGTACAACAACCTATGCAATTAAGTACCAACCCCACCTACAGTATGAAATAGTAGGCGTTTGAACGTAATATATATATGTACTTGTGCGTATGTCAATATCTGTACCTATGTGTATATAAAAATATGTACCTGTGTGTATTATCCAATTTGAAAAATGTTTATGTTTTGTACTTAACATGTGTATCTGACATCATGTATGATATGATAACCATAATAACCAGTCTAGTAAAAGACTCACCAGAAAAACAAAAAAGTGTCGTACCAGCTCTCGACTCAAGAGGAGTTTAAGGTTATGATATGGTCTCAGTGTTACGAAGACCTAAGTGCACACATGGTACGAGCACCTGGGTCCTAACTAAAGATAAGACATGTTAAGAATAAAGAAGGTTCATAAGAAAGCATAAATAGATCATGCATATTAGTGAATATTGCATGTGGGATATGTTTGGATTTATTAGGCATCAGCTCACTTAGTTATTCCATTCTGTAGGTATTTCTACTGGGAGGTCAGAATAAATTTACTGATGAGATTGCGGCAGAGGTATGAGCTATGTGCAGACGGGGAATGGATATTGCCACTATTATTTTTCTGCTTGCAATTACATTAAATTATTTTGGAACTAGTTGTAAACTAAATTATAGCATGATCAAGTAAAAGAAAACCCTTTTGTGAATGCTATGTAACTAAATTATAGCATGATCAAGTAAGACAAAACCCTTTTGTGAATGCTATGTTGATTATATAAAATCATATGAAGAGGGTTTGGTTATATGTATATATAGAAAAAATATATATATTCAAAAATTTTCATAAATACGTAAGTATGGAAAGTGTTAAAGCATGGTCCGAAAAAGGCGGGTCGTGATAATGTAGGACTAGGACATAATATGATATGAACAACAAATAGTTTCTATTGTACATAGCAAATTCTAATCACATCGATCAATGGTCATATATAAGATGATCTTAATCCTAAGTTGTTAGCAAATTCTTATTTATGGATTCTATCTTTTGATTTATTTGGTATGGATTTAAAAATCTAATCTTATTCCTTATCTCTTGGAGGCATAATAAAGGAAGTAGTCGGGAATGTTAATATTATAATATGAAATTCATTCCTTCTCTAATGAGAAGAAGATAAATAATTTTCTTAAGTATTGATTAAAAACTTGAATAATATGAGCGCTCAATTCATGAATAAGTTCATGAATTTATTATTTAGTAGAAAATTAATGGCACTCAAGGATAAAGAAGTAACGAGAGAGGTTAATGGATTTCACCTAGCTCTAATTATGAATTATTTATAGAGAATCGATTTATATGTAATGGTTGTATCAAATCAATGACTCTAAGAAATGGGTAATTAAATATATCTAATGTCAAGAGTGCATTCCAAGTATTTAGTTACATTACATTGGAATTAATAAAAGAGTAATATATTAATTAAAGAGTTTAATTAATATATTAGTTTTATTGGAGCTTGAAATTATGGGTCCATTAGTCCTCCTGTAACATAACCACGTTTTTGCTATTTTTGTGAAAATCGTTATCCAAAACCTACAATATCCACTAGGATTTTCTCGAGGGAATGGGTGTTTTAATATAAGAAAACTATTTACAAAGCTAATGTTAGGGTTTGTACCTAGATGTGGACTTGAGATTGCCCTCTAAGGCTGGCCTCCATTTATAGTTACTAGTTTGGTCATATTCCAATCCTTTGATTACGATTTAAATTTAAATACAAGAGAATCTCCTATTTAACTGGCTTGTCGACTTTGATTAGATCTTCTATTGAACTTATCTTTCTGTAGATCCAAAATCTTCTAAATTTCGATAGGGTTGGGAGTTTATCGTCATCTTGAAGATCTTTAATTCAAATATCAAACACGGTTTCTCAAATTATCCTTCTCAGATATTATCTGATAAACGTGCTCTTGGGGAACCATCGAGGCAGAATGGGCCAAGATCAGTCTTGGGCCTTCCCTGACCCAATAACCGATTTGGGCCTACTCGATGGCCAGATAACATCCACAGTTCTGAAAATAACCATGCCAACATCCCCTCATCCAAACCCAGTAGTTCGAGCATCACAAATTGGATAGGCCTAAAATGGTTAAGTTATCAAAACCAAACAAATGCCGAACATAATTTTTTTTTTTTTTTGGGAAATGCCGAACAAAAGTTTTGAGGCATTGGGAATAATACTATTTCAAAAATTAATTAATACGATTGAGGTAGGTATAATGTTTATGGTGATTTTGAGTAAATAATTTATGTGAAATTCATTAAGAAGAAAAAACGTAGTTTTTTTTCTCTATATATAATTAACATAGTTTGTACATATTGTACAAAGTGACATGTATAAGCCTTTTGAATTTCTTTTTTTTTTTTTATTGAACGGATATAATTTCTCGTTATTGACTCGTTGTGTTGCATATTCTAAGATAGATGGACTCCTTGATTATCCACAACAAAGCAAAAAGCAAGCAAGAATAATTTATATAAGCCATTATACCATAAAACTAAAAAAAGGGCCATCTTTCACTTTAAAATTAAGGTCGAAACATATGTTGGAAGATAAGTTCAATCCAACTTTTGAAATTAGAAACCTAACACTGGAAAGAGAAATAGTTTTCAACAATTAAGCGAATAGATATGCATGAACTTTCAACCTATAGACGCACCACTAATGCTTTGACAATTGTTTTGCCCTCTGACTGTTGAACTGTTTTGGGGTATCAATGACCCTTGAAGCAATCCAACATTCAAATAGTGGACTCTGATTTGCATATGAAGTTGGGAATTTGCATGGACCACTCACCAATTGTGTGAAGATAGTAAATTCCTTTTTAGCTCACCACAACTTTTTCTTTTTCTTTTTTCTTCTACCCTGTATTTCCTCATCGCTTATGTTTTCACCATATTAAAATTTTATAAGGATATTTATCTTTTTATTTTATTTAAAGTTAATTCAAAACCTACACCTTCTATTTTTAATATACTTTTATATTAGATTTAATACACAAATTTATACCTTACTTCAATCAATAGTTGATTTTAACTTTTAAAATGACCAAATTATCTTTAAATAAAATAGAGAAAAATTAAGACTTTTAAAAAATAAAAGAAAACAAAAATAAAAACATATAAAAACAACTTTTTTGACCATATTTTAGACATTTTTGAAGTCTAAAACCTTAGTATAAAGTTTTTTCACATCTGTAAAGTTCCCTATTTTTCAATTTGGAGTATTTTTAGCAATTTTTGATCAATTTTGAATATTGATTGGAAAAAGGATATAAATTTATGTATTAAATCTAATTTGAGGGTTTAAATTAGATGAGATCTAAAATTTGAAGATATAATGTTTAAATAAACCTAAAATACAAGATATAAAAAGATAAACAACCCAATTTATATTATAGACAATGTTAGGACCTAAGCTATTAACATAATGATATATATATATATATATATATATGGAAATTTTAACGTAGTGACATTTTAACTTTGTACTTTTTTAGATTGCTCTATAAAGTTTTATGTTTTTCACAGTTTTAATCAATGACATTAAAAAGGGACAAAAAACTATTAAAATTTAACGAAGATAAGCATAGCTATATCGTATAATAGTTGCAAATTTTAGAGAATAAATTACATTATATGTTAAATGTTCTACATCATTTTTAAAAAATTTAGCAATGGGTGCATTGTTAAATTTCAGAAATTATTGCCAAATGTATTGGGGACAAAACTACTAAAAACACAAAAGTTATGGGAGTAATTTAAGGGGAAAAAATTCAAAAATTAAATTGTTAAAATGTTTATAATTTTTAAGGCTTGAGGTGCTAAAAACTTTTTTTTTTCTTTAACAAGACATAGACCAAGTGGCCGTCGCATTTTGGAAACTTGAATCAAATACAGGTCCATGTCATGATAAAATAGTACGTTGTCAGATGCGAAACAGTTTTTTTTATTTAAAAAAGAAACCGGAAAATAAGGGACGTATGAAATTCTCCTCTCCATTTTCTAGGGTGTTTCTAAGGATGATAGCAACTAATAGCAAGAACCACTTTTACTTTTATTGTAACGTATGAGAGCTTTATACCGTAGCATATTTTTTTTTATTTTTACTGTAGCATATGAGAGCTTTACACTATTCATAACTGAAATTGTGGTGGAAACTGAGTGGTTCCACCACTGCCAAACACCTCTTTCAACTTTTCTTCACAAATACCCGATTGTTCAGATAAGACCTTACTAGTAAAGCTCAGTTTAATTTTAATGGAATAATTAATTATAAATATTGATAATATACCACTAAATATTTTAATTACCATATTTAATATTATCTTCTTATATATAAAACACTTATATACAATATATAAAGTTACACAGATAATTAAAAAAATTTAATAAAATTATTAAAGTATTTAAAATAGGTGTACACAAATATAATCAACAATTCACTTTATTTATTTATAATTATGTCATTTATAAAAATATTATATGCTTTAAGAGTATTTATCCCAACAGGACACTTTAATCACAACATGCATACGCGTGTAAGAGAAAAAGTATGGGTGTGTTTTAACAAATAAGGCATGTGTTTTTTTTTTTTAATACTAATTAGGAGTTATTACGAGAAAATAACAATTGAAAATGGTGTAGACAAAGCTTAATATGTACGTATATGAGAATATTGAATCTTAATCAGAGCAAAATGGAAAAGTTAGAGAGTGTTTGAAAAGGTGGTGGGAACCGTTAGTTAGGACCACTTTTATTGTAGCATATGAAAGCTTTACACTATTGTAATTTTTTTTATTGTTACTATAGCATGTGAGAGCTTTACACTATTTATAATTGAGTTTGTAGTGAGAACCATGATTTTCATTACTCAACTAAACAGCCACTTAGATTCTTTGGAGGGCTCAAATCTTATTTTTTAGAAAGTCGATGGGGGGCAACGGCTTCTACTAAGCCCTTCCCAGCTCCACTCTTGTGTGTGGACAATTAAGGTCATGAAAGAAAAAATATGAATAAAAGGAAAATAGTGTTTTAAATGACATGGCTAATATTTATTGGAGGGAGAGAGAAATGGGAGAGAGAAATGCAAGACCCTTTTCCTCACTATTAAAATCGAAACTAACGAAAATATATGTTCTATTTCAATGAAGAAAGAAGCACTCCAAAACCTGCATGTACTGGGATAATGTTTTGTAATTAATGGGAAAATATCTTTTAATGCTTTTTACTGGCTTTAAAGCATGGAATATGGAAAGAAAAATTAAAAAGTGGGTGGGCGATTTCTTTCTAAGAGCCGGCACTAAATGCGCATATATTAGATGCCTACTATATATGGCCCTTTCCACATCCATTTCATTACGTTTGTGGATGAAAAGAATTAGTTTCGGAATTTCATGCACCAAATTGGATAGAGGTTCACATGGGAAAAGATAGACTTTGACCCCAATTGCTTTACAAATTGAAATAATAGCCGAAAGGGTGACTATCAATATGAATCTATTCTACAATAATTGTAAAGTTATACCATGGTTTAGTAAAACTGCATGCTAGGTAGGAAAATAGAGATACAAATTCTGTGTTCTAGTTATTGAATCCGACTGTTGTGTCTTTTTATTCGTGTCTTTTATATATTTCTCTAATAGTATTATACTATGTCAATTAAAATATTATGTCAGTAATAATGTCATTTAAAATATCTTAATTGACGTGACATTATATTATTAAAAAAACACAAAAACAGACAGAAAAAATGAATATATAAGCTAAATTCGAGTGTTAAAGTATTTTATTCCATTTTGATTTTATCTTTTGAGCTGAAGAGGTAAATTTATGTTTTACTACATAAACAATATTGACTCCGGACAACTTATTTAATATTGTGTGACAATGTATCAGTAGACCCAAAAAGTTCATGTGCTCCCTATTATGTTCTCATGTTCAATATTTTTAGATTGTCAAATCTATTATCTATTGTATATCATCTATCTATCTATGTATTATCTATTTCCTATCAAAAAGTGAGAAGGCCCATTTTGGCACCATCTTCAATATGTAACAAGTATCACTCCTTTACTCTTTCTCCCTTTTTATTTACTTATCTTTCTTTCATAATCTTTTCCGTCTTTTTTTTATTATTTTCTTTCCTTTTTCCTTTATATGATATTATATCCCTATTTTTATTTTTCTTTTCATATAGGTATTTTAAGATGCGTTTATTATATTACATTATTTTAAGATGAGTATATATGTGTTTGTATTATAAATTATTGTATTAAAAAAGAATATAATAAGTGATATACTACTACTTAAAAGAGTGCAAAATAGAGTTTAAAAAGAAAATAAAAATTAAAAATCGCATGGCTTCAGTAAGAATTTTTTGCTAAGTTTTTAAAATGCCAAAGTCAGTTTGTTCATTAATTTAATGTCTCAATTAATACATTTTAGTGGAGTTTTTTCTTTTTTTTTGGTGATGGAAGTTGCATTTTAGTGTCTATTTTAAAAGCAAAAACGTTACATTTTAGTGTAGTTACTATCACTAAAAAGAATATTTGCACCAATTACCAACAAGACTAGTGTGATAATTGTTCACATAACAATATAACCCGCATGAAAATTCACTAGCAGATGATAAATAGTAAAATTTTCTTAAGGGAATCATAAATTATTACATAATAGTTTGATAATATATAAGATTGATATATGTGTGAAAACAATTGACAACATAATAGCCCAATAATGGAGCACCGTAAAGGGACACCGCTGAAACAAATTGAGTTTTTCCGTGCTTCTAGTGTAAAATCGATGGTTTTCAGGGTGAAGAACATGTATTCTGACGAATTCTACTAAAAAGACATCGTGGTGTCGCAATTTTTGACGCACTGAACCAACGATCCACAACAGTCAACAACAACAACCAAATGGATTTTTTTTTTTGGTTTTCCTTTTGAGTTGCTCTCTCACTCAAAAACTCTCAGCCAATCATCTTTCATTGCTCCCTCTTGTCATAACAAAACCCTGTAATTTGTTGGCACACGCATAGGAAACATATACAATCTTTAAAAAAAAAAAAAAAAAAACAAAGCAAAACAAAATAAAAATAAAAATAAACAAACAAACCCCAAAAAGAGGTGCAACAAAAAGAAAAAAAAAAATCATTTTTCTGTTCATAATTTTTTCATACATGCATATCCACACAAGTATAAAAGGTGGTTAAAGGCCTAATAGAAAGTGTCACCGTTTGTTCCATAGCCTCTTTCTTGCCTGCTTTGTACCCACCAAAAAAAAAATGGCTTATTTCTTCCTAATCTTTCTTCACTTGGCCATGGCCTCCGGGGCACAACTCCGGCCACGTTACTACTCGGAAACGTGCCCGAATGCCGAGATCATCGTTCGAGATGTCATGAAAAAAGCTCTGATTAGAGAACCCCGGAGCCTTGCCTCAGTCATGCGCTTCCAATTTCATGATTGCTTTGTGAATGTAAGTCTATACTTATTTTAAATTTCACACACAAATTTTCAATTTTTTTTCCTTTTTCACATCTAAAAATTCTCCTTTTTGTGATGAACCTTTTTTTTTTTTTTTTTTCAACTCTATGTTAAAAAGGGCTGTGATGCTTCCATGTTATTGGATGACACACCAAACATGCTTGGTGAGAAACTTGCTCTTGCAAATATAAACTCGCTGAGATCTTATGAAGTCATCGATGAAGCCAAAGAAGCAGTTGAAAAGGCTTGCCCTGGAGTTGTTTCTTGCGCTGATATCTTAATCATGGCTGCTAGAGACGCTGTTGCATTGGTACAATCTTTCCTTTTCATTTTTACCCTTGACTACTAAAAATTTCTTCTTTCCTTTGTACTGTTCGCTTGTAAGGCTAGAAAAATTAAGAACATGCAATAACACTCTGTTTCATCAGTAGAGAGAGAAAAAAAGTTAAAAGGGGTTGCTCAAAAGGTCACATAAGGATCACATTTAGAACTTGTTTAGTAGAGATTTTTTGCAGACAGTTTTCCTGAAAAACGACATATTCACTCCAAAATAAAGGAAAAAACAGAAATCCTTACCTAGAGGGGTGCTTAAAGACCATACCCCGCAACTTGTTTAGCACAAATTCTTCTCAAAACAAGCAGTTTCTCCTTAATAAAAAAAAAAAAATAAAACAGAGGCGACATCTTGACAATAAATTTGTTTGCTAAACCAGACTGGAGGACCCGACTGGCAAGTGAAGCTAGGAAGACTAGACAGCTTATCAGCAAGCCAAGAGTTATCAAACGTCATCATGCCAAGCCCAAGATCCAACGCCAGCTATCTCATTGAACTCTTCAAAAAATACAACCTTTCAGTCAAGGACCTTGTTGCCCTTTCCGGGTCTCACTCAATCGGCAAAGCTCGATGCTTTTCGATCATGTTTCGCCTCTACAACCAATCTGGAAGTGGCAAACCTGACCCGGACATTGAACCAAAGTTCAGAGGAGAACTCTTCAAGCTTTGTCCATTATCTGTTGACCAAAACGTGACAGGAGATTTGGATGCAACACCTCGGATATTTGATAACCAGTACTTCAAGGACTTGGTTTCTGGAAGAGGGTTTCTGAATTCTGATCAAACTCTCTTCACTTTTGATCGGACCAGGCCGTTTGTGAAGAAGTTTAGTCTGGACCAAAAAGGCTTCTTTGAGGCCTTTGTTAAAGGGATGATAAAGATGGGAGATTTGCAATCTGGGAAGGCAGGAGAGATCAGAAGGAATTGCAGGGTCGTCAATGGAAGTCCAATGGAGAAACTGATGGATTCTTGATTTGAAAGAGAAGAGTTTTCTTATCACAAGTATGTGATGCAAGTTAATTAACCAAAATAGGAAAAAAAAAAAAAAAAAGATGCATTGTTAGGGAATATTGTGGGAAGTCTTAATAGTGTCTTGACCATTGTGTCAATGACATTCTTGATTTGGAGTCTATGAAAAGGAGAGAGTGACGATGATAATAAAAGAGTCCTGTATGGTTTTTGTTTTGCAAAACTACTGTCTAAAAGTTTGAATATAAAAAAAATGTTTAGAATTTCAATTCCGTTACAACCGTGAAATAATATAAAACTTTCAGCAGTTATAATAAAAAATAAAAAATTGCTATAATGTAAAGCTCTTACATGCTACAGTCCTTAAACTTAAAATATCAATTATAAGCTTAGTTAAAAAAAAAAAAAGAAAGAAAGAAAGAAAGAAAGAAAGAAAAACAGATATGACATCTCTAATGCAGGGTTAGAAAACGCCTAGTTGCAAAAGGAAAGCACTAAAGTAGACCACTCGAGTGTTTGTGTGACATTGGGATGCTCTTCACAGCCTCATATAATGAGGTCATGTCCTTTTGAATATTGTGTGTTTTAATCAACAAAATTTTTAGACCCTATTTTATTTATAAAGTTGCTTTTGTTGCAAGAAGTGGATCTTCGTTGGATTTCAGCACCATATCCATTTTCTAGACTTGCTTGTTCGATTCTTCAATGGAGACCACCTTGTGAAAGTAAAAAGACGCACTTTCTATGGGAATACAAGTGGCCTTTGAGGAGAAATTTGGGACAACTTTGCTTCATACTTTATACACATAAATTTCTGTTCCCTTGTCATGTGATCCTCTTCACAAGCGAGAGAGGACAAAATGAAATTGATGTTACGTGGTTACCGAAACTACCTTTTGGAAGTTTCGGATGACCCTAGAGCCAAAGAACAACCATTTTCTGCATGAAGACAGAGAGCCTCTGAAGGACTTAGGACTGTGGTCCATTCCACTCACTGACCAAGAAAGACTTTTAACACAGAATAGGCATTGTCGTGGGCACCGAGCCTAATGTCCCCCGTAGCTTCAATAATAGCGAGGCATTTGGCACCTCAAATTAGAACGCCCTTGAGCTGCACTTGTTGCTCGGCTTTTTTTTTTTTGTTTTTCGTGGTAAATTGTATACCAAATCTAGAAAATACACACAATATGGAAACCTCAATGGCCTTGCAATACAAGGAAAATTCCATCATAAATTCTAATGAAATGCATAAGGAGAATAAACAAGCACCACATTCCTACAAAATAAAACCGATAAAGCACTAATGATCGAGCACTCTCGTGGTTCTATCAGCAATATATGTACGATCATTCGCAGAGGGAAGGGGTAGGGGGGCCATGGCCCCCTGATTTTTTGTTGTTTTGTTTTTTAGTTTTTTATTTTGCTCTACTAATCTTTTTTCTCCATGCTATATATATGTATGTACATTCTTGTTTGACAGTAGCCTTTCACATTGGGCTACCTAAACACATGTTCTGTGTATATTGCAACTTTGTCAGCTCCTTATGGGTAATAGTCCATTAATCTTAACCACGGCATGTCTATTTCAACATAGTCTAATGTCCTTCATAGTGCACAGTACAATGTCCTATATTATCTATAAATCTTATCACAGTGCATCAAAGCTCAGATTTGCTGAGCTCTTTCTCTATCTAAAATTCTCCCTTCTCTCTAAAATTCTTTCCCTCTCTCTAAAATTCGAAACTTGTTCTTAATTTTCTAGATCTTCTTTCTTTCTTTTTTTCTTGTTTCTTTTTCTTTGTTTTACATGGATCCAAAGTATTATCATTTGAGGAAATACTTCCCATCACTTTCTTAGAAGATTCTCAAACAAAAATTTAAGTCTAGAGTCACTTGACTATGGATTCTCATTCGTTTTTGAATCCTCGGTGATGTGAGGATGTTGGTTGAAGGAAAAATTCATCCAAGTGACTTCAAGCAGAGGGACGGTCATCTAGGTATGGGTACCAATCATAGTGCAATGAGAAGAAGAGCTCGTGCTACCGACTCTAGATATCATAAATGTGGGCAACAGACTTGTGAGGGTAAGTATCATTCGCCTGGATTTGTGTCGGTAAATAGGGAGGACAAAATATATTTCTGCAAAGATGGCCTTTCTAAAGAGAACTTGGATTACCTCTATGCTTCTTTTCAGAACCATTCGAGTGAGTATGTCCAAAGTGTAATTTCTAATCTCTAACCCAAATTTCATGCAGAAAAGCAACACCTCAGGTTTCTCGCATTTAAAAACCTTGTTTGTCAGTTTGTAAGAAAAATTAGATGGGGAGTAAAGTCTTAATCCATAAAAGTCAATTGAGTGTTTCTGCAAAAAAAATAATGTATTTATGTATTTTGAGTGTTTGTTTGTTTTTATATTGTTACAATATTTGCTAAACAATAAAGGTTTGTTTTTATTTTATCATTACAATAGTTGTTACATATCTCTGTTTTTTAATAAAAACATGTTACATTGTAAAATGCATTACTTATTTGTTCCTGTTGTTAGTTTAAAATTTTTAGAACCTAAATGATTTTTCAGGATTTGTATTATTTTTGTCTAAAGGTATACAATATGTCATATGTCTTTTACTCACTTTTCTAAATTCGTGTTGTTTTTATCAAAAAGGTATATAGTATATCATATGTCTTTTACTAACTTTATGTCTTTTACTAACTTTTCTAGATTCGTGTTTATTTTGTCACAAAAGTGTACAATTAAATGTGTCAGGTTTTTTTTTTTGTTTATTTGTAAATTGTCAAAAGTTGTACAGTTATAATCTCATTTGTCAAAATTCGATCTCATTGCGTGTTTGTTTTTCAAAAATTGAACTGATTTGGTCTGACTTTTTCTAACATGTACATCGCCCACCTGTCATAAGTCCTTAGTCCTTTTCCATTTCCATCTTCTTTAAGAACTGATTTGAGACTCAAATTTTAGGCAGAGCAGACTTAAGCCAAAAACCCAAAAACACAAATAGGAAAAAAAAGAGTTACTCTATTTTAGAAACCAAACATGTCTTCTTTTCATTCATCTAGAAAAATCGAAACTATTTGTATCTTCTGTGGTTCCAGACCTGATAAAGGTAAAGTCCACTTAAAAGCCGTGAAACACTTAGAACAAGTCTTGGCATGTAGGAAGATTAACCTGATTTATGAAGGAGATAGCTTAGGGTTAATGAGGAATGTAGCAACAACAACACATTTTAGGAGTAGCCATGTCGTAGGGATTATACCTAATCTCCTAGCTGAGGGGAACCTTCGTGGGAAAACCATAGGTAAGAAAGAGAGAGTTGTGGACATCTCTAAGCGTCTTGAAAACATGATCCATAACTTTGAGGCTTTCATTGCATTACTTGTTGGTTTAGGCATCCTTGAAGAGTTATTTTTAGTTGCTAGTAGGAGTTTGTTGGTCATTTACTCTAAACTTGTGGGTCTTTTAAATGTAAATGGTTTTTATGACGGTCTTTTAAAGTTTTTAGATTACGCTGGTGGAACAAAACTTCATTGTAAAGTCAGATAGACAAATCTTTATTATTGCTTCAATAGCTGAAGACCTGCTTGACAAAATGCAAGTTATTCATCCAAAGTCAGACATTGTAACATGCAAGCTTGATTGGAAAAAAGAAAGCAGGAAGTAACCACTAGATTTGAACCTCCACCTGTAATCATTTGGTTTTACCCATAATATGTTTGCCTGTATTTCTTATGTCCTGAATAACTACTCTCCTTCACATCTTGTATTTTTATTGTGACATGTGGTGTTAAAACATTTAGATTTAATGATTATAGTGTCAAAATGACTGATATTACATAGTAACTAGTACTCTCAAAACGCATCTCGTTTAAGGTTTGATTTTTTTTTATCAGTGCTTTTGTAATCTCCATATATATATGGTTAGGATAGCTGCATACATGGAGTATTTTGTACTCTTGAAACGTATCTATATCATATTTGTAAACTTTCTACGTATTATTTTAATAGGTATTTTTAATATAAATTCTTGTGTTATTTTAGTATTATTATTATTATTATTATGTAATATAACATCCCTAATCTAATTATAAACCACAGTTAAAAAAATAATAACAGTCTAAAAGATGACATGATAAGCATTTACACTTCTCTTGATATATGTTATAATAATCTTGATAAAAAAAAATACGTCCCCACTTACTCAAAATCCTAGCTCCGTCACTATATATGATCGATGGAAAATTCAATCGATGAGACAAAGACACCCAACTCTTAGAGGACACCACCGATATTATGGGAAAATGAAAAAAAAAAGATCTTTTGCATATAGGGCACATAATAAGACAACAAAAAGCACACCAACAGGGTGGAAGTATCAATGCTATTGATGTAGAAAAAACAAAAACCAACAACAACTACTCTCATGAATGGGATACATAAACTAAATGGGAGGGTCAACCTTCTTTATTATAGATCTCAAATCACATGAGATAATAAAAAACACACCAACAAGGCAAAAGCATCAACTTCTTAATTAAAAACAAACAAATACGATGAGATACCTAAGACACATAGAGAGACCCGTCAATGACACCCCAACCACTGTGGCATGAAGGCTAGAGCACACTGATCATAGCAAGGCCACCGAAAAGAAGTGCAACCATTGACACATATGTGCTACACCATAAGGATCGAAATCCCCACACCACAAGCCTTTCAAAGGCCTCCCATGCCTTGTACCTTGGACGCTATAATGCCTTCACCTTCAGCACCAAGTGCCATATCATTTCAGGATAGGTAAATGGAATTAATCGTATAATTTCTTTCTCATTTCACCCTTTCAACATGGTGAGTCGAGTAGAGACATCGATCTTAGAGTGTAAAGTACAAAGCTAGTGTGAGGGAGTGACTTGGTGTAACGCCAAGATAAATTAATTAATTTAATATACTTGTTAATGTTAATTTATTGAATTTTTTTGTAATTAATTTTCAGTTACAATATTCTTTCAATACAAATTTTTCACGTATGACAATAATTGTTTAAAACTAACATGTCATTTCTCTATTTAGTGTTTGTGTTTGTGTAACAATTATCCTATTCTGAAGAAAAAACTGAATGAATGACACTATTTATGTTGGGCCTATCTTAGTGGTGCCAAATTTTATAAAAATAGCATAACCCAACTGTTTTCTTTTTCTTTTCTTTCTTTTTTCTTTCTTCTTTTTCTCTTTCTTTTCCTATTTCACCATATTCTCTTCTTCTTTATCCTTCTCTCTGCCAATTCTCTCTCTCCCTCTTTCTTGCATAAAAATTCAAAGTCCAAATGAAATGATTCTTTTAGCAAAATACTTAGAATGGAAGGGAGGACCAAATAAGACCCATTTTGACTATGTAAATACACCATCCCCCATGACTCACAGGAGCCTCACCATTGCCTCCATTATGAGACGCCGCCTCCAATGGTGGTGGTCGGCACCACCTTAAAACAATCCTAGCAACTTCTATTCCAAAAACTCTCCAGATATTTTAGTAAAATACTTCTTATGTTCTTCATTTTGTAAGGTAGGATTTCCTTTCTCTTCCTGAAGCTAAATTTTTCTTTCTTAATTTTTGTAAATTTCTTTTGATATGTGGTTTAACTATGTTGTTTTTGTATTTATTGTTTTGGTTATTGGTCTATATGCAAGAAGTCCTAAATTGTCAAAGTTACGGTTTGTGGAATCTTAGTTTTTCTTAGATATTTAATCTTGTATGTTATTAATCTAAATTCTAATCATGATTTCTCTAGCCTATTTCTAAGCTTTGTTAATATTTATGTTGTATTGAATAGGTTGGCTTTCATGTTGGTAAGTTTGTAATTTTTTAAGATTATGAAAATTTGAACTTGACACTTGATGTCTAATTTTGAGAACTTTGAGAAAAATTGTGGCTTTTTGATTATTTTGAAGGCTCTCTTTTAGAGATTGTTGCCATGTTAGATGAAGTTTGTGGTTAAAATTACATGCATGTGAGATACGTTGAAATCTATGGTGTTTAGTTCATTCACCTTTATTTTAGTTTTGATTGATAAACTAGAAGGGTTTAATTGCCAAAGTGAGATATTTGATAAATTGCCAAAGTAGGCTCATGATACCAATCTTGTTTATTCAACCTTAGGACCTGAGTTCTTTGATTGTTTGAATTGAAGAAATTAGAACTCATATTATTTGTGAGAATCTGTTTACTTGCTCGGAGACATGGTATAAGTCAATATGGAGTTGTTTTCTTGTTACATTAACGATCATAGAAATTAGGGGATTGAAGACAAATTGAAAGAGTTATTCCTTGTCTTTGCTTAAGATAGTGACTTAAAGTGTAACAAATGACATGATATTAGGTCATTTATACTAAGATTAGTAGCTTTAGCAATAATCTTCTTAAGTCAATTCAATAACATTTAGTGTGGTGTAGCTTATTCTTGTGTGATTTGTTGAGCATCTTTAGACAGATGAATGGTTGGTATGTGGATTCATTTATGATTTGAAGTAGAATCTAATAAATTTTGATCATGATAAATCTTTTTAGAGTTTTTTGGATCTTTGTTTTAAATTGTTTATTGGTAAAAGCAACGGCTCTAAATTTAAGTTGTAGTGGTTATTAAGTGTTTCTACTAATTAGAGATTATTAGTACATACTTTGTTCCTAGGTTAGCATACCACTTTATGACTTAAGACATTTGTTTCTCATAATGATCTTTTGGAACTTGTTTAGAAGAGAAATAAGAATGTGGATTGCTTTTTCGACTTAGGAAGCTAAGTAGTGGGTTGATATGAGAATATAGGGGCAGCCTATATAGAATTGAAAAGTGCATCTTGTTTTGAGGTTTTAGACATTGATCTCTTTAAATCCATAAAACAAACTTCCTAAGCTTCACATAGCCCTAAAAAGCACATTAATCAGTCTTTCTTAGACTAAGTTATGCGATTTTGATGTTTAACCAAATTTCGGCAATTATGCCCAAAAAAAAACTGATTGTACATTTACTTTTTTGGAGACCTTAACAGATTCTAAAATAAGAATATAACGCCTCTTTGGAAAGCCCCAGATGTTATCTTTTTTTAGGCATTGATTTTGTAATTTTGTGTAAAATATTTTATGAATATTCCTATAAGCTCGGCTAGTCAAAAGAGGCAATAAAATTTCTTGTCAACTCTACTTATTGATGTGCTCAGACATGTTCACATAGTCACCTCTTTTGACTAGCCGAACTTCCTGAGTGTACGCCTATTGATTGCTCATAGAATCCCCAGTAATAGTCCTGCCGAAGATTATGTGCACAATGTTCGACGTGTCTAGGGCATTCATACCATCCTAGTTCTGTCTTCTTTGACCAACTGGTCATTTCTTTTCCCATTGTTCTCAGGGGCCAACACTCATTCCACAAATTCTCGTAGGTTCCAGTTGTGGACAAACTTTTCGATTTGATCTTTTAGCTGGAAGTATTCTTGGGTAGTTTGCCCTCCATCCTTGTGAAAGTTGCAATACTTGCTCTGGTCTCGCTTTGCTCGGTTCCCTTAGGGGATCGGTCAATAGGTTTTTATTTCTTAATTGGTTTAATGCCTCATCGATAGGGGCAACCAATGGCATGTAGTTTTGAAACTTTATAGTGGGCACTTTTGGCTTGTCAATCTTCTGTTTCTTTTTTTGGTCAAATTTGTCTTGGTTAGATGAATCCTTTTTGTTCTTTTTCCCTTTCTTGCTTCCTTCTCCATCTCGACGGCTCTTCATGTAGTCTGTGATGTCAACGAGCTTTTGGACATATGCAAGCATATGAAGGAAGGTCCCCGACTGCTCCAAGGCGAGTGCCCAGAGCAACTTCTGATCTCAAAGTCTTTCTTAGAATGCATGATTCAGTGTCCCGTCTGCCACATTTTTCACCTCAAGGGCTAGTCTGTAAACTAGTCTATGTAGTCCCAAACTTCTCATTCGCCCTGCTTCACCACATAAAGGTTCGTAATTTCTTTCTTCCTTGATTTTAAAGTGGCAAAGTTGCCAAGAATGCCTCAAAAAGTTGCTGAAAAGAGTTCATTTTGCCTCACTCAATGCTTCTAAACTATTACCGAGCTAAGCCAGTCAGTGTCAGCAAGAAAGCCTTACACATTGCTGCATCACTAGCGCTCTTTTAACAACATGTGCCCTTGATAAAGTTCTAAGTGCTCATCAGCATAGGTCATTCCATCATGCACTTTTATCTAAGGTATCTTTAACTTGTTCGACATGGGGAATCTCATGATTGCCCCGATGAAAGGTGGATCGGTCATGTTGGTATTATCAATCCCATATTGATTGTTCAAAATTTGGTCAACCTGCCACTAAAGATTACGAAAGTGTCGATTGCTGGTGTCCTTGGGTATTTCTACCATGTATTAAACTTCGTCTTCATGTCAATGATTTTCATGAGTAGGTGGTCGGCCTCAGGCAAGCTGAACACCTTGTTGCCCAAGCCTATCAAAGACGGAGGCTTGAGAACCTTGAGGTGAGGGATCTTGGCCCACCCAAGCGTTCAGTTAATCACTGTTAACTCCTTGGTTAATCAGAGAAACGCGCTCTGATGCCTGCGTCCCCACATGTTTAGAGTCACCTTCATTCCTTGATCCATCCCCTTGCCCTGCTCAGCCACCGGCCAGGTTTTCCCTTCATTCCTTTTTTCCTTCTCGGATTTTACTCTTGAGATTCTAAGAATTCAAAGAGGATCCGGAGTGACAGAGAGTAGAAACGAATGTCTCTAAGCCATAGATCGTGCTGACTGAAAACTAAATTTACAGCCAAAATGAAAAAGAGCTAGGTGGGATCGAGCGCACAAATGTGGGTGAGTCTCGGTTTGCTGATTGGATGATAACGCAAGCGAGAGTTTGTACAATAAGCTGTAGCTAATCTCCAACGGACTAAGACACACCCACGAGTGTAGGCCCCACTGGCTGTCGCAATAATGTTGCACACACTTGGCTTGGAACCAACAACCAAGATTTGTCTGGCAGCGCATCTGACGGGCTTGGTAATACAACATGCCTCTTTTTTTGAATTTTTAATTTATTTATATTTTTGAAGCATTTGTTGTCTGTTTTTGCCTGTTCGATGCCGTTTTGCTCTGTTCTTCTACCATATATCAAATCCAAAGATAGAAATTTAAAAAATTAATTATTTTACAAACATAATATTTACAATAATTTTAAAAATATTTATTTTACATTAAAACATATAAAAAATAATTACAAACTTTTAAAATTCTGAGCTCATTTTGTTTGACATAGATGTAATTTTTAAGACTTGTAAATAATTTAAGAAATTACTAAAAATATTATAAAACATATTTACAAAATTAAAACATACTATAAAATACATTGAGACTTAAAATAAAATTTCCACCCTTATTTTTATGATTTTAATTAATTTCAAACTAAACTAATATTTTACATACGAAAATGATTCTAAAAATTACTGAAGATGTTATTAAACATAAAAACATATTACTTATAATTAAATATATTTTTATACTAAGACACTAAAATGTTGTTTAACACAATCATTTTAATTAAAGAGTTTAACAAAAAATATTAATACAAAATGATTGATTTTAGCTTAAAAATGTATATTTTCTAAGTCTCATAAAAAACCAAACCTCAAAACCAACTAATAAAGACTAACACCAGATAGACAATTGAAAACAAATTACTAAGTAGGCTTATATATATCTAGATATTAGAGACCAATAAACAGACTATTTGTTCCCATAAGAACAATAGAATGGGGTCTCCTCTTTGCAGCAGAGTTCTTCCTCAGACCTGATGCTTTGGTTGTGACTTTCTCAGCAATCTGCGCAAGTCAAAAAAGAAAGAGCACTGCTATCTGTCCCAAGTGGGCTGTAGCCCGCTTCTCTCATACAAGCGGGCCCCATCAGGTGGCTCCCAATGTAGGCCCCACTAGTGGGGCCCACCTGTGTGAGAGAAGCGGGCTGCAGCCCGAGTGCAACAAAAAAAGTTTTTTGAAAAGAAATGAGGTATTATCATATACGCCTTTGGTGTAGGTGTCTCGTCAGCGTGTTCAAAATCCTCCTCTTCATTGGTAGTGTCCCCTGTATTGGGCTTGGTGCCCTAAAAGCTGTGACATTGTACATATTGTTAATAAATAAATAAAATGACATTTATTATTATTTTGGTTGATTATATGTATTATGAATACATTTATAAACATCAAGAAAATTCCATGATTATTTATGTGACTATAAATTTAGCATATAAGTGTTATTTGCTTAGGGATAAATTTATAGATAATAATCTAAATAGTCTGTAATAATTAATTAAAGTTTGGGATCTTTAATTAAAAATTACAAGTACGGTCCAATCTCATCTAAAATGAAATAGTCATTATCCGGACTATTAATGTAGAGACATTGGATTGGAGGTACTTTATATAATGAGATTATATAGGACTGGACCAGATAAATTATGAATCTCTAATAATCATCCGTTACAAATAGAGTATTCAAATTTATCACTATGATGATCATAGATTTGACAGTCTTAATCCTGAGTATTTATTAGACTCCTATTTATTACATTATGTTTTTTGACTTGTATGGTAAGATTTGTCTAAATACAGATTATAACTTAGCATCTTGGAAACATAAAGTAATAAATAGTTGGGAATAATATTATACAGATATGGAATCCATTCCTTCCCTATGGAAGTTAGAAAAATAGTTCTCTTGAGTGATAATTCAAGGTTTGAACAGTAGAGCGCTCGTTCATAATAAGATTATGAATTAATTGTTCATTAGAGAATTATTGGAACTCAATGATAAAGATGTAATAAGAGAGGTGAACAGAAATTGAACCTAGCTCTTATTATGAACTATTTATGGAGGACTGACTTATATGTAATGATTATATCAATGGACTACTCGTTAATTTTCTTTGAGTAATTTCACTATAATCTCAAGAGTTCAGTTTCAGGTTTTTAGTGGAGTAACACTGAAACTAATAAATTTGGCACATTAATTAAAGAGTTTGATTAAATGTCAAATTTATTGGAGCTTGGGTTATAGGTCCATAGGTCCCCAATACCACCTCTGTAATACTATATTAGATTTTTGCATAGAATGAATTATACATGTTTAATTCAGAATTATTGAATTCTGAATTAATTATTTCACACTTGAATTATTAATGTAACACAGAAAAATGTTCTCTGTGACACATAATGTAATGTGATAAATGTTGTCACATTTAACTGAGCATTAGTTAATTAATTGATTATTATTAAAATCTATTCTTAAATAAATATGATTTATTTTTGAATTGAGATTTATATATATATATATGGTTTTGAACCAAATCTTTTTATATATATAAGATTTTATAATATATTAATATATATATATATATTAATATTATATTAAAAAAAAAGGAAGGAAAGACGTGAAACTCAGTTTCACGCTTTCCACATATATATATATATGTAAACCGAATTTGATTCGGTCAAATCAAATCAAATCAAAAAAAAAAAGAGGCAAACTTCCTTTAACTTCACGGTTTCCTCTTATATATATATATATATATATATATATATATATATATATATGAATCACACGTAGTGATTCGGGAAAGAAGGAAAAAGAAAAAGAAAAGGGAAAGTAAAATTACTAATGGCTCAGATATAAAAAGGAGAGATAATAGTTATCTCAGAAGAATTTTTATTCACATATTTTTTAGAGAGAAAAACTGAGAGTTCTTCTCTAAAGAAAAAAGTCTGCTATCTCATGTGTTGAGTACATAGCAGATTCAGAAAAGTGTGAGGAAAATTCATTCTTGCAGTTTGACGCCCACTCGTCTTTCCATTGGTGTGGAGGCCTGGTTTGAAAGATCGTGGTGTCAAAGAGGAAAGCTAGGATACCCTGATAGTCTTCAAAAGGTTAATAAAAAATTCCTAAAGTTTTCTATAATTAAAATTATATATCTATTCCCGATGAACAAAGTTTTCAGAAAATTTTTGTTTATCAACGATCCGTTCCTTCCGCTGCGTTTCATGTTTTAATTCCAACAAATGGCATCAGAGCGGGTTATAGCATATATAATTTTAATTAAACATGATTTTGTTTTGATGATATCATGTTTTTGATGCATGTTTGTGGGTACTTTGCATCTTTGTTAATTTTTATTCATGTGATGAATGGTTGTTTAATGAAAGGATTTTTGATCGTTAATTATATGGTCCTTTTGGATTAATAATCTTATTTTCAGTTTAATTAGATCAATCTGTGTAAACCCATAAAGGGGTATAGGATTTTTGTAATTTATTATTATTATTATTATTTTTTCTCTTCTCTCATCTCATTCACTTGCAACACGTGGAGCGATGAAGAAAAAGATGTCCATTGGATTTTTTTTTTGGCCCAGTTGAGAACTTTGGGCCTGTCAAATTTCAAAGGTAATCCAGCAAATTGTTGCACAATAAACCACTTGATGAAGACTGCAAAATTGGAGCAGGGAATTATGTATAAATTACAAGAAGACCCCTGTAATTTTATTTTTTTTATTTTTTATTTTTTGGGTTGTAATTTTAATTATCCAAAAGGACCCGGTCAAAAATTCATTGTTTATTTTTATTTTTATTTTCATGTGATGATTGTGATAACATGTTCATGCATGATAACATGTCATCTAGGAAAGTGCCCACTTATAGTTATTGTAACATGACATGCATACACTTGGCATATTATTTTTATAAAGGAGTTTATAAAATGATTTAATATGTGTTAGCATTAATTTAATGAGATTAAATTAATTGGGTTGGTTTTATAAAATCTTAATTTGTTAATCAACCAAATAATGTGAATTTAGTTTTAATAGTTAAAGACTTGGTAAAATTCACATTAATTCTAAGTTATCTAATTTTAAATTGTTTAATATTCAGTAACTTAGACAATTCATAATAAATTTAGATTTTTAAAAAATCTGGTAATTTATTTAAGTGTAAATAGAATGAGATTCTATTAACACATAATATAATCTAGTAATTAAAAATTGTTTTTATCTACTAGAATTATGAAACATATGATGTTTTATAAGATAAAACATATCTTTTAAAAAATGAGTGGGAGAAGGTAATATGACAATATAACCTGCGGTCTCCACTATTAGTACAACACCGTGAGATTTAGGTGGCGCCTCGCGACGCTTTGATTTCGTCCTCCCTACGGAGGGTGTCCATTTAAATCAATATCAAGGTTGGCTTCCTTGAGATAGGATTTTATTATGTATTTCAAAATTGACCTACCCTACGGCGGCAATTTTGAGTTAAGTTGTTAAAATCTAAAATAGTGGGTTACACTCATAAAGACATAATTAAATTGTTAATTATATCTTGACCAAAATAAACGGTTATTAATAAATATAGAAAATATGAGATATTTTGAATATATTTATTAATTGAGAATGTCTCAATTCAATTCATAAATAATTTGACCTACCCTACGGCGGCACTTTATTTATTAAAATTGAATAATCGTGGAATTAGTAAAATATTTTTTGTGTTTTTCATATGCATCATGCATCACGTTTACTATTCCAAAACATATATTTATGATGTTTATGCAACCATTTTAATTTATGTTATTTTATTTATTTATTACAGCAACAATGTCTAATCCAATCATCGCTATTCTCTCAACTGAAAAATTAACCGGAGATAATTTTGTCAAGTGGAAGAGTAACATGAACATTGTACTAATTTGCGAAAGTTACAAGTTTGTCCTGACGGAGGAATGTCCTCCAGAGCCTGCTACCAATGCTCCTCGTAATGTACGGGAAGCATATGATCGTTGGATTCAGGCAAACAACAAGGCCCACTGTTTTCTTTTGGCTGGGATGTCTGACGTGCTTAGGATGAAGCACGAAAGCATGGAGACCGCTTATGAGATAATGCAGTCTCTGCAAGACATGTTTGGTAAACCTTCTGAAAAGGCACGCCACGAAGCCGTTAAGGCAGTAATGAATGCCAAAATAAAGGCAGGGATTTCGGTCAGAGAACATGTTCTCAACATGGTTAACTATCTCCATGAGGCCGAGGTGAACGGGGCAGTGATAGATGAAGCCACACAGGTGGGGATGATTTTGGAAACCCTCTCCCCTGCGTTCCTTCAGTTCAAAAGCAACTATTTCATGAACAAGCTGAAATATAACATGACTGAGTTGCTTAATGAGCTTCAAACCTTCGAGTCTATTTCGAAAGAAAAGACTAAAGAAGCTGAGGCAAATGTTGCAGAAGCTCAACCCTCCTCTTCTGCCCAAAAGAATAAGAAGAGGAAGGGGACTGAAGGAAGTGGTAAGTCTAAGAATGGAGGGCAACCTAAGAAGAACAAAAGCAACAACAACAAAAAGAGCTCAAACCAAAAGAAGCCTAAAGGAAAATGTTTCCACTGCGGCGTAGTTGGGCACTGGAAGAGAAACTGCAAGAAGTATCTTCAGGAGCTCAAAGAAAAGAAGAACAACGGTAAATCAGATTTACTCGTTTTAGAAGCTTGTTTAGTTGAAGATGATGCTTCACCTTGGATAATTGATTTAGAGGCAACTAACCATGTTTGTTCTTCTTTGCAGATGCTTAGTTCTTCAAGGGAGCTTGCCGATGGGGAACAAACGATGAGAATGGGAACGGGAGAGGTTGTTTCAGCAAGAACAGTGGGAGTTGTTAAACTTTATTTTAAAAATAAGTTTTTAATTTTAGACAATGTTTATTACATTCCTTGTTTTCTTAGAAATTTGATTTCTGTTTCCAGGTTGTTTGAACAAATGTTTAATGTTTCTTTTAATAATAATTATGTTAATATTTCTAGAAATGGTTTGGATATTTGTTCTGCGCATCTAGAAAATGGGCTTTGCACCTTAAGGCCCAACGAAAAAGCACTGCTCAATACCGAAATGTTCAAGTTGAACAACCTAAACCCAAGAAGCAAAAGATTTCTTCTAATAATGAAACATAACTATGGCACCTTAGATTAGGTCACGTTAACCTTGACAGAATTAACAGACTAGTAAAGGATGGTCATTTAAAAGAGCTAAAAGTTAGTTTTCTACCAGTTTGTGAATCTTATCTTGAAGGTAAAATGACTATAAGGCCTTTCTCTACAAAAGGCGAAAGGGCCAAGGAACCACTTGAGCTAATACATTCAGATGTCTATGGTCTATTGAATGTACAAGCACATGGTGGTTACAAATATTTCGTATCATTTATTGACGATTATTCAAGGTATGGTTACATATACCTAATGCAAAGGAAATCAAAAACTTTTGGAAAGTTCAAAGAATTCCAAGCGGAAGCTGAAAAGTAATTAGGAAAGACGGTGAAGAGTCTTCGATCTGATCGAGGAGGAGAATACCTTGATACTGAATTCAAGGACTATATGATAGAACATGGTATTCTATCACAACTCACCGCACCTGGAACACCACAACAAATGGTGTTGCAGAGAGAAGAAATAGAATGTTGCTTGATATGGTGAGATCCATGCTCAGCTACTCATCGTTACCCACTTCATTTTGGGGATATGCACTACAAACTGCAGTATATCTTCTAAACATAGTTCCATCTAAGTCTATTTCAAAAACACCTTTAGAGTTATGGAATGGTCGCAAACCTAGTATGTGGCATATCTGTATATAGGGGTGTCCAGCACATATGCTGAAAGGTAAGACTGGGAAGTTGGAACCACGTTCTGAAGTATGTTTATTTGTGGGATACCCAAAGGGAACAAGGGGATGTTTGTTTTATAGTCCACAAGAAAAGAAAGTATTTGTATCGACAAATGCCACTTTTCTCAAGAATGATTATATGACAAACTATAAACCTCGTAGCAAAGTTGTACTTGAAGAGTTACTTTCTGATCAGATCAGACCGCAACCGACAACTGTTATCGAAGGACAAAATGAGGAGACCACATCTCCCTATTAGAATGTCATACCACCTCGACATAGTGGGAGGGTTGTGAGACCACCTGCTCGCTACAGGGAACTTGGAGAAGCAAATGTTGCTATCTCTGATAATGGTGAAGATGATCCATTGACATATCGTGATGCAATGGAAGTTTCTGAGAAGGAAAAATGGCTGGAGGCTATGAACCTTGAAATGGAGTCCATGTACTCCAATTCAGTCTGGGATCTTGCAGACCTACCTGAAGGGATAAAACCCATAGGGTGCAAATGGATTTACAAGAAGAAAAGAGGAGTGGATGGGAAAGTTGAGACTTTCAAAGCTAGGCTCGTGGCAAAGGGTTATACCCAAAAGGAGGGAGTTGACTATGAAGAAACTTTCTCGCCTGTAGCTATGCTTAAATCTGTTCGGCTTCTTTTATCCATTGTTGCTTGTCTTGATTATGAGATATGGCAAATGGATGTCAATACTGCCTTTTTTAAATGGCTTATCTTGAGGAAAGCATCTATATAGTGCAATCAAAAGGGTTTGTAGTCAAAGGTCAAGAGCAAAAAGTTTGCAAGTTGCAGAGGTCCATCTATGGACTCAAGCAAGCTTCAAGATCTTGGAACTTGAGATTTGATGAAGCGATCAAATCTTATGGTTTCGATCAAAATATTGATGAACCTTGTGTTTACAAGTACATCAAAGATAAAAAGGTGGTCTTCTTGGTTCTTTATGTAGATGATATCCTACTCATTGGGAATGATGTAGGCATATTATTTGATGTAAAGAAATGGCTCGCCAACAATTTCCAAATGAAAGATTTAGGAAAAGCAAGTTATGTTCTTGGAATCCAACTCATAAGAGATCGCAAGAACAAACTGTTGGCGTTGTCTCAGGCATCGTATATCGATAAGGTGCTTATCAGATTTTCGATGCAAAACTCTAATAAAGGTAATTTGCCTACACGACATGGAGTTTATCTTTCAAAAGAGCAATGTCCTAAGACACCTCAAGTGGAAGAAAATATGAAATGGGTACCCTATGCATCTGCAGTAGGAAGTCTAATGTATGCCATGTTGTGTACAAGACTTGACATTTGCTGTGCGGTGGGTATAGTCAGTCGGTATCAATCCAACCCAGGATTAGATCATTGGGTAGTGGTTAAACATATTCTTAAGTATCTTAGGAGAACGGGAAACTATATGCTAGTTTATTCTGGTGAGAATTTGATTCCCATTGGATACACTGATTCTGATTTTCAATCAGACAAAGACACACGTAAATCTACGTCTGGATCAGTGTTTACTTTTAGTGGTGGAGCCATAGTTTGGAGAAGCATCAAACAATCTTGTATTGATGATTCAACTATGGAAGTAGAATATGTGGCTGCTTATGAAATAGCTAAAGAAGCTGTTTGGCTCCATAAGTTCTTAAATGATTTAGAAGTAGTTCCAGGCATGGATAAACCACTCACACTGTATTGTGACAACAGTGGTGCAGTGGCAAATTTAAGAGAACCTAGAAGCCACAAAAGAGGAAAGCATATAGAAAGAAAATATCATTTGATTAGGGAGATAGTGCATCGAGGTGATATGGAAGTTGTAAAGATAGCGTCGAAAAACAACCATGCTGACCCTTTCACCAAGACGTTACCTACAAAGAGTTTTGAGGGACACTTGGAAGGCTTAGGTCTTAGAGACATGTCTCACCTGCTTTAGGGCAAGTGGGAGATTGTTGGGCTTGGTACCCTAAAAGCTGTGACATTGTACATATTGTTAATAAAAAAATAAAATGACATTTATTATTATTTTGGTTGATTATATGTATTATGAATACATTTATAAACATCAAGAAAATTTCATGATTATTTATGTGACTATAAATTTAGCATATAAGTGTTATTTGCTTAGAGATAAATTTATAGATAATAATCTAAATAGTCTGTAATAATTAATTAAAGTTTGGGATCTCTAATTAAAAATTACAAGTACGGTCCAATCTCATCTAAAATGAAATAGTCATTATCCGGACTATTAATGTAGAGACATTGGATTGGAGGTACTTTATATAATGAGATTATATAGGACTGGACCAGATAAATTATAAATCTCTAATAATCATCCGTTACAAATAGAGTATTCAAATTTATCACCATGATGATCATAGATTTGACAGTCTTAATTATGAGTATTTATTAGACTCCTATTTATTACATTATGTTTTTTGACTTGCATGGTAAGATTTGTCTAAGCACAGATTATAACTTAGCATCTTGGAAACATAAAGTAATAAGTGGTTGGGAATAATATTATACATATATGGAATCCATTCCTTCCCTATGGAAGTTAGAAAAATAGTTCTCTTGAGTGATAATTCAAGGTTTGAACAGTAGAGCGCTCGTTCATAATAAGATTATGAATTAATTGTTCATTAGAGAATTATTGGAACTCAAGGATAAAGATGTAATAAGAGAGGTGAACGGAAATTGAACCTAGCTCTTATTATGAACTATTTATGGAGGACTGACTTATATGTAATGATTATATCAATGGACTACTCGTTAATTTTCTTTGAGTAATTTCACTATAATCTCAAGAGTTCAGTTTCAGGTTTTTAGTGGAGTAACACTGAAACTAATAAATTTGGCACATTAATTAAAGAGTTTGATTAAATGTCAAATTTATTGGAGCTTGGGTTATAGGTCCATAGGTCCCCAATACCACCTCTGTAACACTATATTAGATTTTTGCATAGAATGAATTATACATGTTTAATTCAGAATTATTAAATTCTGAATTAATTATTTCACACTTGAATTATTAATGTAACACAGAAAAATGTTCTCTGTAACACATAATGTAATGTGATAAATGTTGTCACATTTAACTGAGCATTAGTTAATTAATTGATTATTATTAAAATCTATTCTTAAATAAATGTGATTTATTTTTGAATTGAGATTTATATAGATATATATGGTTTTGAATCAAATCTTTTTATATATGTAAGATTTTATAATATATTAATATATATATATTAATATTATATTAAAAAAAAAAGGAAGGAAAGACGTGAAACTGAGTTTCACGCTTTCCACACACACATATATATATATATATATATATATATATATATATGTAAACCGAATTTGATTCGGTCAAATCAAATCAAATCAAAAAAAAAAAAAGAGAGGCAAACTTCCTTTAACTTCACGGTTTCCTCTTATATATATGTATATATGAATCACACGTAGTGATTCGGGAAAGAAGGAAAAAGAAAAAGAAAAGGGGGCTCATATATAAAAAGGAGAGATAACAGTTATCTCAGAAGAATTTTTATTCACATAATTTTTAGAGAGAAAAACTGAGAGTTCTTCTCTAAAGAAAAAGGTCTGCTATCTCATGTATTGAGTACATAGCAGATTCAGAAAAGTGTGAGGAAAATTCATTCTTGTAGTTTGACGCCCACTCGTCTTTCCATTAGTGTGGAGGCCTGGTTTGGAAGATCGTGGTGTCAAAGAGGAAAGCTAGGATACCCTGATAGTCTTCAAAAGGTTAGTAAAAATTTCCTAAAGCTTTCTATAATTAAAATTATATATCTATTCCCGATAAACAAAGTTTTCAGAAAATTTTTGTTTGTCAACGATCCGTTCCTTCCGCTGCGTTTCATGTTTTAATTCCAACACCCTGCAACTTGTTTCTTTTGTCACTGCAGTAAACTCCATCTTGTCCTTCCCAACACCAAAGGACTTCTTCTTTGTGTCGTCATCCTTGATCTCTTCTTCAACCTTGTCCTCGGCCCTTTCTTCCTCTTCATCTTCACTTTCTTCTTCATCTTTAGCATCCACAAACTTAGCAGGTTCTTCTTCTTCCTTTGACTTCTTGGATGAGGGGCAAGGAGAAGCTTTCTTAAATGTCAAAATAGGAGAAGAAAATAGGGAGACCTTTTTGTTTGTCATGGCCTCGAGGACAGATTCTATGCCCTTGCAAGTTGTAGTCACCATGATGTTCTTTTAGGCGTTGTTTGATGGTCATCACATCAGCCTTTTTGCGAGACAACTTAGCCGTGAAGTTGTCCTATTCTAGAATTGGTACTTGAGGTTGTTTAAACGCTTGCTCCCCCTTAGCTTTTGGCTTCTTTGAGACATACAATTGGGAGGCGTATTCAACTAAATTGTGCTCTCAAGAGGGTGAATAAGGATCTTTTGATCAATGGCGAGCACAGTGATTAAGCGAGGATAAGGTATATTTTTTTAAAAGCATCATGGTATGTTCCTTTAGCCACCATCCGTTCATTGATTCATTCACCCAAATTGATGTTCATACCCGTCCCTACAATAAATATAAACTAGGCCTTGTCTTACGACGCAGAGGCGGGTCCTAATTGTGCACAGTTATTCTAAAAAGCAATTTATATTTGGGGATCAACAAGGAAGAAGGAAGGGTTTGTCCCTCATGCCACTCAGTCTGAAATCCATATAACCAAGCAGCAATCAAATCTTAAGACATTACATCATCTAAATAATCAACCTCAGATTTAAAGGGAATACCCAAAAGCGTATTGATACGCTCAGAAGAGATGTCCACAAGCATCCCTCCGACATAAACCAATTATTGGAACGAACTCTAAGGATTAATGTCCCATTTTCGTGAGGAAGATTTTGAATAAAGGGAGAAAAAAAAAATTGAATGGAGTAAAAGTCATCTTTTTTTTAACAAAAAAAAATACGTTTTTTTATACAGATAAATTGTTTTAATTTTTTTTAAAAAAATAAAAAAAATGACTGTAACAGAATAAGAAACCTCAACAAGATAAAAAAAAAAAGAACCGTTTTGATATCTAAAAAGTCTTTTTTTTTAATGCTAAAAACTGTAAAAACAAAAAAAATCATTAACCAAAAAGATTTATTTCAAAAAGTGTTTTTAAAAATCTCCCTGACTCCTTGCGTGTTGGGCAGATTTTTAAAACTTCGTGCTCCTCCAAAGTTTTCCTCAACTCAAACTCCTCAAAGTTTTCAACGGTGATGTGGGTCTTGGTCACAAGGGGTCAAGTAGACAATTTCTTACAGTACTTCTGACTTTCCTTAGAAATGAACCAAAAACAACACGGCTTGAAAGTGGCACACCTAACTGTGAGATTTTTAGGATCAATCTTTTCAGACTACTTAATGTTCTTATCATTTCCTTCATCGATCTCAACCTAGGTTGCTCTTCTTTGTTTTTTGCCTGTTCCGATAGAGAAGCGATGGATTTGGGCATATCAAAGGGCTTCATTTTCCGCTTGAGAGAAAGCAGCCTCATCTTCTGCTTTGCGACTGAGAGGATTTGACGGGCGTCACAACAGGAGGCTCTGACTAGCCGTGTTCTAACAGTTTCAGTGAAGCTTGACTAGCAGCCATAGCGACTGGCTTTAGTAAAGATGCAACAGGACGGGAAACGGATTCCACCGTCTTCTTGGCTGACTTGGTCTGCTCCTTGATCGGAGTAGATGTCATGATTAGGGAAAAAAAAAATTTGACAAGGCACTATTTGGGCAAGAAACGAGAAACCGAGTGAGAGAGCGGCAAGCACAAGAAAGAGAGAATTAGGGCTACACTCAAATTGGGGAGATGAAATTTTTGAAGCAAAGGCTTGAATTTATAGTGATTGAGAGCCAATTGGAATGGGTAATATCCAAATGCAATTAAAGAAACTTCCCTTTTTGATGATGAGCAATATATGGAAATTTCTCTTATACAAGATTAGCGCTCAGCCTGCATAGACAACAGGATAGACCAACATATTTGTATAGATTAACAAAGGTAACCTTGTAGGCATAGAAGCAATATACATATAAACAAAAAGAACAACATTAGTCTAGAAAATCATCTAAGCAATTTGAATATAGTCTATGAGATATTCCTGCTGATTTTGAGTGAGATAACAAGCAAATATCATTTTTCTTGCAAGTCTATTCCAATGGAATATCTTTTAACTCAACTCTTTAGATGTGTATATGTAGAAGATAATCATGGCCATAGAAAAGTTTCATTGTGACAATCATGGCCATATACTCACATTAAGATGATAAGACCAAATGTCACCTAATTATGGATGAGTTTTCTTAAGAGAGATCCTCTTGAACATTTGCAAAGTTTCTAGTTAGATTAAGTCTTCCTCTTTGTGTGCACAGAAGCACTTTTCACTCACAAATTAGCCTGATCTTGAAGTTATCTTCTCTATTCCTTTTTTACTTATTTTTACTTTTATGTCCCAATCTCACTTTTTTCCACCCCTTCAATAATTTTTTAATTATTATTGCATTGCTTCGCTTTGCATACAAACATTTTAGAGCTTTTAGGGGGGATTTTCTTTTGCCACGCTTTTTCATTTGCTCTTTTTTGTACTCAATTTGTCGTTTAGGTAGCAACTCCATGTTCAGTAATGGTAGCTTTTACACATCTATAGTGGCAACTCTCATCCATGAACACTTGGAGGTTTCTTACTAAGGATACGTCGGTCCAAGGATATAAAAGGATATGTCCATGGATAGCTAGACTCGATTTGTAGTGCTAGCCTTTCGCTATTATTGAATGCCTTGAAGTCCTCAATTAGGAATCATAACCCATATCTAGAATCAAGTTGCAGGTCAAAACTGTAAGCACAACCTTTTTCAATTTAATTTCCATCCTTTTTGCTCAACACCATCCCCACAAGACAATTTTCTCAAGTGTGTAAAGAAGTTAATGAATCAACAATCTGTCTACATAGGCTATTCAGATCAAAAAGCATTTGCAGTGTTAGCACAGACAGAATTTTAGAAATAAAAAACAGATTTCAATGAATAGCTCAGCCAATTGCAAATATATTTGAATATGTTCGAGCACAAAAACCTTATCTTCAACAAGCTCACGAATGAAGTGGTGCCTAATATTAGTGTGTTTGGTCCTTGAATGTTGAATATGGTTTTTAGAAATATTAATTGCACTTGGGTTGTCACAATACATTACCACCAACTCATGTTCAGTTCCATAATCAGGCAACATTTGCTTCATCCATAACGATTGTGTACAACAACTCCCTACAGCTATGTACTAGGCCTCGGTTCTGGAAAGTAAGAATTTTGTTTGTTGCTATGACATGATACCAAGTTATTCCCTACATTAAAATATCCACCTATGATAATCTTTTCGTTATCCATGTTTCCAGCCCAACCTGCAATACTATATTTTACTAGAATTGCATTTGTATCATTAGTATACAGGATGCGAAACTCAAAAATTCTGATTACATATCAAATGATCGTCTAAACTGCAGTGACATGTGACTCCTTTGGAATTGCCTGATATCATGCACACAAACCAACAATGAAGAATATGTCAAGACCTAGTAGTAAGATATAACAAACTACCAATCATACTTTTATATAAACTTTGATCCACGTACTCACCTTTTTCATCTTTGCAGAGTTTAAGAGTGATACTCATTGGAGTTTGGAAGAGCTTAGCACTGTCAAGACCAAACTTTTTCATCAAACTATTTTTACGAATTTAGATTGGGAAATAAAATTATCATCATCCATTTTTTTGAATCAAATTAATTAAGGAAGAAGTTGAGTTCACCTACCATACTCATTTTAAACCCACTCTGCATTAGCTGGATGAATTCCTCTGCTTGCTTTTTAGATGAGAGCTCAACACTAGGTCATCAACATAGATTTGTGCAACTGTGAGGTCGAACTTGCTCCTCTTGATGAACAGTGTCCTGTCAGCACCATCACTTGAGCACCCCTTCTTTTGAAGTTGTGTAGTCAGTCTCTCGTATCATACTCTTGGGGCTTGTTTTAACCCGTACAGTGCTTTCCTCAGTCTATACACATGATTAGGATGATGTAGATCCTCAAAGTCCTTTGGTTGTTTAGCATACACCTCCTCGTTTACGATCCCATTGAGGAAAGCACTTTTCATATCTACCTAAAAAAATTTGATCCTGAGTGTAGATGCGACAACAAGCAGAAGACCGTATGGACTCAAGCTTGGCTTTGTTTCTGCTATGTTTCCATGTTCATCCGACTTATTTTTGAAGATCCATTTGGTACCGATGATATTTTATCATCAAGTCTAGGTGCTAGTGTTTTCACATCATTTCTAGTGAATTGTTCCAAATCTTCCTGCATGGCTCCAATCCAAGCTTCTTCTTTCAAGGTATCCTTGACATTCTTTGGTTCAACTTGGGTGATATAGCAAGTGTAGGCCAAGTAATTCAGTTATTTTCTTCTTCTCATATTCTAGCTCATGGATCTCCAATGATTGTTTGGATTAGGTTATTGTTGATCACCCTTGATGATGGACCTATCTTTACAGTAGTCTTCCTAATGTTCTAAGGGGTTTCTATGTGTTCATCCTCTACTGTCGGATCTGTGTTGTCATATTTCTCTGCCTTGTCATCATCACCTGTCTCTTTAGCATCTTCCTTTTATGTCAATGAAGTTATCTCCTCTTCTTATGAATAACAGAGAAGTTGTCAATATCATCAATCACAACATTATGGATTCCATTAAAAATTTGTTTTTATGTTCTGCACACGATAAGCCACGTTGTTTGCGTAATATCCAATTAATTCCCCCTCATCACTTTTGGCGTCAAATAACTGTGGTGTTCTCGGTCATTGAGAGTGTAACACTTATTGCCAAAGATGTGAAGGTAATTAAGGTTAGGCTTTCTGCCTTTCTACATCTCGTAGGGAGTTTGCTTTGAATTTGATCTAATGTAGACACGGTTGATAATATAACAGGCTGTGTTAACAGCTTTAGCCCGCCGTCTTTTGGTGAGTTTCTAGCTGTTGAGCATCACTCGGGCCATCTCCTGCAAATGTTTATTTTTCCTTTCCAAAATTCTATTATATTTAGGAGTCTTAGGAGCGGAGAATCCATGAGCAATACCAGAAGAATTGTCAAATTCAGTATAGTTAGCATTTTCAAATTCTTTCCTATGATCACTTCTAATTTTAACAATTTTCAAAATTTTGTCTCTCTTTTTATTCATCAACTTGACACGTTGCCCTTTGAATTTTTCAAATGTGTCTAATTTTTCTCCAAGAAACTCAACCTATGTACAACTGAAGAACTCATCAGCACAAACAAACATGTATATTTTTTCCTCCAACACATTACGTGGTCATAGGACCTATGAGATCCATGCGCAAAAGTTTCGACACATAGGAGGTAATGAGATGTTGCCCATGCTTGTGTGAACATCTGATGTGTTTGCCTAGTTGATAAGGGCCACAAACACCTTCAGGTTTGGACCAATTTTGGCAGCCCTTGAACTGCATCAAATCTAACAAGATTAAACAAATCTTTTACTTAATGTGTCCTAATTGTTAGTGCCATAATTCTGCAGTATTATTTTGCACAGAAGAACTAACGAGAGAATTTTTTGCTTCCAATTTGTAATAGTTATCAGATGAACTCCTGCCCGTTAGGACACGTGTTCCAGATTTATCTAGAACATTGCATCTATTCTTTATGAATTGTACCTGATGCTTGTCATTGCAAATCTAAATAATGCTGATAATATTAGCCCTTCAACATGCAGTACATTAGTAAGCTTTGGGAAACTTATGAAAAAAATTGTTCTTTTTCCTTCTACTTTTCCTGTCCTAGCATCTCCAAAAGTCACAATACCTTCTGAGTAAGTTTTAAAATATTTCAACAATCTCTTATCACTTGTCATGTTCCTTAAACAACCACTATCAAAATACCGTGTAGCAAAGGTAAAATCTTAAGGAGAAGAAAGAGAAGTGTACCATTTTATTTCAGCTCCTCTCAGCAACACTTTTCCCCAATTTTTTCTTTGTAAATTGATTTTTGCTTTAGAAGCAACTTTATTTTTAATAATCATGTGGGTTTTTCGCTCTTAATTAATTAGTTTAACAGCTAATAATAATTAGGCGTATGTGACCTTTAACACCACAATGAGGACAAATAGGAGTGACTTAACTTACTTGTATTCCAATCTATGTAAACAGATGGATTACCTCTGAGTTGTGGTGAAAATGGTGATCCTTGTGCATGCTTGTCCTTGCTTCACTTAGGCTACTATTGAAGTTGATCGTTTTTGCAGCTCATAGCATGGCTTCTTGTTTAGCATCATCAGTCTTGACGAACACAGTTTTCTTTAAAAATGACTTATGAATGTCTTTTGCATATCTCAATTCGTGTTTGTCTCCATCAAGTTTTCCCATGCTGAGAATTTGATCAAAAACTTTGTAGAACCCTTTTTCAGCTTGTTGAGAGTCTCTTTGGGTTTTCCTAGTTTTGTCTGCACGTCTATAAGTTTTGCTATAGAAACAAACAGTTCTTATGTGGAAACAAACAAGCATTATGTGGTAACAGACACCTCTTTTTTCATACTTTCCTTTTCTTCAAAGGGCTTCTTGAGGTTTTCTTCCATCTCAATATTTTTAGACGCAACCTTCTCCCACAGCCTAAACAACTTGTCATATGCATCATGAATTTTTTTTTTTTTTTGCTCCGGATTTTCATCTTCCTCCATTTCTTCAATTATGCAAGCAAAAAATGCACAAAAATTGCTGGTATATTCTTTTTCTCTTTAAGATTGTTCCACGTTGTCCACTCCATGCAGCACACATTCCCTTCTTTGCACTACTATTTTTATTTTTGTTATTGGCACAGTCAGCTGCAATGTGCCCAAAACCTTCACATTCATTACGTTGGATTCCTTTCTCTTTTCTGGATTTCATTCCAAGTTTGAAATTTCTCTTGAAGTCATCTTGCAAAAATTTGCTGAAATTATGAGTTATAAGAGCCAACCTATCATCATAGCGTCATCTTTATTGTCTGTTAACGACATCCTGTTGAGCCTTTAAGGGAACTCCCTTCTCCTTTTTCTAGGCTTTAACTTCATTCATAGGGTGTGAAAGCTCTAACCAATCTTCCCTGCTCATTTTTTCAAGGTCCCTGCTTTCTTCAGTGATGTGATCTTGGTGTGAAACCTCATAGAATTTGGCATAAAATTGACAAAAAATTTCATCTTCTTCCATGATAATGTTATAAAATTAGATGCAAGTATTTGGAGTGTAGGACATTTTACACTATATCTTCCTTCATTTGCTGCTTCTAGTTTAAGCCAGGCGTCTTTGGCTTTAGCGCAAGTGGAGATTTGTTTGAATAGCTTTGCAACAACTACACTGAAAATTGCATTGAGCCCCTTTGAATTCCATGTAGCAGATTCATAGTCTGTGGTAGACCAATCACCCTTCGTCTTTTGTCTAGTTTCACCTTCTTCTGTTGTAATAGTCTATGGACTCCAGCCTGTTTCAACGAGTTTCCAGACATGATCGTTAATGGCGCTCAAAAACGTTCTCATTTTTGCTAAGCACACCAACTCGAAAGACGGGACGCTTATTGCTTCAAATGGCAGCTACAAGAAATTGGGGTTATAAGAGTGCCTAAACTCATCACCAATCCTGAACTCACAAACTTACCTCTTTCTACAAGCCCGGCTTGTGCGTTTTGCTTTCAGTTCCATTGACCTACTTGGACAATCTACCTAGATCGATATTTACAAGGTTTGGGAGAAAGTGGGGCAAGCCCAACTATGCTCCTGTTTACTTTCACACTTAAAACTCAATAATGAAAACATTCACAATACAAAAACATTATACAAGTATTTTCGAGAGACTCCTTAAGCCTACGTAAAGGTCTATTTATATTGTAGGTTCTTTCAAACCCAACTGCTCAAAAATTGCTTCAAATCCACTGCCATTAACCTGATATGCATCCTCCTATCAATTTCTCAGATTTACCATTAGGTCTTAGAGTTGACTTTTTTTGTCTCCACGAATATTGCCAGCTGTTCAGCGCAGTCTTGTTGAGACAGAGGACTTAAATAAGGCAAGTATGCACTCACTTGCAGCCAAAGAAGAAAACTCAAATTTCTTTAATCTCCATCAAATCAATTCGAAACGAGACGCATAATGCATACCAAAAATGACACATTAATATCAATCAAATCCAAAATTAAATGAGTCAATATGAGAGAGTTTCGTTAAAAAGATATGAATTTAAGACTTGAAGAAGCTTTGGAATAAAAAATATTTTATTCAGCCAATGCACAGGCAATTCTCCTAATTAATTTTACTATGAGTGTCTAAGTTCATAATCAGAGAAGGAAAATTTACCAAATGAGTTTTAGTATGTTCATAAAAGAAAGCCAACAGACATGATAAAACATAAAACCTGGACTTATTACAAATAAACCAATCTATGCAGACAGAACAGATTCATTGACTTGCACGTTTAAAAACAAAAAATAAAGCCAAAAATATCCAAATGAGCAACTCAATCATATCCGAATTTTTCATAATGAATCTGAATAGTCCAATTAGAAGTTGAGGTTTCAAGACCCCTATTAAGCACAATATAATTTACAATTAATTTGAAAAATAACAATAAAGCTTAAAAACCCAATTAATAATAAGATGTCAACAACACTCATAGGAATTAAATTCCTAACATAAGGTATAAAATAAAGAAAAATAACCCTCCAGCATCAATTGTATGTCCTATAATAATATTATAACCAGATCTTTTCAATCCTTGATAGCAACTAAGAGTTTCCATGGGTTAACATATAAAAATATGAATCTTGTCTCTACATATGTAGCATTTTTCATATGCACATAGTATAACGTAGCAGTAGACTGCATTTTATTTAATCACACAAACAAATGTTACACTAACGTACAAATAATGTTATAACATTAAATAAAAAGTGTTATACGTGCCGGATCGATTCCGCTACCGATTGAAGACATTTCCTCTAGACCTAAGATCCAGCTAAAATGAAACGTTATAATAAAAGAAGCTACGTCAATTCAAATTGACATTCTTCTTATCTAGATTCTTAACAGATAAATTACACTTTTTTGCACCATTGTTGAATTGATTTGTACCTCAATAAGAATTTTTTGGACCTCTCCAAATATAATATTAATTCAACATAGCACTATCCACTAAAACGTGTTTGTCTAGATAACCTCATAAAGGCCGATACTGAATGCAAGATTTAGCTCTTCATACTGTTAATATTAATATCAAATTCTTATGATCATCTTCAACAGTTTGGTTTACGCTGATGGGAAGTTAATAAACCTTGTCATTGTCTGACCATATGAATTTTAACTACTATGGTGTTAAAAGTTGTTCGGTAAAATTCACTAACGCAAGTGCACGTTATCGATCAAGTAATACAATAGTGAGTAAGAGTATCGTCTCACAGGGACTGTTGTATAATAATCTAACTAAGTACTAAAATTGGATTAACTCTCAGGTTTATCTAGTTGATCATATGAGGTTGTGATTGAATAAATTACTGAACTAAAGTACTAAATTAAGAATAAAAATTGCAATCAATTTCAAAAGATACTTCAATAAGACAAGGCGTTAAGGCATTTGATTTCACCATAATCACTAGATATGAATTTCATAAAATTTTGCAACCCAATCAATAATACACATGTGATGATGAAAATTCCTAAATTATTTACTATCCTATCTCTAGGTATTGCAAACCTACTCAGTTTATTAACTCACTATATCTCTATGTGAATTTAAATAAATCAGAATGCATTAAGATTCATGAACTTTCCAGATGAAGCCACACAAATAATATGGTATATCTCTATCCATATTTAATTCATGGTTATATGTTAGATGAAGCATTTGCATAATTCTCCATTCTCAGTTTTGAACATGCACATCAGATCATTTAAATGGTAGCTAATCATTTAAAAGCATTAAACATAATAACACATAACTCACATGAATAAAATCAATTATGGTGCATAAATATGAAATTCACATCGTCATGATTAGGTTACATCATAGCCCTAACTAAGAAAATTAGAACATAATTGAAAAAGAAATAAAATATGAAAATTTAATTGAATCAAACATCAAGAGTTAAGAGAGCAAGAGATTTCGTCACCAATTCTTCACTTCTTACTCCGGAATACTTGACGTCTCTTAAGAAAAATAAACAACGCTCTCCAAAATTAACTGGGGACCTAGCTACCCCATACTATTCTATTTATACTACTCTTAAGTTAACAAATCCCTTGTTTTGCATCCAAAAATCGTGGTTCAACATCACTCGGGCGCCGCGGCCCTTCTTTTCTAGCGCTGTGGCACTTCTTCTCTGTTTTTCTTCTCTTCCGCCATAGCGCCGTGGCGCTCCTTCCCCAGCGCCGCGGCGCTGAGTTTCTGCCAAACTTTTCTTGCACTTTCCTTGGGCGCCGCGGCGCTTCAGCTCTGCCAACAAAGTTGGTCTCGGATTTCTTGTGCTTTTGCTCCCTTTTGTTTTGTTTTCTTTCTTTCTTCAACCTACATCAATAAAATCATGCTTTTATGAAAAAGTTGGATGTTTCATGTAATTTTTCTCAAAAACATAGTAATATTCGTTAATTAAAAGTGGCCAAATAACTCTCTAAACTAGAGTTATCAAAACCCCCCAAACTAACTTTTGCTAGTCCTCGAGCAAAATCAAGAAGTAACACAAACATGGACCAACAAATCCTTCAAGATGTCCTCCAAAATTTTTCCATCTTACAATTCACAAAAAAGAACAAATTCCATCCAAACAGTGAGATCGATTTGCTGGTTAAGACTAATTCTAATTTCATGACCCGTGTGTGTGTGTTATCCATTCTTTTCAAATTGTATGCAGTTCAGTAACATCCACATTACTCTGAGAAGCTTTGATGAGTTGTGCACAGAAACATATTTCATAGGTTCACCTTTCATTTCTTTCTCCACTAATGTAGGCTAGTCATCCAACTAAAAATCATTAGGGCTTTATTAAGCTGGTAACGTCAGGCTGGGCTAGAGGTAAGATAAAAGTAAATTTTAGGCTCAATTCACCCCTCCCATGTTGATTTCTAGACTCCAATTAGAATCAGTCTTGGTTGTATACCCTTAAACCACTTCAACTGTACAATCAACATTTACCCTTCTCTTCAAGCCATCCAACTTCTGACCAATTTAGACCCTATCCCCAAACTCACTCCATCGCCCTCAACTGCACTCAATTATGCACTTTTAATTTCTTAGTCACTCACTGTTGTTGTTTCATCCCTTTTTTTTTTTTTTTTTTGAATAAAATCATATGAAAACTAATAAGATCCTTAAATAGCAAAATTAATACCACGTGAGGCTCAAAAACTTCTATGCTTCAAGAAACAACTCAACAATTCCCTTGCTCCATTCTACCTCCCAAAATACGCTTACCTTCTTCAGAAATCAACATGTTTACGGGATGTGGGACAAGGTAAAAATGATTGGCTGGTTTAACAAATGTGGGTGACAAAGAAAGAATGGTTAATGCATCAAGGCTCAACAAGGTGACTAGGGATATTTAACCAAGGTTGGCTTGAACGGCTCAAACGATCCAAAAATGGCCTAAATCATGTTTTCAGTCAGATGTAGCCTAGGATTTCGCCTCAAGAGAAAATCAGATGAATTCTAAAACATGGGTGAACATCAATGGACATACACACAATTCAAAAATTCAGGATTTTTGTGCTCAATAAATAGATCATAAATTCAGAATTAGAATTAAACAACAAATCCATCACACGTTTAGACAAAAATTCACACCTCCTACAAATTTTAAGACATCCAAATAAAGGATTCAATCATATCCAGATTCATCAATGCAGGAATGTATCACTTCAAGTTTCAAAAAGGGTGAACACAAGTTTTAACAAACAAAAAAATTTTGTTTCCCCCCCAAACTAAATAGAGCATTGCCCTCAATGTATAAATAAAGAAGAAAAGGTAAGGAAACCCCCTGAGTAACAAATGAGGCCAATTGGACTTGTGCAGCCATGGGAACTCCGAGAAGTGATCTGGACAACAAGGAAAACAAACAAAACAAAAACCTTAAGAAATTGAGAATGAAAAGAAAACCGAAATAATGAAATAAAAATGGGAAGTGAAATTAAGGCTCAGGGTGATCAGGAAAATGCGGTGGAGGTGGAAGTTGAGATTCATCCATGCCCAAGTGTCGAGCAATTGCCCGCGTCATGGCAATATTATATTCTAGGCCCAATTCCAAACGACGCAAGCGATCACTGATTGGTAACTCAGGGGTAGGTATAGTAGGCGGTTGAGCTATTGGAGTGACTTGTTCGGGTTGAGGGTGTTGGCTCGAGGCGGAGGCACCAGGGTCTTGCCGAATCAGAGGGCGTACTTCTTGGTCTCTGAAGCTTCCCACGACCTTTCTGTTAATGATTTTCATGGGTTGCAATAATTCTTCCTCTTGGTCGAATGGGACTTCGGCGTCGATGCATAGGCGTGTGATGAGGGAAGAGTGACCCAAACCACCAGTCGTGGAACCCATAACAGTTCTCAGAATACTGTCTTGGATTACTTTTCCCACATCAATAGTTTTACCTGTAACAATAGCAAATAACAAGGCAACTCTGTCCTTGGTAACATCAGAAAAATGCATTACAGGCATTAATTTCGACGCAATAAAATACAACCACGCTTTGTACTCCCTGTTTAACGCGGAGGAGGGAAACGACACCGCTTCGCCTCCCCGTGTTAATTTCCATGCGGTGCCTGCAGTAGCTATGTTGCCAAGAACTTCCTCAAAATCTAAATGTTCATTGAGGTATTCATAATAATCATCATTATCAATATTTCGAAGCCCATAATACCCGTTAATGGTTGTTTTATCAAAACAAACCATCTTACCTCATACACTTACCTGGAGGTTAGTGTGCTCTGGAACATTAGCATAAAATTCCTGGACAAGTGGGACTACAGCCGCCTCGGGTTGCTCGAGAAATTTGCTCCATCCTCTTTGCATAACCATATTAAAAAAGACTGTAGAAAAACCATCGCTAAAGTCTAAACCCCGCTCCGGTACTATAGTTTTCTTAACAATGGCATTATTATGTCTTTTTCTCGCGGCCTCATTCACAAACCGAGTATATGGGGTGGATGATGAAGCTCCAATTCGTGTGCGCTTAGAAGCCATTTTTTTTTTTGAATAGCACACACGTTAAAGAGTAGAACCTAACACCGTCAAAATTTCACTTACCAAAAACCACCTATATTAAAATCTAACTATAATCATGAAAGAAAACCTAATAAGTGCAAATTAAAGAAACAAAAAAATAATCACACAAATATGAAATAATAAACAAAATAAAAATAACAAAAATTAAATAAAAATACTCAAAGATATGACAAGGAGGCAACTTACTTGAAGAGAAAGACGAACCGAAAGGAGATGGCAGCCACAACGTTGGAGGATGAGGATGGCAAAGTTTTCTAGAGAGAAGGAGGAGAAGAAGAAGTGGGAGAGAGGAGTTTAGGTTAGAGAGAGAAAGTGAATGGTGAGAATGAGGGAAAGGAGAGTGGATTGTTAGGTTTAAAGCCGCCCCCCTTTTTTTTTTCGGAATCACGCACACAGCGCCGCGGCGCTTGAATTCCAGCGCTGCGGCGCTGTCGTTCTGCCTTTTTTTTTTTTTTCATGGCGCCGCGGCGCTGATGTTATAGCGTCGTGGCGCTTTCCTTCTGCCAACGAGATTTTCATTCTGCAAAACAGCGCCGCGGCACTCTCGATTGAGGGCTGCGGCGCTTTGACTCTGCCAAAAAAAACAGTTCACCAGCGATTTTTTTTTTGTTTTGATGCTCCTCGACTCCTGCAAAACAAAATGATAATGTTAAACAAAAATAACCTAAATTATTTATTTTTATTATTATTATTATTATTTTTTATTTTGAACATGATAAATAAGGAAATGCTTGGGTTGCCTCCCAAGAAGCACTTGCTTTATTGTCTTCAGCCAGACTGTCTCAATGTCACTTGGTAGGAGCTTGTAATTCGATGGTGGTTTTATTCCTGTTAACTCCACCTCCAAAGTAGGGCTTCGAACGCTGACCATTGACCTTAAACTTGCCTTTGGTATCATGTGCCACCTCTATTGCTCCAGATGGAAAGATTTGTGTTACTGTAAATGGTCCTGACCATCTAGATTTCACCTTACCTGGAAACAATTTAAGGCGAGAGTTATAGAACAAGACCTGTTGACCAACTGCAAATTCTTTTCTGAGAATGTGCTTATCATGCCATCTTTTCGTTTTCTCCTTGTAAAGCTTTGCATTCTCATAAGCATCAAGCCGAAATTCATCCAGCTCATTTAGTTGCAACAACCTAGCCTCACCTGTTAACTGCGCATCAAAATTCAAACATTTAGTTGCCCAATAAGCCTTGTGTTCTAGTTCCACTGGCAGGTGACATGCTTTTCCAAAAACTAGCCTGAAAGGGGACATCCCGATGGGAGTTTTGAATGCAGTCCTATATGCCCAAAGTGCATCATCTAACTTAATAGACCAATCCTTCCTAGAGGCATTTACTGTCTTCTCCAAAATCCTCTTGATTTCCCTATTTGAAATTTCCACTTGACCACTAGTCTGAGGATGATATGCTAGTGCCACCTTATGTGTAACCCCATATTTTCCCAAGAGTGCCTCAAATTGCTTACTACTGAAATGCGACCCTTGATCACTTATGATTGCCCTAGGGGTTCCAAATCGGGAAAAAAATGTTCTTTTTTAGAAATTTGACTACGACCTTAGTGTTATTTGTTGGTACAACAGCTGCTTCTACCCACTTAGATACGTACTCAACGGCTACGAAAATGTATTCATTCCCAAATGAAGGTGGAAATGGTCCCATGAAATCAATACCCCAAACATCAAATAGTTCACACACAATAATGTTGTTTAAAGGCATCTCATTTTTCCTAGAAATATTTCCCATTCTTTGACATCGATCACATGAGGCTACTAGAAATGTGCATCTTTAAAAAGTGTGGGCCAATAGAAACCTGATTGTAATACTTTAGCAGCAGTTTTAGAACCACTAAAATGACCACCAGCCTCCCCATCATGACAAAGTTGTAAAATGCTTACCATTTCGTCCTCAGAAACACATCTTCTTATAACCTGATCTGCGCAAATTTTAAACAAGAAAGGGTCTTCCCAAAAATAATGTTTAACATCAGAAAAGAATTTTTTCTTTTGTTGATATGACAAATTAGGGGGTAGAACATTACTTGCTAAAAAATTTACCAAATCAGCATACCAGGGGACTCGCGGGGATTTGATAGAGAATACCTGCTCATCAGGGAATTCCTCTAGAATTGGGCTGTCAACTTCATCATGATTAGTAATTCTAGATAATTGATCTGCAACTAGGTTCTTAGTTTCCTTTTTATCCTTGATCTCTAAATCAAACTCTTGAAGCAACAATATCCACCTGATTAACCTGGGCTTGGATTCCTTCTTTTCAAGTAAGTATTTCAGAGTAGAATGATCAGAGTAAACAACTACTTTTGAACCAATCAAATAAGAACAAAATTTATCAAAAGCAAAAACTATCACCAGAAGTTCCTTTTCTGTTGTTGTGTAATTCAGTTGTGCTCCCGACAAGGTCCGACTAATGTAATATATAGCTTGAAAAATTCCATTCTTTTGTTGGCCCAGCACTGCGCCAACTGCTGAATCACTTGCATCACACATGAGCTCAAAAGGTAAATCCCAATCAGGCGCTGCCATGATAGGTGCTGACACAAGCTTTTCTTTCAAAGTGTTAAAGGCCTGCAAGCATTCATCAGAAAACACAAACGGGCATCTTTAACCAACAAGTTAGACAAAGGTCTAGCAATTTTAGAAAAATCTTTTATAAATCGCCTATAAAATCCAGCATGCCCCAAGAATCCGCGAACGAGTTTGACAGATGTGGGTGGAGGCAATTTTGCAATAACCTCCACTTTGGCTCTATCAACTTCTATGCCGTCTTTCAAGATTTTGTGTCCAAGCACAATCCCTTCATGCACCATAAAATGACACTTTTCCCAATTCAAAACAAGGTTAGTTTCCTCACATCTTTGTAACACCAATGCCAAATTATGTAAGCATAAATCGAATGATGTGCCAAAAACAGAAAAGTCATCCATGAAAATTTCAATGAATTTCTCAACCATATCAGAAAAAATGGCCATCATACAACGCTGAAAAGTTATCGGTGCATTACAAAGACCAAATGGCATCCTTCTATATGCAAAAGTGCCATAGGGGCAAGTGAACGTGGTCTTTTCTTGATCCTCGGGTGCAATAGGGATTTGATTATACCCTGAATATCCATCTAGAAAACAATAGAATTGATGTCCTGCAAGTCTTTTCCAACATTTGATCAATAAATGGTAAAGGAAAATGATCTTTTCTAGTGGCATCATTTAATTTCCTATAGTCCATACAAACACGCCACCCAGTAACTGTTCTAGTTGGAATTAACTCATTATTGTCATTCTTTTGCACAGTCATACCTCCTTTCTTCGGCACAACTTGCACAAGACTTACCCATGAACTATCAGATATAGGATAGATGATCCCAGCATCCAATAGTTTGATAACCTCAGCTTTCACCACTTCTTGCATTTTTGGATTCAGACGCCTTTGGGGTTGAATGGTGGGCTTGTATTTCTCTTCCATAAGAATTTTGTGCATGAAAATGGAGGGGCTTATTCCCTTGATGTCTGCAATCTTCCATCCAATTGCGCCTTTGTGCTCTCTTAACACCCTAAGCAGTTTTTCCTCCATAAGATCTGTCAAAGAAGAAGAAATAATTACCGGTAGTGAGGAATTTCCATCTAAATATGCATATTTTAAATGAGAAGGTAAGGGTTTAAGTTCAAGAATAGGAGGCTCTTCAATTGACGGCTTAGGCCTTGTGATGGACTGTCCTACTTCTTCAAGTTGCAATGCCTTATGCCTCGGAATTGGTGGATTTGCCTCCATAAATTCTACATATTCCCTTATTTCCTCATTCTCAACATCCGCACCATTAGATTGGGTTAGACAAGCTTCAAGCGGATCCTTGAAAACATCTTCCTGAAAAATCTTAGATACCAGTTTATCAATAGTGTCAATTCTAAAGCAAGAATCATCAGTTGAGGGATATTTCATTGCTTCAAACACATTAAAGGTGACATGATCATCTTGAACCCTGAGAATTAATTTTCCTTGTTGCACATCTATCAAGGTTCTTCCAGTCGCTAGAAAAGGACGGCCTAAAATGAGCGGAACCTTATGATCTTCCTCCATTTCTAGAACAATGAAATCTGCAGGAAAAATAAACTTGTCAACCTTTACTAGTACATCTTCCACAATACCTCTTGGGTGCTTAATTGTTCAATCTGCAAGTTGAAGTGACACTGTGGTTGCTTTAACCTCTTCCAAACCTAATTTCTTAAAGACAGAAAAAGACATTAAATTGATACTAGCCCCTAAATCACATAATGCTTTTTCAAAATAAGAGTCACCAATAGTACAAGAAATAGTAAAAATCCCTGGATCTTTTAGTTTAGGTGGCAACTTATTCTGCAGAATGGCTGAACATTCCTCATTCAATTTTACTGTTTCATAATCCTCCAGCTTCCTTTTGTTGGCCAAAATCTCCTTCAAGAATTTTGCATAGCTAGGCATCTGGGCTAAAGCATCTGCAAAAGGAATGTTAATATGCAATTTTTTAAACACCTCAAGAAATTTAGAAAATTGCTTATCTAATTTGTGCTGCTGGAGTCGTTGAGGGAATGGAATGGGAGGCACATAGGGCTTGGGATCATCAGGAAAAAGCTTGCTCTTGCATGTCTCCTTGGCTTGCTCATTACTCTCTTCTTCTTGTTCAATGTTGACCTCCTGTTTAGCATCCTCTTGTCCCAATTGTTTGCCACTTCTCAAAGTAATTGCCTTTATGTTCTCAATAGGATTCTTTTCTGTGTTGCTTGGCAAAGAACCCTGTGGTCTACCTGAGATCATATTAGCCATCTGTCCTATTTGCATTTCCAGATTTCTGATAGATGACTCTTGATTCTGGAGTCTTGCATCTGTACTCTTCATGAAATCTTGAGTGGAGGTCGCCAGCTTAGCAACAATATCTTCCAGATTCGGCTTTTTCTCCTCCTGTTGCTTGAATCCTGGTGGTGGTCTCATCGCATTTTGATTGCCCCATGAAAAATTCGGATGATTTCGCCACCCCGGGTTGTAAGTGTTGGAATAAGGATTATTTTGTGACCTGTTAAAATTTTCAACAAAATTAGCATTTTCAGAAGGTTGAGCAAAATTGTTACCTACCTGGCATTCATTGCCGGCATGTCCACCATAAAATTCACATACGGCATTCTGAATTTTCATAGCTAAAGCACTCATATGGTCTATCTTTCTGTTAAGTGCTTCAAACTGAGCTGTGAGTGCAGATAATGCATCCACTTCATGAACTCCTGTCATTCTCCTAGTTTGTAGCCTTTCAGTAGGCCACTGATAGTTGTTTGATGCCTTCTCTTCTATTAGATCAAAAGCCTCCTCAAGTGTTTTATTATTTAATGTCCCACCTGCAGCTGCATCAATAGTAGCCCGGATACTTGCACTAGACCCATTGTAAAAAGTTTGTATCTGCATCCAGACTGGTAATCCATGATGTGGGCACCTCCTTAGCAGCTCCTTGAATCTTTCCCATGCTTCGTATAGCGACTCATTGTCCATCTGCAAGAAATTAGTGATATCGTTACGCATTTTGCAGATTTTGCTGGAGGGAAAAACTTACCGAGGAATTTTTGGGCCATAGTATCCCAGGTGGTGATTGATCCTGCAGGAAGAGATGTGAGCCAATTCTTGGCTTTATCCCTCAGCGAGAATGGGAACAATCTCAGTCTAACTGCATCATCTGACACTCTATTAAATTTAATAGTGTCACAGATTTCGAGAAATGCATCAATGTGGGCGTTTGGATCATCACAAGGTAGCCCACTAAATTGCACCGATTGTTGAATCATTTGGATGAGGGATGGCTTGATCTCAAAGTTGTTTGCTTGAATAGCTGGCCTCCTAATGCTTGAAGTGGCACCTTGAACAGTGGTGCTGCATAATCTCTCAAAAGTCAGCGAGGGTTTTCAGCTTCACCTGCATCCGCCATTTTCTTAGTGCGATTTCTCTGTTCTCTTAACAGTCTTTTGAAAGTACGCTCAATTTCTGGATCAAACTTAACAAGTTCCCCTTGTTTAGTTCTTCTCATACACCAACGCACTCCTAAAAATGAACAAAATAAAAGAAACTAGATTAAATCAAGGGTTATCCGGTATTAATATTAATTAGTATTAAACAAGTAGTCCCCGACAACGGCGCCAAAAACTTGTTCGGTAAAATTCACTAACGCAAGTGCACGTTATCGATCAAGTAATACAATAGTGAGTAAGAGTATCGTCTCACAGGGACTGTTGTATAATAATCTAACTAAGTACTAAAATTGGATTAACTCTAAGGTTTATCTAGTTGATCATATGAGGTTGTGATTGAATAAATTACTGAACTAAAGTACTAAATTAAGAATAAAAATTGCAATCAATTTCAAAAGATACTTCAATAAGACAAGGCGTTAAGGCATTTGATTTCACCATAATCACTAGATATGAATTTCATAAAATTATGCAACCCAATCAATAATACACATGTGATGACGAAAATTCCTAAATTATTTACTATCCTATCTCTAGGTATAACAAACCTACTCAGTTTATTAACTCACTATATCTCTATGTGAATTTAAATAAATCAGAATGCATTAAGATTCATGAACTTTCCAGATGAAGCCACACAAATAATATGGTATATCTCTATCCATATTTAATTCATTGTTATATGTTAGATGAAGCATTTGCATAATTCTCCCTTCTCAGTTTTAAACATGCACATCAGATCATTTAAATTGTAGCTAATCATTTAAAAGCATTAAACATAATAACACATAACTCACATGAATAAAATCAATTATGGTGCATAAATATGAAATTCACATTGTCATGATTAGGTTACATCATAACCCTAACTAAGAAAATTAGAACATAATTGAAAAAGAAATAAAATATGAAAATTTAATTGAATCAAACATCAAGAGTTGAGAGAGCAAGAGATTCTGTCACCAATTCTTCACTTCTTACTCCGGAATGCTTGACGGCTCTTAAGAAAAATAAACAATGCTCTCAAAAATTAACTGATGACCTAGCTACCCCATACTATTCTATTTATACTACTCTTAAGTTAACAAATCCCTTGTTTTGCGTCCAAAAATCGTGGTTCAGCATCACTCTGGCGCCGCGGCCCTTCTTTTCCAGCGCTGCGGCGCTTCTTCTCTGTTTTTCTTCTTTTCTGCCGTAGCGCCGCGGCGCTCCTTCCCCAGCGCCGCGGCGCTGAGTTTCTGCCAAACTTTTCTTGCACTTTCCTTGGGCGCCGCGGCGCTTCAGCTCTGCCAACAAAGTTGGTCTCGGATTTCTTGTGCTTTTGCTCCCTTTTGTTTTGTTTTCTTTCTTTCTTCAACCTACATCAATAAAATCATGCTTTTATGAAAAAGTTGGATGTTTCATGTAATTTTTCTCAAAAACATAGTAATATTCGTTAATTAAAAGTGGCCAAATAACTCTCTAAACTAGAGTTATCAAAAGTATAGTTTGAACTAATAGTTTAAATTAATTTTACTTAAAAACACTATAGTATGTAAAAACTTTACACTATAACTTATTTTTATTTTTTTTATATTATAGAATATGAAAACTTTACATTGTAGAAACCAAAAGTATTAGTGGAAACGAAGACAACCACACTATACATTTTTATACTTTAGTAGAATGAATGGCAGTCGCACAAACACAAATTATTATTTGTAAATTTGAAAGACTATTAGAACTGGGGAACACCGACACAATATAACCATATGAACACCTACAAACACCAGTTTGTACACAACGATTAGAAAGAAAAAGGAAACTATCATCATTTTGGAGAGAGAATTGGATTTCCCCAAGACATGAAAGGCAGGCCCTTATCCTCTACAACTGCTATTTTTTTGTAATTTTTTTTTATTTGATCTGAAAAGGTGCATGATATAATGATACACTTGCACTTACAATGCACAAACAAAATCCCCACTCGTCTCTATATCGTCTATGTCAGCATCAGCATCTAAATCATCAAGATCCATGCTTCCTCCAAGAAATTGCCCTCCAACTTTTGGACCCTCAGCCGGGGTCCTTGCTTCTTGAATTATGGACAATATTTCTTCCACGCTTTGCGGCGTGTCATTTTCTTCCTTATTTTGTAGGCCACCTTCTTCTCGGTCCATGAATTCTATTGGCAAATTCTTTAGAAACCATGGGTGCTTTTTGATTTCTGGGATAGTTATTCTCTACACCAAAAAAAAAAAAAAAAAAAATCCACTGAGGAGAGATGAAAAGAGTCATTGACAAATGAGCGAAACAGACATACATAATGTTGTGCTTGCAAGGATAACCTAACAGTAAAATTCATACCTGACTTCACCTTGAGAGGTGAAGCTCAAATTCCACATATCACATTACGAAAAAAAAAAAAAAAAAAAGAAATGGTACCTTCTCCGGACTTGCAACAAAAATTCGAGATAGGAGATGTCTACATTCCAGGGAAACACGGACATAATCGGGAATAGAATAGTGGACACTAAGGATCCTCTGGAATAAACAAGGTGCCCACATTTTTATTAGTCATACCAAAATTTGTTAATGATCATAAGGGAATTTTCAAACTAATATTTGTAGCTAGGAATGGCATGACCAATTGACTGGTTACCTGCAGAGTTTTTCTGAAGTTTCTTGGATCTTCTGGATCTTCAAAGGGATATGCTCCAACCAGCATCACATATAAGGTAACCCCACAAGACCAAACATCTGCTATCTGTGATTTAAAAATAAATAAGAAGGGAGAGAGATAGAGAAAGAAGTGATCATGGATGCTGTTAGGTGAACAAAGCTAGATCCTAAAGTGAAAACAACCAAAAACTGCAAAAAACAAAACAAGGAAAGAAAGAAAGAAACAAAGAAAGAAAAGATATATTACCTTTCCATCATATTCCTTTCTTGACAAAACCTCTGGCGCAATGTAGGCCGGTGTTCCAACGGTTGATTTGGGTTGTGAATGCAGCACAGAGGACTGTAAAAATGCAACAACAAAAAAAAAAGTTCCAAGTAATTAAAATTGACATGGCATTATGGATCATTAGAAGTAATTTTAAGTTTATTGCCTTTGAGTAACCGAAGTCGCAAATTTTGAGACAAGGCGCTGAGCTTCCATCAAGAAGTGTGTTTTCCAACTTAAGATCTCTGTGGCAAATTTGCTGCAACAAAAGATTTGATGTCAAGACTTAGTAAATATCAACTTTCATCAGGAAAGAAAAATCTTATACTATGACTTGGAATGGGAACAAGGACAATACCATTGAATGGCAATAACTGACCCCTGATATCAGCTGTTGAAAAAAAAATCTTGCCTGATACAATATGAAGAACCAAAAAGAAGAAAAGAAAAGAAAAAGAGTAAGGAAACATAAACTGGACAATATTAACTTATGAGAAATAAGAATTTGTTTCCTCATATTGAATTAATTACCTCATCCTCACCGAATCTACCAGCATTGCATATTCTTTCAAAAAGCTCCCCTCCAGCTGCATATTCCATTACAATGGCTAAATGAGTTGGAGTTAGCAAGACCTGCATAGATTGATCAATAATAAGGACTTTAAAAAAAAAAAAAACCACCCCCCTCTTTTTTCTTGTTTGTATTAGTATCCTGGCAATACTAGCTATTCAACAATAAAATATATCGAGAATTTCAAGAATACTCTCTATAGTAATCCATATCTTTAATAGCAAAACAAAAAGAAAAGAAATGGTCCACAATTTTCATTAATTTGAAGTTCATCACAACTTCAAGGACCCTTACAAGTATTCACTTAATTTAATATTATCTTCATTTTTAATTTCTCTTTTGGAATTTTTCCCCTCACCTATGTGAGCCTAATAACTAATGCCAACCTATTTATGCAAGAGATTGACTTTATCTCTCTTTCATTTCCAAGATCAAATGGGAAGAAGAAAAGGAGAGGAAGGGAAAAAACAAAATAAAAAATAAAGTAAAAAATAAAAAGATGAGAGAGAAAAGCAATGGCCAAGAAATTCATATCCCAATAACCACTTAACTTTCTCTTGTCTCTCTAAGTTCTTATAACTTAACAGAGCTGGCAAGAGGAAACTCAACGACATGAATTTTCTTCATGATCATGTCGATAGCTGACTTAAAAGAGAAATCATTTTAACCTTCTACTTAAATAAGAGAAATTTGTACATTGGTAAAGTAACGTTAATAAATTTTTTTCTCTTTTGGGCAGAGAAACAGAATGTAAATACTCACAAGATCAAAATCAAAAAAGGGAATACTGAAACAAATAGCAATTTTCTACTAGTAGTTATAAACAAGTAGTACTTTGACTCTCTGAAAAGCTCTTTCTAGTAGCAAAGCACAAATGTAACCTATAGACATTTATTGAGCTAAAATGGCAATCCTAGAAGTCTGTCAACTAACAACAGAAACAAGGACATAAATTATAAAAGGAACACATGATTTTTGCAAGGCTTAAAAATCTGAACTACTCTACCTGCTTAAATCTTATAATATTGGGATGCTTCAAAGACCTGTGGTTCATGATCTCCCTCTGTACATGCTCATCAATCTGCAAATCCAATAGAGAATTAAAAACAAAAAAAAACAAAAAAAAAAAGTCCAATCCATTCTAAACATATAAAAGACAAACCCAGAAGAAAAAATGCACAAACAAACGAAACCCATCTGAGATTTTCTTTAAAAAAAAAAAAATTTTAAATGGAGCAAACGCTATATATGATATCATGGCCCAAAAACATGAACTAATCAAAAAGTAATTGAGTAGAGATCAAAGATAGACTAATAATACCTTCTGGCCTCGCTCAATGAATTTGACGGCATAGAGCTCACCACTCCATTTCTCTCTCACCAGTTTGGCAACTCCAAAGTTCCCTGACCCAATATCTCTAAGTATCTCATACCGTTCCATAGCTTCAAAAAACAAACTATTCTCTATGCAACAATATGTGATGTTTTCTTTCACTCTCTTTACTTCCTCACGAAGTATTCTCTCTATCTCTCTCTCTCTCTCTCTCTCTAGTCTCTATCTAACTATCTACTTGCTTGCGTGAAGAATCCTGCACATGGTTATTTCATAGCCTGATCTGAATCTGCAATGCCAAAAAAGAAAGAAAAATGAGGTTGTAAAAAGACAATTTAAAAAGTTTATTGGGCTAGTGATGAATATTTTTATTATTAGTAAGCACATATATCACACATGGACAGTCATATGCAACTAGTGGACCGTCAAAAACGGTCTCCTCTTCCTTTCCCAATAAAAACAAAGAACAACAACGAGAACAGATGTTCCACGTGGTAGTTTCTTAGTGATCGAAGCAGCGACTCAACCAGTTGTGCTTGTGGCCGAATAATATGTAAGTGAAAAGTCGCCATTATGCTTTGCCTATTGAACGGCGTCGTTTTGGTGCTGTGACTTGTTAATTTTGATCGAGCGTGAGCGTTGGCGCTGGCGGCCTTGTGAGAGTTTGGGATGGGAGCGAAGGAAGAGAAGGTTTGCAAAAATTCTTGCGGCTTTCGAGGAGAGGAAGATAAGGTGACAGAGGATGAAACGGAAAAGATGACGTGGACGATGGAGAGCATAGGACAGTGAGATATGGTGAGCAATTTGATGGTGGACCCACTTTTCCATTCGGAATTGGCTCTTTTTTTTTTTTTTCATATTTCTTCAAGCCAACAAAAATGGCAAGTGGTGTGGTGCTATTGGCAAGTGGTGCGGTGCCATGGCTTCCACTGAATTTAGTCTTTCCAAGCACATCAGGAGACGCAAAAGAGACAATAATAATAAGATAACCGTTGGGGTTACCACAAGTAAGCCAACAATTTTTAAAATAAAAATCCTTTTCATCTTTAGAGGATTAAAACCTTAGTAAATTATGAGCGCTAATCTAATATATTCTGTACTTTTATATTGAATCTTATTATTTTATTAGGAATAAAGTTGTAACCTCATAAGGTTAAATAGGATTACTCTTGTTAAGGTAGATTCTATTTATGGATTTTATTATTGAAGACTCACATTCTATTAGTATGTGGCGTTTATCACTATCAATGTCCTGTAACATTCGAATAATAAGGGGAAATTTGTGTCTAATAGGTGTTTGGCCTTCGGTTAGAACCAATTGGTTCTAATTAACAAATAGTGTAAAACTCTCGACAGCTAAAGTGAAAAGAAAAAAATTACTATAGTATAAGCCTCATATGCTACAGTGTTTTTAATCAAAATTGGTTCTAACTACACTTCTCAAACATTCTAAGTATCCAAGCAAAACACAATTAAACAAGGGAAAATTCCAACTGTATCCTACTGAGTTTATTCAAAATGCAACAAGTATACCTCGAGTTTTAACTTATCTAAAATGTTTCTCCTTAGTTTTTCAAAAGAGTTAAGAGGTAGCCCCTCAGTTTTTAAAATGCTTTAAAAAAAATGGCTTCTTAGTTTTTTAAAAAAGTTCAAAACAATTCCTTTGGCCAGTCAAATGGTTAAAAATATCACCAATACCCTAACTAATAAGCATTTAAGCATTTTTACAAAATTTATACTTTATTTAAACATTTATTTAAAAAAAAAACAAAGCAAAAATAAATTCAAAACAAAAATTTTGGGATATTACTTTACAAAATTTCAATAAAATGTAGACTTAAAACTCAAAAATAAATCAAGAAAGTAGGAGGCAACGTTAAATGTTGAAGCAGATCGAATATGGGTGAGGATGGGCTTGACCAAATAGATTAGCGAATTGAGAAGTGAAAGTGACTTTTTAATTTTTTGTTTGTTTTATGTTTTTGAAGTTCTTTTAGTTTTAAAATATTTTATTTAATTTTGAAATAGTTAATATTTACATGTTATTTAATTGCTCATTATTGAGGGTATTCTTAACTTTTTCATCAATTAACCAATCAAATAGATGTTTTTTAAATATTTACAAAATGAGGGAATAATTTTTTTATTATGTGATGTATATGTTGGATTTTGAATAAATGCATGGTACTTTTTTATTTTTATCCTATAAACAATGAACATAGACATCTAGATCTTTATTATTTCATCAAATTAGCATGTGTGTTTGAATTCAAAAACAAATAATTTACATTTATGATAGAATTGTAGATATACTCAGAGCATGTCTAATGTAATGTTATATTAGTGTGTAAATACTGAATTTTAAAATTATGCTTTAAGTGATTTTCAATGAGGTGCCAAATTATGTGCTCAAGCCAAAATTTAGCATTTGAGTAGAAAAATCACTCTCTAATGTAGTCATATATTTAGTACTAGATTCGACATATGTTATCCTTGGTGCTAAATATGGCACCAAGGATAGCGTGTACCAAATTTTAGTATTTGGTTAATATTAGTTGATTTAATAACCTTTTTAATTTAGTCATTGTAGTATTGGCCTATTTAAACTATTTTAAATTTAAAAGTTGACTTTTATAACTTTAAAACTTAATTATTATAGTAAAAAGTAAATATAGCATTAAAAATGGCTTTATACATTAAAAAATCAAAATTACATATGAAATATGTCATTTTTACACTTTTTGATATCGAATATCATTGGCATTAGTGTTTGCATTGGAGATGGTCTAATGGAATGTTATTTTTTCATACAAAATTTGATATATGCTATTCTTGGTCTCAAATTTGGTAGCGAATATAGCACAAGTTAAATTTTAACATTTGATAGTTATTAGTTGATCCAGCCACTTTTTTTACAGCATTGTAATTTTAAATTATTTTGAAATTAAAAGAATACCTTAAGAAAATCCAAAGCTCAATAAATATCATTTTCATTCTCTTTATTGTCAAATATAGCATTAACATTGTCATGTACATTGAAGGTGGTCTAGAGAAATAGCAAGGATAGTTTTCATCACTCTTATTTTTCTCTCATGTCATCCCATTCCTCAATAATATTATAACGTAACTACTAACCATCATTTAGACTTCTACTTTTCCTAAATTTCTTTGCTTATAAGTACCCCTATAGATGAAGAACACCCTACATAAAAATCTCTAGGTGAGAAGGAAAAGAAAAAGGGAAGGAAAAATATATAGGGATTGAAGAAGGAAATTGGGTTTTGTGGAGGAAAAGAGGATAAATTATATAGGCATAAGTAATTTTAATTTAGAATATTTGCCTTTTTAATGTTTTATTCAGTCCTTAGAGAATGTTTTATTATGAGGGTGTCATGGTATTTTTGTTACCTTTTCCTATTCAAAATATGAAATAAGGATAAAATTGTAACTAAATTGTTAAATCTAAAGGACAAGCTTATTGTCTCTAAAAATAAATAGATAAATTGTAAATAAATTAAAATTAGAAGGTATAGTTAGGTAACCCAAAATTTATATAACCTAAATGAATGAAATAGATTGAAAGCAGGGAAAGAACTTTTTATTATTGTATTTGATATTGAGAGATCACTCAATCCACTAGCTTCTCTTTTCTCTCCTATTCCTATCTCTCCATTCATATTTCCCTCCGATCAAACGATCTCTACAAATTGCATTTAATTCCCTGTTAAATTCTGAAAGTTTCAGAATTCTTTCACGCCTAACCTATAAATATTCATGAGGACTCGAGATTCATTCCTGTGGATACTTTTTATGGCATGGTCGAGAAAAGTATTGCCTCGTATAGGGATGCCGTGTTATTTTGGTAAATGAGAAATGTTTGTGGAAGATAAAATACACTTACCAACTCCAACGAATAATCTAATTCTAGCTCTCTCTAGTGCCTTTAGTTTTGCTTGTGGTCCAATGTGCAAGTTGCCTTTTGGTGAAGGTCCTCTTATGTCTCGTTTGGAATGAATCAAAATATGAGAAAATTACATGTTACTCCATATTTTTAACAAATATATTTATTTATGTGACATTAAACAAACAAAAAAAATTGTGTCATAGCATCATTTATATTATTTTTAAAAATAATTAGTGTAAGTTGCTTAATCTTCTTTTTCTAACAAATTTAAGTAGAAAACCCTTAACACTCTCCCAACTCTCTCTTTCTTATTCTATTTCATTCATTATAATACTTTTTAGTGACATAATAAGTTTTAAAAATGCGTAGTATTTATAAAAAGTAAGTTTTAAAATATAATGTTTATGAAAAACCCCCCTAATATATGTACTTGAGGCTTACTTAACCTAACATAATTTGGGCTTTCGGTTTTTTAACTCTTTTGGAACAAGTCACTTTCTCATTGTTTATGAAAAGCTTTTTGTTAACATTTTTACTCTTTTGACTTATTTAACAAACAAGTTGAAAAGTTTTTCTAAAATCAAAAAGCTCATTTTGATGTAATATCCAAATACTAACTAAAAAATTCAAACTTATACTCCTCATTTTTATGCTTAAAAGTAAAAGTACAAGCTATTTCAAACCACCCTTAATCTTAATTTTTATATCAACACAAGTTTGGAGTTTGAGAGTGGTTCGAGTTTCATAAAGCTTTAAAAATTGGATCACCCAACTCAACCCTCGCGCCCCTTCGATCCCAAAACCATTCGGTTCTTATGCATATTCCTTTTTTTTTTTCTTTTCAGGGTTTTTTTTTGGTAATACGTTATCATCTAGATTACTTTAATAATGACGCTGAGGAGTTTCAGGCATGCAAAGTTAAAGTATCTAATAGGTTCTTTATAGCAAAACTAAAAGCCTCGCAAAGAGTTTTAATAAGAAAGAGTTTCTTACAGTGTTGCCTGTTAACCTTATTGCACATTAGTAATTTGTCCTCAAACTTTAATTTTGCCAAGTTGCATCTTCAACTTACAAATTTATGATAAATCACCCCATAATTGATAGCAATATCAATTTTTTTTTATACTAAAATTGCTATGTCACTTGCAAATGAATGGTTGATTAATAACATAAATAATTATTTCTATGTATTTTTTAGGGGATTGCATGTATTTTAACCTATAATTATTATGATTGAAATTTTTAATTAAGTTTTTATCAAAATAGAAAATTTTAAATTAACTTCGTTTTAAATAAAAATTTCAGCAAGCATTCATAACAAATACCTTATATATATATATATATATATATATATATATATATATATATTCTTAATTCACAACTTCTATAACAATCACATATCAAGTTTGGTCCAAAACTAATACTGCTATAAATATATGGGGTGATTTGAGACAAACTTATAAATTCAAGGTGTAACTGTTAAACTAGGTGGCTTAAGAATTAAATGATGTAATAGTTTTTGAAGACATTTAATCAATAAAGAGTTTATTATTTATTTTTATATATCAAATCTTGTCCTTTTTATATTCATTTATGTTGAATATATGATAAGCAAATAAAAGTCTGAGATTGTTAGTTTAAACCTTTAAGATCGTGCCTATGATGGACAGATTATACGAAAGACATGAATCTTAAAGGTGATAGTCTAAATGATAAGGTCCACAATCAAGGGAACAAAATTGGGCGCTTTATTCATGTTAAGATTATTATGTTGTCTACATCCCTAATGGTGACTCTTGATTGATGTAGACTCGTTATTCATAGATATAGAATTCATAGCTCTTTTATAGAGTTAATGATATTCTCTTGTAGGCATTATCCTGTAATTTGAAACTAGAGCACTCAACCATGTGGATACATAGGTGTAACCGAATGATATACTATTTATGAATAGTAAGTATTCCAATGATAAGATAATGGAATATAAAATAAAAATAATTGGAAAGATAAAACAAAATTTGTCTTTAAGCCGATTCAGAATATCCTATACAGATGTTACACATTATGATATGTCATGAACTATAAACTTATCAAAGTTTCGTAATTTTATGTAGTTTCAGAATGCATCTATAAGTTTTTAGTGGAATAGCTTAAGAATTGATAATGATAAAATGAATGTGCTGGAAACGTGCTATTTTATTATTATAATGCTTGATCTATATATGTCCATCGAGTTCCCTTTGCTAGCTCACAATATTTTCTGTAACGATACGACGTATTTTCCTACATTTGGGTGACTTATATTAATTCTTAGATTGATATAAATTAAGTTGATTGGATTCAATAATTCATGTTAGTTTATTTATTGAATCAATTTTATGAATTAATTCAAGATAAACATATTTAATTATTTAAATATATATTTTATTTGATATGAAATTATTTGTGTATGACTATTTTAATTAGATAACTTCTTTATTGGGTTATTTGAATTAAAAACTATGGCTCTATCTAAAATTCCCATATAAAATAAGATATAAAAACTTCCAAAACTGGGGCGGGCCGGTAGGCTGATGCCTTCGTTTGGTCAGCCGGTGGAGCGTAACTTAGTTGCGAAAATAATACAACCAGTAGGCCGGTTGAGCAAAATCCTGTTACGCGTTTTCATGCGTTTTGATGCATATTTTGACCCTGTTTCGAATTTAGAAGCCTTATCTAAGTAAAATTGACTCTCTACCAGCCACTATAAATAAAATACTTGTTCATATTGTTATTTAGGTCACTAGAGAAATTTCAAGAAAACTCTAAAGAAAGAAACTTTGAAACTCCCATAGGGCTATTATTCAACATCTTGAACCTTTGCTCTTGGTTTTCTCTTGCAGTTGGAAGGACATGTAACCAAAAGAAGAATTGAACAACATGTGCCCACTTGTGTTTCGGTCGTGGAAAAAAGATGACTAGTTGGTTGAAACTCTTCTAGGTGCAATTCTCAGTAGCAGTTCTATGAACGTTTTTCGTAGTTTCAATTCTCTCTAAGAGGTACGCAAGATCCTAATTAATTTATATACATAGCATAGCATGTTTAACTTGTTATTTGGAAAAAGACATTGATTTAAAATTTTAAAATTCCCAAATTGTTAATGTGCTATGAGTTTAGAGAACAACAATGTCAATAGAAAAAAAAAAAAAAAAAAAAAAAACCAATAAGAATTCACGTTATGATATGTTATATATGATCAAGCAGTATGTAAATTTAACACCAGTACACGACAGAATCTGATGAAAATTATATACGTAACGTGACCCTTCTAATTTACCTACATATTTTTTGCCTGTTGCAAAATTGTCCATGCTGCATGCATAAAACTACGTACCATCACAATACGTAATTGCCATGTTCAAGAAAAAGCAAATCTTTCTCTTCAAACCAGAAAAAAAAAAAAAAAAAAGGCTTGTGCTACTTGAAAAATTAGAATTTTGTATTGTGGTTGTAGAGTATATATCTTTCTTTCTGTTAAACTACAATCTAAATCTAGAATAAAAGGAAGTTTTTGTTCTTGGTTTCTATCCAAAGGCGGCTCTATGTAAGGTCCACCATAAAACTTTTACGATGTAATTTTGTTTGTATTTATTACTAAAAGAGACCGCTTATTTAGAGTGATATATATATATATATATATGAAGCCTTATAACCAATCACCAGCTGCCACGTACATGGTGGACCATTTAGCTCTTACAAACACACCTGTGCTTCACTTTATCGTTGTTCATTCATCTTTTTATTCTTATAAAGTCACTCCATTATTCTTTTTGGTTGAAATATATACCCTGCTGGTTGATGATGGACACATTGTGCCTCTTAGGGCTCCAATCACTCCATTTCATTCTCACGCCGTTGACAATTCCTCATAGAGGTCATCATAATCCGATGATAGGCAGTGCACGGAAAAGAAAGATTTTTTGTCAGGACCAAAAAAAAAAAAAAAAAAGAAAAAGAATGGTCGTGATCCAATATCCTATTGGCGACAAATTACATCATCTTTCAAGTCTAGATAGAGCTAATCGTACGACTTGATAGCCCAACGCGGAGTGATATACCAAGTATTACGGGTTAATAAGACGAATAGTCCATTATATTTTGATTATATTTTGAATTAAAATAGATTTTACATTCATCCCTCCAACTACTTATGTCACTTATGAATTTTTTTACATGCCATTTAAATATAAATACACAGAAAATTCAACAGTTCTTTATAAGAAATTAAAATAATGTGCTCTTTAAAAAAAAATTTTCAAGAGCTTCATTTTTTAAGGAATTTTATAGTTTTTTTTCCTCTTGAAGCTCTTTTATGTGGTTGAAATGGCCTATTATAAAATATAATATTTTTTTCCCTTAAACTATTTTTTCCTTAATCTTTTTTTTTTTTTGGGACAAACTCATTTTCATGTTTGGGCTTTACCCCTCAAAGTTAGAAAAAAAAAAAAAAAACATTTGACTTGTAACCGAACAAAATTGGACTGAAGGAGGTTATTTGCTAACAAAAAAAATTGGAGGACATAGTAATACATTCTCAAAGTCGGGAGTAAAATAACATAAGTGACAGTTTGGGGAGAAAATATAAATTATTCCACAAAAGACTGTCCAAAAACTAACAAAGTTGGATGGAAGAAAAAACCTACCAACAGAAGAAATAATTGTAAATATTCTATATATGTCACAAAATAATACCATTAAAATAATTACTATGTAATTATTTAGTACAGGAAGTGATCATTAAAAAAAATTACCATATAATTCAAAACGTTTTTATGATATTTGAAAGTGACAAGCTAAAATAATTGTATGAAGAAAAGAAGAAGAAAACAAAAAAAAAAATTATCGTGTTTTTCTATTTTTATAAATAAAAGACAACCCTTAATCATACATTTTAAAAAGCTTATAAGCTTTCTAGTAATCCAAAACTTGATTAAATTAATTGATTAAATTTAAAATAAAATAAAATAGTATTTCTCTAAGTGCAACATATCACGGGCCTTAAAAGCGCTTTTACAGCTGCCCACGTCACGCGTGCGTGTGCAAGCTTAAAGTAAATTCAACAAGCATATGTCATCAACCTAAGTTTAAAACGCACATATCATCAACCTCTCCAAAGGGTTATCTTATAAAGTATTTCCTCCTCACTTCATAAGACTCCTATGTGAGATTTTAGTTGTCCATAGCATTCTATCAAAAGTTGAACAATTCCAACATTTTTCTTTCATTCAAGTTTAAAAAAAAAAAAAAAAATACACCCACTAAACCGCAATTCAGCTAGCCCGAGTAAGTTATCCCCTGTTCTGTAGACGATTAAGAAGAAAATCATGCTAAAGTTATCGAAATGTAGCTTAAAAGAAACGACTGTCATTAGCGTTGCACTTGACGATTCTATTTTTGCTTGATCATCTTAACAAGAGCACATCACAAACCATAAGCAACCAAGTTTCTGTGCACATACTGCACGTCATGTAAATACTCATCTCATAAGCTCAATGCCTGACGAGTCTTGCAAATTAGACCTAGTACCACTTTAAAGAATATTTATTCACCCCTAACATTTTTTCATGAAAAGTAAGGAAGTGTGTATTGGAACATCGTATATCTAAAAGGGCTACTCCTCTCAATGTCGTATTTGCCTCGACATTAGAGCATTCGTCAAAGACTCAAGGACATTCATATACAAGTAGGGGAAGGATTATGTTTCTTCATATCCATACTTCGATATCAGTTAGACCTTCCTCATTTTTCTCTATAGTTCATAACCTGGGAATCTAGCGTTTTCAGGAGAAAGCAGATCAAACCAGAGGCAAGCAGTCCCAGCAAGTCCTTGGAAGAGAGAGCAGGCATGGTCAGCCCCAGGAGTATGTCCAATGTTTACAAGCTTCCCGGCATTATGATACAAGAAGCTGGCAAATGCCTTTGCCCTCTCTTCATATATGCTCTCCCCCGTTAGCCTATAAAGGGCAAGTAAAGCATAGGCGTTCCCGGCCACCCCATCAGCAAGTCCCACCTTCTTCACTAGCCCGTTCTTCCACACGACTTCTCCCGCTTCTATAGCTGCATCACGGAAGTCCCGATCGCCTGGAAACACCTGAAAGAGCCGAGTAAAATATGTCAGTCTTCCTCATTTATCCTTGCAAAATGGAACTAAATACTTCGAACATTTTCCTCTCCAAGTAACGTCAATGACACAGACGAATGTAGAGAATTTGAACATTTAGAGTAACATTAGCCATCACTATTAATGTAGAAAAATCTGTGTCTATCTGTGCTGACACATGCCAAATGTGGGAGCAAATGAATTCCACATCATCAATCACGACATACATGTTAGTATACGTTTGCATATATACATAATTATAGATGAGTGTATTAGTATACGCGGGCTCAGCGTCGATGACTGGTGAGAAATAGCAAGGTGCCCTGAAATAGTGAACTTGTGACGCGCTTCAGGGGGTCCTAAAGTTACTTCATCTAAATTCATGTTGATTTTCGCAAGGTCATTGCTGAACCTGGAGAATTTCAACCAAAATAAGTAAATTAAAAATGTGCTTGAGTTGCTAACCTCGGAAGCCTTGCACAGGGTAATGGCCATGCCGGTTGCACCATGAGACCACTGTACCAACTTGTCCCTCGGATTTCCTTCACTTGAGGGGTAATTTCCACTGTGAGGGAACCTTTTACTCATCATATACCTTAAAGTCCTCCTCACATCATCAGCGTCCTCTTTGCACAAAGGAAAGTGAAGTAGCACTTGCAAAATCCCCGCCAGCCCATTTGCAGCACCCCAGTACCTCGTCCCGTGCCATCGGTACATCAGTGGACAGGATGAGTTATCAGATGCGCCAGCTCTGCCCCCGGCTAAAACTGCTTCAACGATGGGCATAAGGAGACCACGGGGAACCTTCTCTTGACCAATGTATTTGTTTATGAACAAAGCTCCCCATAAAAACCCCGCCCGTCCATAAAGAAGTTCATATGACATCCCAAAACCACCTTCTTCAGGTCCAACAGGGAGAGCCCTTTCTTGTGCTACCTATAATGTGACAAAATAATCAAGCTTTTAAATCACTAATTATTGACTGAATTTTTAATTCGACATGGAGCTCAGTTGAGTTCTCCATCTTTTGTGTGTCATCAAAGCTGGCCCATTTGTGACCATACATGAGAAAGAAGTAAAATCAAATTGTAACTTTCTCAATAATTTGAACACATAAAACAGAAGCATATTGAACAAAAAATTACCTCTTGCCATTAATATATATTGCTCTGTTTCTTCACTGAATTTCGTATTGTGAATTTTGGTTTTTCTAGACACTAACAATTCTATATAAATGACGTATTCTAGTTTGAATTGTAGGTCTAGGAACCAAAACACGGGCTTTTTTATTAACCATGGCCATCACACGGTTACCGGCAGTCAATAGGCAGTTTTCTTTTTTTTTTTTTTGTTCTGAGAAACTAAACTGCCCTCCACATGGGCCAATTAAGATTCAACAAAAGATGCAGAAAGTGATCATCTTCCCACAAGATCCCTCTATACACTAAAGATGACGAAGCAAGAATATATTGCTCTCCAACTTTCATATTTTATCGCTCAATCCAATAGGGGACTGAAAGGTGGATAATGGCTGGAAATAAAAAATAATACCACTAACAGATAAAAAGAGAACAAATGCATTTCCGACTTTTGTTTAGTTTGTTGATAGAAATCAATGACAACGATCAAATAACTAATTGTGACACAAGAAAAGGAAGAAGTTGGGGGGGCCAAGGTCTTAGGTTTGATGTGCCTAATTTTGGAACCACCAGAAACAAATACACAATATATCAATCGTGAACATATCAATTGTGATTGACGTCACATTTGAGACTGAGAAACAAACACACTAAGTAGAAGATTAACCCCTTCAACCCAACTTATAAACTACAGCCAACACTTGGATAATCGGATGTGAGACAAGTAACAAGTCCAACGTGGACTTCTTTTCTTACATAAAATGTCAGCAGTGGAAGAAGAACGCACTGTTTTATCAATCTAAAACAAATTAAAACCCTCTTGTAGATTCAGCAAAAAAAAAATTAATTAATTAACTAATTAAAACCCTGATGTTGAAATCGAAATAAAATATATATATATATGTATATGTATATAGTGTGGACCCCGCTCTACTCCCTTTGCCGTTTCTGGGATGGAGCCAGCTAAGACCTGGAGGCTGAAGCCCCCTCTGAGCTCAAGTGTTTCCCTCAATTTTTTTTTTAAAGAAAATTATTGTTTTGCCTCCATGTTTTTCTTGCCTTGTCCCTAAATTTTCTAATTTGGAGTTTTATATCTAATATTTTAAGCCTTGTTTATAAGCTTAAATTCGATCTAGAATATATTACTTTGGCTCTCCCCCTAAAATTTTGTAATTCTATATGCAATATGTTTTAAACAGCTTCATTTTCTTTTCTTATATTATATCCATCACTTCAAATATAAAGAGACAAAAAAAAAAAAAAACATTATGATGCAATACTACATATTAAGTAGTATTTATATATTTTTGGAGGAAGGAAAAATATATAGATAGTAGAAAAACAAAATAAAGGAACAAATAGTAAAGGAATAAAAATATAATTATGAGATATTTTTTAGAATTTAGAATCGATTAAAATGAAAATAAATTTCATGCCTCTTTCCTCAAAATAACAATAATCCAGCCTCAGTTCCTGCCTTTGGCACTCACAAACGCATGAAAAAGATTAATCAGACGTCTAGACTTTGGCAACTGCCATGGAGGAACGTAGACGCAAGTACGTTATAAAATCTCCACATCCTCGACAAACAACATGTGAGATTGGGTGGTAAGAAACCCATTCTCTCTTAAACAAGGTCTTAGGTTCGAGTCTTGTATGTGGAGAAGTATTTATTAGGAGAGCTTCTCTCTACGACAAGGTCCGACCCGACTCGAATCCGGATTAGTCGGAATAACCCTCTGCTAGAGTTAAAAAACCCTTTGTGTGGGTTCGTGTCTCTAACGGTGAGTCCTGGATGGTTTATACCAAAAAAAAATCTCCACATCCTTGTCATACGCTCTTGTATCTTTACCCAAACAAGAAAAAAGGAAGCCCGATTGGGGCACCTCTTATCACACAAAGGCACAAGATTATGCATGTGACGAGGGTGTTTAACCAAAACCCATGTTGTAAGGAAGATGGTTTGCAAGATATGTACGTCTAAATTAAGATATAAATGCGTGAGGGACTAGTGAGCAAACGGAGTTTTTTCTTTTCTTTCCTTTTTTTCCTTTTTTTTTCCAGGTTTAGTTTAGCAAACAGAGGTTATGAAGACATTAATAAGTGTTTTTTTTTTTTTGCCCAGATAGTCACCTCTAGAAAGAGATCCAAGTACAAGTCACGCCTCTGATGGTCCCCCATATAACTAGCTACCACAGCTCCAAGGGCGTAAATTCCTCCTTTTCCGCACAGAAAAGTCACATGCCTGCAACAACCAACGATGATTTCAATCAATTTGGAAGAAGAAAGAAGCCTAGGACAAGGTCCCCACCCCCACCCATTATAAAAGGAGATAAAACAGAAAAGATTAATGGCCAAGGAAAATATAAATCTGAAACATATTGCTAAAGACAATCTACAAATATATCTCTAGGTATCTAAGAATATCTGTTGATTGTGCTCTCTCGAGCACTTCTGATATGATATCTTTGATTACGAGTTAGCAGTTCTAATAAACGTCCACCAAGACATCTTCGCGACAACACAAGTAGTCATATTCTTTAGTCCAATTGTGATTAAAACTAAGTCGCAATTAATAGATTGCCTCGTAAATGGATTCTAAACAATCATATTATGAAAAAATATTTATTGAAAGCTATGTAAAAGTCAACTAGCTATTATTTTAGCTTTTTAAAAAAATATGTCAAATTTTTAAAAAATTGTGTCAAAATGTTATTAGTTAGATATTATTTGAGACACTAAAATTAGACAAAAAATTTGATTTAGCAATTAAAAAAGAGTACCACACGGACTAGATCACGAAAAAAGTTGTACAAATGGACAGGGGGAAAGATGTTACCTATACGCAAATGTGTAGAGACGTTCATGCTCTATATGACTAAAATCTAAAACTCTTTCTTCTCAACCAATAGATATTATCATTTTAAATTTTAGAGTTAATTTTACTTTTAGCTCCCATAAAATAATTTTGACACCTAAACTAACTGACACACTAATGATCTCAAGTTTTTCAAATGTTACGTTAGTGGTATCTCTACAATAAAAACTTCAACAGCTGATAAATTCCATTATGTGAGACGCATGAAATCCAATTTAAACACCTTCAAATCAAAGTATCCAAAAGTAATTACTCATCATTCATGAAACACTTGTGCTTCACCCTACAAAATTTTTAATGTTTATATTACCGAAGTTAGCATTTAGAAAGCTGGTGACCATTAGTCTTATAGAATGTTTGGCATTGTTAGAACTAAAACTTTTGACTGCTACGATATAAAACTCTCACATGCTACATTGTCAAAAAAAAAGAGCTATAATATAAAACTCATGCATGCTACAGTTTTTTTTAACAAATTAGTTTAAACTAAATGCTGTTTGTTTCGATACTGAAATCACGGTTTGAATCATTTTGCTACAGTATTTTCTCTCATAAAAATTTAAATCTTCATTCAAATACTATATTCAAATACTCGAACCAAACAGGCCTTAATTAGTTCTAACTAATGCTCTTAAACAACCTATTATTTGAGAATTTAAGGTTTTTCACCCTTTTTTAGGGAGACGAACAACTTTTTATACAACTTGCAATCTTGCATACAACTTTTTATTTTTTTTAAACATAAATTACCTCAAAAAAAAAAAAAATCTTAGGACAATTTTTGCTCACGGGACCGAGTAGAAAAGATGACAACCTTGCGCGGTCCCTGTGACCCTGCCGTACCGAACCCACACGCCACAACATGTTTTGCCCATTTTCTTTCATTGGTAACACGTCCCCACCACTTGCCAACTAACTTGCTAGTAATGCACACGTTTTTTTTAAGGGGAAAAAAAAAAGATAAAAAACTAAAGGCACTAAATAACTGGGGGTTTACAGAAAATACATTTATACAAATTTAGAATGAGGGATGAAAATCTATGGCCTTTGTAGTGTATAGGTTCAAAATGATGTGATTAAAACATTATAACTTAAACTGCGAATTTTAAATTGTATGGTTTCAACGATAGCTTTAAACTGAGGTTTAAAACGGGAATAAAACATGACATTAAGTTTAAAACGAGAACTGATGTTTAAGAAATAATAATTTATAAAAGAAAAACAAGAATGAAAATATTTTTACTGTAGAAAATAGTTTAAACCATATGAACTTGCGAAAATAAAGTTTACATTTTAAAAGTTTAAGTCTTTTTAAAATCACTTCTATAATTTGAACTAATCTAATCTTAATTATTACTGCACTAAATATTAATTTAAATCACTTATATAATTTAGACTGTTTTAAAAGATTTTGAACCTAACAACCAACCCACCTATTAACATTCAGAACCATCGTGTATTTTCTTAATAGTTCCTAAAAATAATTACCGCAGCGACCAAACAAAAAATCCTTGCCAGCAGTGAAATATCAAACTACAAATCACATGCATATAACAAAAATAGATAGATAGGTACCTAGAGGAAGCACGTGCGACAATAGCGCACGTGTGAACGATATCCGTACAAAGTTGCAAGTCGTTTCGGTTTCCGGTAACCGCGTACGACCTCAGGCACGTGAACGCCGCGCCGAGCAGACCCGAATAAACAGTCAGGTCGATTCCGACACCCGAATCCGGACCCAAGCTCCGTCGTGGTTTCCACGTCACCTCCACCACCTGCACCGTAACACCGCCACATTTATATCTTACTCATACGTTCATACGTGTGTCACAACCTCACCCAACAAAAAAAAAAAGGTAGTTTAAAATTCGCAGCTCGTCGTACTCGTACGTTCGTACCTTATCCTTGAGCGAAATCGCAGCTCTCAGAAGAGTCTCCTCGGGCACCGACAACTCCATCGCCACCGTCGGATCGACCAAATCCAGCCTTTCGTTTTCGGCCTCGGAGTCGGTAGGAGAAGTACGGCCATCTTGAGAGGCAACTACAGATGACATGTTCTTTCTCTCTGTAGAAACTAGTGATTTCTCAGTTCTTACGGATTCTATCTGTGTGTGTGAAATTTGGCCAATTTTGGAGAGAGATTTCTTCAGGTTATATATACATGAAATGGCGGTGCACCAAGTGAAATGAGCTAGCGCGTGACACGTAATCACATTTCGGCATACGATTCACGATGTTGTCTCTCTTGCTCACGTGGTTCTGTGTTTGCTGCTTTTTTTCTTTTTTTTGGCTCCGACTGTGTTTGCTGGTTGGATCAGATGCTTCCGAATATTACTTTTTTTTTTATTCTATCTTTTTTACTTATTTTTCTTTGTCGTTGATGAAACATAATTGTTATAGTTAATGATGGGAATTTGTCTGGGACCAGACCACTTTAATGGATTTTGTAATAGTTGATTTGTTATACTGATATTCGACAATAATTTTGAGGGGGGAAATCCCCCAAAGAGAAAAAGAAAAGAAAAGAAAAGAAAAGATCCACCGGCATTAAAAAGATTTTTATATGTGAAATCCACGTAGATGGTCACTCGGAAACAATATTAATGGAAACAATACTCGCCCTTGCAAAAATAAATAAATAAATAAATATATATATATGTATATTGAAAAATAAACGAGATAAGTAAGCGCTTTTTTTTTTTTTCTTGAAAACAAAGGTTAGCACTAGTGCTCAAAGAGGGGGGGAAGGGACTTACTAGTATGGCAAGTGGGGGTTTTTTAATAACTTGTTTAAATTTTGAGAAGTGTTTAGAAAATTTAGTTTTAACTCATCAATTTCAACTTAAATAATATAAGGACCTGTTTGGAAGAGCTTCTTAAAAGCTGCTTTTGGCTTTCTGAATTCAAAAGCTGCTTTTGAAAGTATTTAGATAAACAGTCAGAAAAGCTTTTGCTTTCCAAACGTGCTTCCTATGAAAGCCACAAAATGTAGTTTTTAAAAAAAAATATTTTTAAAATAGACTTAAAACTTATATCAGAGTATCAATAATATATTAAAAGCTTAAATATAACATTTTTGTAACTTTTAAAAATAATTAAAATAGGGTGTTTAGATAAAGGGGTTAAAGAGAAAGTGTATTTTGATAAATAGACCCAAAAATTTTAAAATTGGCTAAATGATCTAAATGCCATGTCAATCAAAGAAATTTTAAAAAGAAAGCAAAGTTGGAGAAGCCACATTAGCAAGCAAAATAAAACAGGAAAAGAATATTAAAAAAAATAAAAGGAAAAGGTTGAAGCCCTGTGATTCGGGGCATTTTGAAAAATGACTTTAAGAAAAAGTCATTTTGAGCAAATGACCTTTTTTTTGACAGTTTTTTGACGCAAAAAACATGCTTTTTAGGCATCAAAACAGCTCTAGTTTTTTTTCTTTTCACTCTGTTGAGGTTTCTCTCCTCATTACAGTTATTTTCGTCTTTTTTTTTGAAAAAAACTAGGACAGTTTACTTGTCTAGAAAAGCGTATTTTTTTGTGAAAAAAAAGAAGTCATTTCCTTAATTAAGAATTTTTTTTGCCCTTTTTTCAAATTCTTCCCCGTGAATCCCCAAAGCCCCCAATTGGGCATGGGGGAAAATTGGGTTTTCCTCCATTTTTTAGGTGGCGGCACTGATAGAATTCTGAAGAAAAAAAATTGGAATCTAATGCCGTGTCTGGCGAAATTGAGGCCTCTGGGGTTCGCTATCAATCTGACAAACGAAATCTGATCTGTTCTGATTCACTACAATTTCTTCTTATATTTTGTTTTAGATGTCAGTTTGCTTTCTGTTTGGCCATTGAGAATATTGGTAAATATAATAACTAATAGAGCTTTAGTTTCAGAAATTGGATACTTTCGAGGAAGAATTGTTTTCTGATCAGTTTTTTCGGTGGCCAAATGGAAATTAATGCTACTGTTTTATTTTCTTTCTTTCTTTCTTTTGTATTTTAATTGTCGGTATGATCAATTTGATTTGTTGAGAGCTTGTTAGAGTACCCGAGTCAAATCTTTGTCTCATACTTTGCTTGCACTAGACGAACATGAGTGAATTGCAAAAAAAGTTTCTTTAGGCGTTTCAAAGTGTGAAGACTGGTGGCTTATAATTAATTTGTAAGAGCTAGTTACATGTATTTATTATGTTGTCTGGTCTTGTGTATTCAAAATATTTGCACTTAATTTTTGCTCCCCTTTTTTTTTTTCTCTCGCCAGCTCACCATCTCCATTGATATACACCAGGTAATTCTTTTGTTGTGGTCAATCCCTAGTGAGTATAAGTGACGTACTTATTCTTTTTGTGATGTGTTCTTCCATTCCTAAAATGTGTATAACTGTTTATCATGTTCTATAATCACTAAAATTTGATCACTACATTAGTACCCAAAAACGTTTTGTTGAATTGTGAATATTTTTAATTTGTTAACTAGTTTTTCATATAAGATTTGAAATAAAATTCTATTGTGTTTCTTGGGTCTTACACCTACAATATATAAGGTGAATGATAGTCTTGTTCCAAATAAATAAATAAAGTTTACGATAGTAAAGTAAACTTATTATCTGAGTATTGTTGATGTGAAACTAGCAGTTGTTGAAGTCTTCATCTCAATAAAAACTATTTTTCCGTAGAAAAATGAAGAATTACTGGTTGTACTTTAAGTCAAATTCATTGAAAAGAAGTAAAATTTGAGTAAAAAAATGGAAAATGTGCATAGAAATTCTACTGCCTCAGTCGGGCATATAATGTGTCGGGTTATGCCAGTAAGAAACCACAGTGACACTCTATGATATGGTGCCTCATTTACTATCCTTGAAAATTTTCTTGGTTTTTCCAAGGTTGAGGTTAAGCTGCCTCTTGTTATATGGATTGTTAATTGAAGAGAAAAACAAAATTGAGCGACTGGTGATCTATGCTGATGCCATGTAAGCCTTTTCTTAAAATAAATAAACAAATAAACCATGATGTTCTTAAAGCCTTTCATTTTGTTTTAAGTAACTTCTGCTTTCGGTTTTTCCTCTTTTAAATTTATTAACTTTAAACTGAATTGGACATGGCAAATGGTAATCCATATTCTTTAGGTGCGGTTACATAACTATTTATATTGCCGTGGTATAAACCAGTGTTACTTGTGTTGTTACATTACATTATGTGATTGTCTATGTATATACATGTGTATTTGTATTTGATTCAATTGTTACTCTTGTAATGTTTCCTTGTTTTGTTTAGGTTGGAATTTTTAATAGCATCTTTTGATTGAACTAGAAACAAAGCTTTGTCTAAACGTCATTATTTATATGTTTTTGTAGTTAGATAACTAAATGGCTTTGTTATCAATTTATTTTGATGTTCGACGACATTGGAATGAGTTGGAAACTTGTTGGGTGTGGTTTGAGGGGCAAAGTGAAATGAAAGGAATTATGTTAGAAGAAGAGAATCCTAAGTTCAACATGTTAATTAACAATATTTGTACAAAAGATGGAATTGATCGTGGAAATAAGTCATTGAAGATAACCTACATGCCGCCGAAACACTTTGATAAGATGAAGCCGACAATACGGGCAAAGAAGAAACAGATGCGCTAGATGCGAATAATACGGACATTATCAAAAGACTTGTAAGAATACGCAAATTTCTTGATTTTGTTTGTTGTTAAGAGATAAGGACTTTTTATGTTTTCAATGAATTAATTGTTAAAAGAACTTTTTATGTTTTCAATGAATTAATTGTTAATTGTTTCATTTAATATCATTATTGTCTCGTTCCATATTGTTCTATTTAGGGTTTCTTCAAATTTTGATTAATTTTAGTTGTTATGCTGCTGGAATTTACAAAACTTAAAAAATTGAACGGGGTTGACATGGGGTCTACATGGTATCGACCTCCTCATAATGATTTACAATGAGATGTACAAGTACAAAAGAAAGGAGTCAATATGGGGTCGACATCGTATCGACCTCCTTATAATGATTTTGAATGAGACATATAAGTACAAAAAAAAGGGTCAATATGGGGTCTACATAGGTCGACACATGCAAACCCCATGTAGATACTATGTACACCCATGTGGGGCATGGCTGTAGACCCCATGTCAATCCCATGCAAAACCATGTAGACCTTATTGTCTTTTTAACCAAAAATTCACCTAATAGTACGTAATGATACAATAATCCTACTTTAACAAAAATTATGTATATGGGATTTCTCTACTTGTTCCATTTTTAAGAATCATGGGATAAGAAGGAAAATTTTCAAAAAAACATTATCTTCCTCTTCTTTAATATTCAACCCATTACGAGGATGAGAGTTCATATATGAGATTAAAAATATACAAATATAACATTTTAAATGGACACGTCAAGTGGGACTGACTCTGAATCTTGGGTCGACATGGGTCGATACAGGGTCAACATAAGGTCGACATATTTATACAATTTTCTATAATTTTGTGAATTATACGAGGTCGACATAGATCGATATAGGTTCAACATTAGGTCTACATATGTAGACCTCATATCGACCCCATATCGACCTCACATCGACCTCTTGGTTTGTTCATTTTTTTTATACAATTTGTAAGGGATATTGTCAAATTTTCAGGTTGGGGCGCATTAAATGTCCTAACTAATATTTTCATTATGCAAACTATGCCAATTCTCCATAACCAAAGAATATTAGTTGACAAATAAACATTTGCCAAGAAAATTCCATGCAAAACTATATAGACCTTAATGTCTTTTTAAGCAAAAATTCACCTAATTGTACATAACTATACAATTATCATATTTTAAGAAAAATTATGCGCGTGTGATTTCTCTACTTGTTCCATGTTTAAGAATCATTGCATTGGAAGGAACATTTTCAAAAGAACATTATCTTCCTCTTCGTTAATATTCAACCCATTATAAGGATGAGTGTGAACACATGAGATTGAAAAATAAAGAAATATAACATTTTAGATGGACAGGTCAAGTCGGACTCACTCTAAAGCTTCGATCGATTTGGGTCCATACAGGGTCAACATAAGGCCTACATATTTATTATTTTTTATAATTTTTGAATTATAAGGGGTCATACGGGTCGACACAGGTTCGACATAGGGTCTACATATGTAGACCTCATATCGACCCTATATCAACTCATATTGACCCTATATCGACTCCACATCAACATCACATCGATTTCTTTTTTTTTTTTACGTTTTTTGAATTCGTAAGGGTCCCATTGATCTTTTCATTATGCAAAGTGTGTCAATTCTCCATATCCAAAGAATATTAGTTTCAATTTTGCAATATTAGTTTACAAAGTGTGTCAATTCTCCATAATCGTTTGCACAAATTTTAGCAAAAGTTGCTTTGTTTATTTTTTCCCAAAAAAAAATAATAATCGAATTGTAAAGAACTTCGATAGCATAGTGACTTATATTAAGCAATATCCAAAACCTGCAAACATAATCTAGACAACTACAAAACCTGATAACATAATCCAGACAACTATCCATTCAATTACCAAACTACATTATTCCTCATAAATATGACAAAACTATATAGGATCAGTATATGGAGTTTGCATATATTGTGATCTTTTTCTGATCCTCTGTTGTCTCTGTGGTCTTTGAGGCTTTATATTTGTAGTGGTTGTGGTTCTTCATCGTATAACACTATATCAGTGCAATTTGTAGGTGCAATCAAAGTGCTCCTCATATTTTGATTTCTTTGACACTCTGCAATCGTAGTACTCCTCAGTCCTCAACACCGGATCTAGTCTTAGAGCCTGTAACATGTGTTTGAAAAAAGCTAGCATTAGTTAAATCAAGAGCAAGCATTTGAAGGCAAGCATTAGTTAAATCAGGCATAAAGAATCTTGTAGTTAAGGCCAGTGTAGTGGCAAAGAGCCTTATTCCATGCATATCAGAAGGAGATGTTCATCTTATGAGAAATTGCAAACACCATCATAGACAACTTTTGTTACACATAAAATACACAAAGCAAATGAAGGAAAAGATCTTTTGTTTCGTTATGTCCGGGGGTCTAACAAAATTCATCCTAAATTAAATTGAGTAGGTTGGGTGAATTAATTGGGTTATTTGGATTTTATTGATCTGCCCTGTACCTATTAAACTCGATATATCAATTGAGTGCGGCTTCTTCCTGGATTATGCGTAATAGGAACAAACCTAGAACAGCAACAAAAAAAAGTTCAAAACTGAACTAACTGTTAATTGGCAGCTAGCAACCAAAGAACGAATTCCAAAATGCCTTTAGGTCTTCAAGCAAATTCAAATGGCTTCAGACTTCTGGGTAAAAGAAGTGAAAGAGAAGAAAGTTAAGGATTTGTGGAAGAGACAGATGGCAAAGAAGAATCAAAGAGCAAAGAGAGTGTTGTATCAAGTTCCCTCAAATAATATTTTTGGATGAAAAATAAAAATTGAGCTTTTAAGAGAAGGAAAACCAACAGTTGGGAACGCAATCAATTTCTAATTTCTTTAGCTTGCTATTTTCCTTTTTTTTTGGTATTGGAGTGAAACAAAGGACTTCTCTCATCTTCTTTATACACTTGGTGTAGTATAAGATCAGACTTTTGATTTTTACTACTACTCTAATAACTTGTGACTTATGCACACAATTTTCAGGACTATGGTTAAGTCGCAGAAATAGAAGGCAAGTAAAGCGTTGGAAGTAGTTAGAGTGACCAAGTCCAACATGGCTAGTGGGATTTGAAATATTAAAGTTCTAACAAACAAAAAGCAAAAGAATATGAAAAGAAAATAAAGTGTTATTGATATAAATTTGTCATAAGAGTTGAAGATTTTATGAGGACACCTTATATATAGATAGATATTTAAGAGAGAAAATAAGAGTAGTGAGGAAGGTTTTATTTGATAGATGGTGAAATTTGTTGTACTATTTTATTTCAGGCTTCACCAATAAGGATAACAAGCAAGTCAGAACAAGAAATAGAAAGTCCAACTAAGAGGCAAGCAAGAAGAATTGTAATATGTTGAGCAAGATATACTATCATGCAGTCAGCTAGTAAAGAATAGAGATAAAAAACTGAGCAACTTCATAATTATTCCAACACAACAAAGCAAGCATGCACTCTGAGTAAAAATTGGCAATGCAGGTGAACTCACCACTCACCAGACTTGTTATTTTTGATTTTTTTTTTTTTTAAAGTTAGACAGATTTAAGGGGAAAAGAGAAAAACAAAGAAGAACATACAGTGACTTGGAGATGTTAGATGATATTTCTTGAGTTTAGTCGAACACCAACAACATCATCAGTTAATCAATATCTTCTTCACACTTTTCCTCCTACAAACAGGGCCTAAAAACAATGTTTGTTTTACACAAAAATTGAGATATATGGCAATAAAATAAACCCCAAAAAAAAAATACCGCCAATCTAGTATCAATCAAACCAATCATAATCCCATTCATTAAAATTTAATTGGTTGTATTTCCTGTTATATACAAAACAAAAACTTTTACACCAAAAAAAAAATAATAATAAAAGCACACATAGAGACAAATTTCAAATTGGGAACAAATTCATACTTCCATTGCCCTTCCATTACAGTTCACAATTTGAAGAATTAAAAACACTATGAACATTACAGGGTGTTTTTGAAAATTTAATCTATCAATAGGATGCCTTTATTTGTTTTTAAAAAAGCAACCAGAGAGATTTATATAACACACGTAGTATTTATACCTAAATAAAATATTTGTGTTGGTCGCGCAGAGATAGAGGTTAGCTGCTTTGCCTCTGTTTTTCTTTTTTGTTTGTGTGTTTTTTTTTTCAATATTTTGTTTTTTGTTTTGATTTCACTTTTTAACTTTCTCTTTTGCTTGCTTATCCAATGCCATGCAATGCAATGTTAACCCAATTTCCAAACCAAAATCAAAACAATCACATATAAAGCACTCATTTTCTTTTGATTTGATTTGAGACTGAAAAGAAAATTTCATTTCTTTGTCAGTCATTTGCTGCTGCGGATAAATATATACTGTAAATACGAACATCATTAAAAATGACAATAAGTTGATGTAGAAAAAAGCGTGAGCATATTGAATTAAGTTGATGAGAATCTAAGGGTTAAATTATCTATGGGTTACCTCCATTGGGTCGTTGGTCGTGGCTGCTGCATCTAACGACTTGAAGTGCATGGCGGAACAGAGGTCAACGATCATCGGCGTTGATGCTCGCGGCCTTCTAGTTTGGAGGCGACAAAATCAAAGACTTAACAAAAAATAAAAATAAAAAAAAGAAATAGATATATCATAGAGGAAAAAAAAAAGTACAAATTAAAGCCACCACCCACATGAAAAAAAAAAAAAAGCATTGAACATGAAAGAGGAAAATAACTCACAAATATAGAAAACCACGCAAAGATGGACATTAAAAAAAAGGCCAAAAATCAGCTTAAAAAAGAAAAAAAGGGGTGTGAAATACCTTAGTGAAAAAAGAAGGTGGAGACTGACGGCTTCATGGATGAGCTAACAATGCGAAGATCGTTGTTTTGAGGAGCAGGGGATTTTTGGGTAAGGATTTGAGGAGTAGATAACGAGAAAAAAAGAGGAGTGAGAAAGATGTAATAGAAGAAGAAGAAGAAGAAGAAGAGGAAGAAGAGAAAGGGAGATGGAGAGAAGCAACGGGAAGGGGAGAGAGCCAAAGAGAGGAGAAAATGATGGAAATGAAAAGAAAAGAAAAGTGAGGCAGAGAAGGGAGATTTTGACGAAAGGGCAAAAAAAAAATCCTAATCGAGGAAAAGTCCCTTTTTTTGACAGAAAAAAAAACACATTTTTTTAGGCAGTTAGACTGTCTCAGTTTTTTTCAGAAAAAAGACGAAAATAACTATAACGAGGAGAGGAATCTCAACAGAATGAAAAGAAAAAAAACTGAAACTGTTTTCATGCCCAAAAAGCATATTTTCTTGCGTCCAAAAACTGCAAAAAAAAAAGGGTCATTTTGCAAAATCAAATTTTCTTAACTCCACTTTTCAAAATCCCTCGGGAGAGAAGGGGCGCTGAGGAAGAAAAATTTTTCTCAGATTAGGAAGGGCTGTGACTTAAGGACTTAGGGGCAAAATTTGGGCTTTGCATCTGGAAAGGGCATGCCAATGTGGAGGGGCTGCAATGGATAAAAAGATGCCACATAGGGAACAAATGGGACATGTTAGCTATTTTTTATGCCCAAAAAAAAAGAAGATTATTTCTCCAAATGAATTTCTGGGTGAGGTGTTTCTTCAAATTTTACCAATTGAAATCATTTTGACCCATTAAAGCTCTTTTAAAATATGGTTTTAAACACTTACTGAAAAGCTACAGCTTTTGCATCTCTTCTTCTACAGACTAAAAGCACAAGTAGAAGCTATGCCAAACAAGTCTTATAGCTCTCATATGCTACATTATAAAGTAAAAATATGCTACAGTATAAAGCTTTTAGGTGCTATAATACTTTTCAGTTTTAACTCTTAGTTTCAACTTGCTTACCAAGCATCCTATAAATTCCACTCATTCCTTTTGGTGTAACAAATTTAGACCTTATTACCCGAAAAAAGACCTTACCATCTATGGATGAACATGAAATAATAAATCACTAACGTGCCCTACAATCTTGAGGTACTAGTTGTTAAGTTGCAAAGTGTAATTTAATACATGACATTAGGGACTTCATATTTGTATAATTCGATTGTCTTAATTTTTCTATATATAAAGAGGGTGCCGGTTGTGGGTACATTAATGAGGTTAGAAAAAATACCGAGAGTTAAGAGTAGTATGTGATTTTCACTTGTCGACTTCTTCTTTATCATTGTGAAATTTTTGCAACGGTTGAAAATAAAAATACTCTTATATTAAAGATGAACCATTATAAATTTTATGCATTCATTTCTTCTGCTCATTTTCCTTTATCTTTTTTTTTTTTTTTTTTTTTTTTTTTTTTTTTTTCTTTTTTTTTTTTTTTTGCTCTCAGTTAGGGCTTGTAACCGTAACACCACTTTTTTATTGGAGGATTCAGTGTGATAAATACAAAATAATATTTTTATTGAACACATAATTATTTTATAATTATTCTAGAAGGTACTGCTTTTTATTGTTTTATAATTACTCTGACTGGTGCTTTCTTTTTTTCCTTTTTAAATATGATATTGCATGATAATCGTATCAATAATGGACTTCTAATTTTTTATACATATAGAAGGTAATATACTAATAACAGGCACATGACCACGCCAACAGAATATTATGGTACAGATGCTCCATGATTTGAGCTTCTTATGGGAAGCAAAGTGATGGATGAGACATATTCTGGATTTTTTTTATTTAAATCGTCTACGTCCGATCTTGAACTTACGCCAATGCCATAATTATTCTACTTAAGCATTAGCTTGCATTATCGGTCATAAAAAGAGATCATGTTGAATAGTGATAAGTGATAGTATTGTAACTTGACACAGATACTGAATATTGACACATGAGCATTACAGAATTACCTGTTTTGAAAAATTTTATTTAAGATTTCTAAATACATGAGTACCGTTATATCAAAAAAGATTGTCAAAAAGAGAATCATCTTCAATTTGATAACTGATAATGTTGTAATTTCACGTAAATTTTGACATTTGAGCATTACAGAATTGCGCGTTTTGGAAAATTATATTTAAAATGTCTAAACATGTGAGTACCATTATATTAAAAATAAGATTGCCATGTTACCACGTTCAATATAAATAAGTTGGATCTCCACATTCACACCCAAAAAGGACTAAAGCAAGGCTCGTATTTATTAAGTGGAAAGTCCCCCTCGAGAGGATGTAGAGGGTATGGAGGATGTAAGGACCCCTCAAACAGGGTTGAAAAAATCCCTTAAGAGAGGGGTCAAAGACCCTCTTGAGGGGCCACTTAACGACCCCTTGTGGACATCACATCAACGGTGGATTTAGAAACCCCTTGAGAGTGGGTCGAGAGACCCCTCAACTTAGCATTGGAGACATCTTCGACGGGCCCTTTAGAGATCCCCTCAAGATAGGTGTAGAGACCTATTGGGGGGATTTGACCCTCTTAAAAGGGGTCAAATTTGATTCTCTCGGGATCTAACATGCATACTTTCTCCCCCGCATGAGACTCGCATTATGAGGTATTAAGAGGATATTAAAGGGATATGACGTAGTAAAGCGATATTCTAGTCTCAAGAGAATTAAATTGATGTTGTGGCCTTGACAATAAGTCAAAAACACCATTTGATTGGCCAACTTCACTATAATAGGTGTACTTGCTCTTACTTTAGATTCCTTTGCTAACTTTTGTTATTTTGTATTCTCTACACTATTTTCCTGACTCAAACGTGAGAGTGCCTTTGCAGATACACCCTTGGTGATGGAGAAAGGTGTAAAAGGATAGAGTGTTAGAACTTTATTTTATGATGAAAACTATCATTAAACCTAGATCGTTCATGTCAAATCACTAAGAGAATTAACAAGATGAAGAAGCTAACATGTATTCATGGAGTAGGACATGATTCCTAAGTCTGTAAATTGAGGATCTTTCAAGTCTGGTATGTAAATCTTTCTTTAGAGAATATCTCTATAATTTCTCTATAGATGGATGACAGAAAGAAAACATACATATTAACTTAGAGACTACAACCCCTTTATATAACTGCAAAACCTGACAATTATTCTTAATTACCAATTTAGTCTATCATAAAATCAGTAACTAGATTTTGGTCTCTACACATATGAGGCTCATACTTAATGATACTTTAAAAGCCTAAAATCTAAATTGATCACTTTAATTAAGCTAACCTTATCTAATACACTATAATACATATTTATTTAATATATTAAGCCCATAATTGGATTTAATTCCAACAATCTGCTACTTGGGCTATATATGTAACTTTATAAATGTGAATTATACCTTATGAGCTCATGAATTTTGCTATCAAAACTATATGCATCTTAACAATTTTTTCCATTAACTATAACAATATAGGACCATAGCGATCTTTGTTACATATGTCATAACTAGACCCATCAATAATCACATATACTAATGCAACTAATGGTAAAGATCAAGCATGGATGTATAGCATAGAAATTTCATGTTGTAACACCCGCCTATTTTTATGTAATGAATTACGTTAAGTTAGTAACAACGTTAATGATATTTTATTAATAACTTATGATATACGTAATGATATATGATGTTAATGTTACTAACTTTTATGTCAAGTTTTATGACAGGTGACGACCGCATGGAATCGTTGTGCTCAAGTGTTCATGATTATTTTAATGTATGAATAATTATGATGCAATGATGTATGAATGTTTTAATGTATGGCATTTATGGACAGTTCGGCAGGCCAAATTTTTAAGATCGGCAGGCCGAAATGACTGCTCGAGATCGGCAGGCCGAAGAAACCCATCGGTAGGCCGAACTTGGTGGAACCGGCAGGCCGAAGGGGAAAATCGGCAGGCTAAACACGGCTGACGAGCAGTCAACAGAAATCTCTCCAAAATTATGGCTGAGTTAATTATGTTAAATGAATGATTTAATGTGATTAATTGGCACAATAATGGAATGTTTTATCAGTTAAGGAAATTAAAGAGTTTGACTTCGCATTGATTTGTCTGATTTTAAATGGTTTCCTATTTTAAGAAGGGCAAAACATGGAAAGTTATGAGTGATTGTTTGACTTTCCCTCTTCTCTTCTCCACGAGTTCCTTCTCTCTCTCTCTCACGAAAATTTTCTGAGAACATTAAAAAAAAAACTTTTGAGTTTTCGTTGGTTGAATTCAAGGGTTTTGAGAAGAAAATCTTTTAAGGTAAGAACTCGTTTCTTTATATTTTTTTGAAAAGAAATTCTTCTCCTCCCCAATCCGTCTACAATATTCTTCTCTAAGTATTGTATTTGTATTGAATTTTTTATATGATATGCATGTATGTGTTATGAAATGTTTTCCTAAGTTTCAAGTTGTTTCAACGTTTTTATGATAAAATAAGAATTTTCTATCTTCTACCCCTCACAGTAAATATTACTGTTTAATCTTGATGTATGAAAAATATATTGATATTTAAGGGGTAAATATGATGTTTTTCATGGAAGTTGTCAAGAATGTGCATGCATGATATATGGTGAAGGCATTTTATGATATTTTTAAGAAAACTATTTTAACAATGTTATTTTTGGGTTTTGTTTATGAATTGTTATTTATGTTTAAATGATTTTATGATAATAAAATAATTTTATGCATGATAATATGATGATTGTATGGAGTTTTAAATTAAAATATATGTATTTGTTCGAAAACGTTTTATTTAAAAGATAAATATGTTTAAAATGTATGGTTTGATTTTATATGCTTAAGGTAATTTTCATAATTTAAGAAAAATCATAATAACATGTTTATGTGATGACAATGTTTATGGTTGTGAATTATGTTTGTAATATGAGATGAATGTATGTATATGTGAATGTTATATGAATGGATGATTTACGCTATGATGATAAATATTGATTTTATTGTGTTTTAAATGAAAAAATGGCATGAACACACAAAGGAACGAGCACTTCAAGACCGCGACGTCGTCACCAAATCATTTTAAGGTTAAGTAAGCTAGCGTTAAGGTAAGTACATTCTCACCTGCATCATGACATGTTTTTTTTTTTTTTTACAAGAATTGATGTTATGTTCATAATGATATTCATGATGATTTTATGGATATTTTTCCTTAAGAATTTCTATGAAAGATTTTCATGATTTTAAGTTGTGCGTGATGATTTTGGCGTGTTTCAAAGTATAAAAATTATGTATATATGTATCACCTAATAAGTGTTGCACACCCATGTTATGAAATGAAATGTTATGATGTCATGTTTGGTTTTGGATTAGCTACCCTTCTCCTCTCATGACGGCGCGCCTATGATGATGTTTATGGTGCAACACTTGGGCCCTTAAGATAAAATGGAATAAGTTTTTAAATGATAAACGCAATGAAAGATATGTTTTATGAAATTGTGCTTAAGGCACTTTTATGATATGATGACAATGTTGTTGATGATGTTTATGAAATGTTTTAATTTGTGAGAATTATATGTACTTACTAAGCATTAGCTTAATCATGTTTTATGTCATGTTGCAGATAAGGGTAAGAAAATCATGGATTAGGTGGAGGACATGGAGAGACGTGTGAGCATTATGCACGATGAATTGTAACCAGAAGCACGCCAAGAAGAACGTTTTTATGTTTTAATCAAGTTATATATTTTGAACATATTTTTATGTTAAGTTTTAAGAATACTTATACTATGGTTTTATAAGTTATTTTATCATTTTTAATGAATTATGAACTTCCGCAACATTTTATGAAAAGTTGGTTTGTTTTAAAAATTAAGTTTTTCTCATAGATTTTGGCTCGGTCGGCCTGCCGATCATGTTTTCGGCCTGCCAAACGCGGATAAGTTTTTGGTCTGAATTACAAAGCCTCTGTCGGCCTGCCGATCATGTTCGGCCTGCTGAAGTCCCAAGTTCGGTCTGCCGAACTATGGGAGTAAGAGACTTATATATAAGATGTGTTGATTAAGGAGATTTTGATGTGATGTTTGATAAATCCTGATTTTTACAACTTGATAAACTTATATTATTAAATAAGTTCATGATTAATTTTAAGTATAATTGAATAAATTATGATATGGAATAAGTTAAACAATGTTATTAAAAAAAATAGATATATGAATGGATCTTGGTTATGCATGTTTAACTACGTTTATATTTGAAAATATCAGCTATGTAATTACGTTTATGTTTAAGGTTTAATAAGTATGAATGTATGAATGTAACGATATCTGTGACGTCTGAACTAAGGGGCGTTACACATGCAACATGATCTTAACATGTCTATTTCCAACTCGTCCATCTTAAAACGTTAGTGAGATCAAACCATACCAAAAATTAGAGTGCAAATAAACCAAAACTTTATTTCTGTAGAAAATAACCTCAAAATATCCATAGCTGAAATAACTGAAAAAGTGTCTATATTAGAAAAGTATCGAAAAATACAAACTCCCACTAAGACTAAATATCCTCATAAGACATGACATCCATACGAGCAGTGTGCTCGTGAAACACTTAGATGGCAATCCTTTAGTAAGTGGATCTACAACCATGGAGTTTGTACATATGTACTCTATAGACAACTGTCTGTTCTGAACTCTTTATTTAACAATTAGGAACTTGATGCCTATATGCTTTCACTTCATCGAGCTCCTATTGTTGTTAAAATATAGAACTACTGACTTATTGTCACAAAATAACTTGAGTAGTATATCAATACCGTCCACTATGCGTAACCCTGTAATAAAATTCTACAGCCATATTGCATGATTAGACGCCTCATAACACCTTATAAACTTTGTTGCCATGATAGAAGAGGCTATAAGAGACTATTTAGCACTTTTTCAAGAGACAAAACCCCCAGCTAGAAGGTAGATATAGCCCGATATAGATTTCATACTATCTTGGCATCCAATATAATCGGAGTTAGTATACCCAACGATCTCAAATTGATCCGACCTCCGATACGTGAGTATGTAGTCTTTGGTTCTCTGTAAATACCACAAGACTCATTTGGCTGTTATCTAGTGATCCTTTCCAAGATTACTTAAGTATCTACTTAACATCCCTGTAACGTATGTAATAATCCAAATACGTACAAACCTAAGTATACATCAGACTCTCTACTACTGGTGCATAAGCAATCTTCTACATTTTCTTAATCTCAAAATCATTCTTAGGGCAATGATTGAGACTAAACTTGTCTCCCTTGGTTATAGGGGTATCAACCGGTTTCTAATCCTGCATGTCATATCTCTTGAAAACCTTTTTGATATAGCATTTTTATGATAATTCAAAACTACCCAGAGAGCGATCTCGGTGTATCTATATACGCAACACAAAAGAGACGTCACCAAGATCGTTCATCTCAAAATTTTTTAATAGAAATCTATTGGTTTTGTGCAATAAGCCTATATCATTACTGGTAAGCAAAATGTTATCGACATACAGAACCAGAAAAATATACTTACTCCCACTGAACTTGTGTTATATACAATCATCAACCACATTCATCTCAAAACCAAACGAGATAATAACTTGATAAAATTTGTAATACCACTAACGAAAAGCTTGTTTCAGCCCATAAATGGATTTCTTCAACTTGTAAACCATCTTCTTTGCTTCTCCTAACACAAAGTTTTCCTGTTGTACTATATAGATTGTTTCATCAATGTCGTCATTGAGAAACACAATCTTAACATCCAACTGATGAAGCTTAAGGTCAAAATGCACCACAAGTGCCATTATTGTCCAAAAAGAGTTTTTCGATGAAACTAGAGAAAAAGTCACTTTATAATCGATGCCTTCTTTCTGTGTAAAGCCTTTAGTTACAGATGAGCCTTGTATCTCTCCACATCACCTTTCGAATCCCTTTTGGTCTTCAATATCCATTTGCAATCAATGGATTTCGCTCCTTTAGGCAATGGGACAAGATCCCAAATGTCATTGTCCTTCACGGACTTTATCTCCTTATTCATGGCATTAATCCATTCTTGAGATTTAGAACTTTCTATGGCTTGACAAAAGTTGATTGGATCATCTTCTACTATACGAATGTCAAACTCATGTTCTTGGAAAAATACATTATTATCATTTGGCATTGCACTTCTCGTTTCTCTAGTGGATCTCATTAATGGCATAGATTCTTGTGGTGGTAGAGTTTGTTCTTCTGAAATAATATCTTAAATAGGAGGTTCTCCGATATTGTCTTGATTTGGATCTGCTTCTTGAACAATGTTAGAAATAGGAGCCTGATCAATGTCAATAATAACTATGGGAATATCAACATATTCCTCTTCAAAGATAAAGTCCCTAACTTTATCTCCTCCCACAAACTCAACATCCTCAAAAAACCTGGAATTTCCTGTCTCAAAAATCGACTTAGTCGTGGGATCATAAAATTTATACCCCTAGATCTTTTAGAATATTCAATAAAATAACAATTCACTGTCCTTGAGTCTAGTTTCTTTTCATTACACTTATAAGGCCTTGTCCTAGGAAGATATCTCCAAATATGTAAGTGCTTTAAACTAGGCTTCTTGTCCGTCCAAAGTCAGTATGGGGTTTTGACAGTCACTTTAATTGGAACCCTGTTAAGAACATATATTGCAGTCTTAAAATGAGACCATTTCCTTAATGTTTTGTTTTATCTTTCAGCATCACCATTCATAGTGGGCGAACCCCGCATAGTGTACTGTAGGATGATACCACATTCCTTTAGGAATTGAGCACATAGTCCTAGACATTGTTTACCTAAACTGTCATATCGTCATAGTACTCACCACTACGGTCAGATCTGACGCTTGTGATCCTTTTGCTAAGTTGGTTCTCAACTTCAGCCTTATAATTTTTGAACACATTCAGCGACTATGACTTTTTATAAATAAGATATATGTAGCCATATCTAGAAAAATTGTTTATGAATGTTACAAAATATTGTTGACCATTCTAAGCCACTGTAGAGAATGGCCCACAAATATACATATGTATAAGTTCTAAGATGTCCAAAGTCCTGTTAGCTTCAAATCTCCTTTTATTGGTCTATTTCTCCCCTTTATACAATTAATACAAACATCAAAATTTGTAAATTCTAAGGGGTCTAAAATTTCGCCTGACACAAGTCTCTGTATTCACTTTCTGGAGATATGACCTAATCTCTTGAACGTTAATGCAGTTGTATTCTCACTGGTTATTTTTTTTTTATACCTCATGTATTTAATTACAGGGATTCATTAAATGAAGTAATTGTATCAATTAAATAAAGACTATCGTAACTGATAATGAACCGAAACCAACCAATTTTGAATCATAAAACAAACTAAATTTTCCATTCCCAAGTGAACAAGAATAATCAGATTTGTCCAAAACAGAAATAAAAATCAAATTCTGTCTAAAAGACTGTGTAATAAATGTCTCATTAAGATCCAATAAAATCCAGTCTTTAATAATAATCTAAATGTCTTTATTGTCTCAACTTCAACCTTCTTGCCATCACCTATATAGATGTATCTTTCAGCATTATGTGGCTCTTGGTATTTTATGCAACCCTGCATAAACACATTGATGTGAGTTGCTACACTATATTCTATCCACCACGTATGCCTAGTCATCGAAATTAAATTAACCTCAGAACAAACCAAATTAAAAAGCATACCTTTCTTAGAGCACCAAACGTGGTAGTTGTTGTAGTGCTTCTTCTTATGTCCTTCAGCTCCACAAAAGAAACAACTAGTACTTTTCAGATCATCCGGTCTCTTTTGTTGTTTCTTTTGAGGTGTCATAACAGCAGCTTCCTTATCCTTCTTCTTTTCTTCCCTTTGTCCTTAGAAGTGTTAGCCAAATAAGCACTTTATGTCTTCTCCTACTTTAGCCTTTCCTCTTCTTACACACAATGTAAGATAAGCTCATTAAGAGACCAAGTCTTTTTTTGGTAGTTGTAGCTCACCTTGAACTGACTGAATTGTATGAGAAGAGATATGAGAACAAAATATACTAGCAAGTCCTCAGAGAGGTCAAGCTTAAGTGCTCTCGGCTTTGAAGTAAGATGAGACATCTCCATGATGTACTCCCTAATGTTTTCTTTGGCAAATGGAGATGAGACTTGCTAAAAGTGTACTTGTTTTAGCTTTTTTATTTTTGGCAAATCACTTCTCAATATCTTCAAGGAACTCTTTGCTATCTTTATGATTTCTAATATAATGCCCCCGAATGCTTTCGGAATGGTCTTCTTTATGATCATCATACACATGCAATTTGACTTCTCCTAACTTTCCATATCCTTTTTTTCATTTTTATCTGTAAGAGATGCAAAAGAAGGAACGCTTAACGCAAGGTCGAGATCCATGACTCCAAGAACTATAAGGAGGTTCTCTTGCCATGATTTGAGGTTGGTACCATTCAATATAGGAATGGAATTGATGTTGATAGTAATGTTTGAAGCAAAACTAGTAGCTGAATCAGAGAATAATAATAAATAAATAACAAGCTAGCATAAAAATCTAAATAAAGATAACCTCATCTTAAGATACCAGACACTATTAAAATTTAATCATTAGACAGAAATATTAACTTATAAATAATATCTTGGTGTAGTGATCAAACACTAACAATAAGAACATGTCGAATAATAAATCTTCCTTTGGGCCGATTTACTGTTTACATGAAAGACTGAATAATCATCACACATTTATTACCACAAGTGTATATACAATTCTGTCAAATGATATCTTGGTGTAGTGGCATTTCTTATGTCAAATCACTAAGAAAATTAACAAAATGTGAAAGTTGACTTGAATTTATGGAGGATGACGTGATTCCCAAGTCTATAAGTTGAGGATCTTCAAAGTCTGATATGTAAGTTCTCTTTTAAAGAATGTCTTTATAATCTCTATGTAGATGAGTGGCAAAAAGAAAACATGTGTACCGACTCCATAACCCCTTTATATAACTACAAACCCTAACAATTATCCTTAATTACCAATTTAACCCATTATAAATTAGTAAGTATATTTTAGTCTCTACATATAAAAAGCTCACATTTAAGGATGCTTTAAAAGCCTAAAACTCAAATTAATCACTCTAATTAAACTAACCTTATCTCACAGCTTATAAAATATATTTATTTAATATATAAGCCCATAATTAGATTTAATTCCAACAAAAAGATCTCTGATTCTGATGTAGTGAATGTCACTCAAACAATATTCAATACAGTGTTAACCAAAACAAAAAACAAAAAAAAGCTCCACGAGGCGATAGCCGGTGAAATGATCAATTAAGAGAACAAAAAGAAAAGTTGCACAAACTTTCAAAATTGCTGCTTCAATTCGTGTATACTATGTCGGATAATTTGAGCAATAACAAACCGTAATGAAAACAAAAAAAAAAAACAACAACAGCAACAACAACTTACAGTATACTTGAACAAAAAAAAGAATGTGATTGCAAAAGCAATACAAAAGTGTCTACTCTGATGGTTCCTTCTTGTGAATAGCCCTTTTCCTTATGAGGAGGTCTCCAAATCTCCTCAACAAAGCTTTCTTTTTCCTGGAGTTTCTATCATTCTCCAAATCATCAAAATGGGTCCCATCAAGACCGTCAAAATCTTCCATCTGCGCTTGTTCTCCATCTCCATTACCACTGAATGTCCATGACTTCTTTCTATGATGTTTGATAGTTTCCGGGTGTGGGGAATCCACCACATCAAAAATTGAACCCCCAAGCGCCTCATCTATTTCACCTTTTTCAACTTCACCGTCACTTTTGTTTGGTATTTTCAGGTCCTTTAGATTCAAGTTCCATGTTTTGCCAATCTTCTTTGCTTCTGTTTGATCCTTGTCCACTGAATTATGTCTGTTATGTCCCTTCAAATCCTTCGAGTGTGTTTTCTCCTTTTCCACTTCATAAAGCAATCTATTCAACTCCTTAATGTTCTCAAGAGCAGCAGCCTCATTAACCCTGTAGTTCTCATTCTCTCTTGCAAGGAAAATTAAGGCTTCTTCTTTCTCAGCCAAGCTATCTTTCAACTGTGAATTCTCAGCCCTAGCAATCTCTGCTGCTTCTTTTGCAGTGTTAGCTTCATTCAAGGCATGTTTTAGTATATCTCTCAACTTACTATTCTCCTCCTTGGACACCCTTGTATTGTTTTCAGCCACATTCATCAAATCAAGCAATCTGTTATTTTCTAGCTGTGCATTTGATCTTTCCTCATCCGCTTTTCTGAGGCATTCGACAAGGCCGGTTTCTTTCTCACTCCATGCTAGACTTGTCTCCTCAGCTTCTAGTCTCAATCTCTCTGCGGTGTTTTTGTACCTCTCGGCTTCTTCTAAAACTCGTTTATAGTTTTCCTCATTTCTCTTCAGCATCTCCTTCAAACGCCCTTCCTCTCCTTTCGAGTGTTCTAGCTCCGCCTTGGCGAGGCCTAGTTCTTCCTTCACCTGACTAGCTTCTGTTGCAACTTCTTTTAGCGCCAATGCAAAATCATCTAATGCCTTTTTGCTTGTCTCTTCAGCCACAGTTGCCAACTTCAGTTCGTTTTTTAGCAAATCCATTTCATCAATCAAGCTCTCAGCCTTCAACGAAGCAAGTTTCCCAACTTCCTTCGCCCCAGCCAGATTGTCTTTTGCAAAGCAAAGCTCAGACTTAAGACTCTCAATTACCTCTCTAACATGACCTGTGTCTTCAATGAGACATTGTTCTTCACTGGTTTTGCATGGTGAACCCTCCAATGTCTTCACTTTCTCGCGAAGAGAAGCAATCTCAAGCTTTGAGTCCTCAAGAGACATCTGAGTTTCCTCAAGCGTCTTTTTCTGGCTGATCAAGGAGTCAAACATTTTGGTTCCTGATTCATTCACTTTCTCCATTTCCGCCTCCAGCTCGCGAACTCTTATTTCATTCTCTAATAACAACGCCATTGTTTGAGCCTCGGAGGACTTCACTTTGGCCAGCTCCGCCTTCAACTTCTCCAAGGAGGCCTCTTTCTCTTCCAATTTTAGCTCCAATCCTTTTGCTTTTTCAAGCTGAAGTTTCAAAGATTCTATGAGTTTTTCTTTTGTGCTTAATTCTTCATTTGCATTGTACAGTAACACCTTCACCGAATTCAACTCGGTGTGCACCGGCGACTCTCCGTGACATCGCATGTTGGTCTCGCTCTCAGCCCATTTCTTCATCTTTCTGAGCTCGTCAAGTGCTTTATCTCTTTCTCGTTCAGTTGTATACAATTGCTCCTCCCTTTTCTTCATCTCCTCATCAAGCTGCCCCATATGCTGTTGCATCTTCTACATGAAAAAGGAAAGTACATAAATCAATCCTTGTACGATATTGAAAATCAAATTCAATCCCATGAAAGAAAATTTCTATAGAACTGATAATACTTTCATCATGAAGATTTTCAAGATCTTAAAAATGAAAAAGGAGAAATTAACACAACAGAAGAGTTATAGCCGCAAAGAATCATTAACACCTTGAGAATATTTGCTTGGAGAGAGCCTTACGAGCTTGTGATATGGTTGTCGATGGTTTTGAAGATGATCTTGCAAATAGAAAATATAGAATTATTCGATGAAAATTCAACAGACCCAGATGTGAAAACCGAATGTTTGACTGATTAAAAAAACCAAAAAAAAAAAAAAATACATGAATTGCAAAACGGTTAAGAAACTTGTTTAAGCAAGACCCGTTATTTGGTAACGAAATTCAACAGAAATAAAATAAACTCATTTGTAATTAGACCTGGTAGATGAGAAAGAGCATTGAAATTTCCTTGAAAAGGTCTTGAATCAAAAAGAGTACTAGAAAACAAAGTACCTGTTGATTTTGGCACCTTTTGTTTTTTTGGAAAAATCGACTATCATTTGTACCGTTGTGTTATCTTGAAATTTAAGAAGTTGGTAAAAGATGGCTAGAAAGCACACAAAATTTAGCAAAAAAACTTTTAGATTGTTTTTTTGGAGGTAAGCTTGTCCGAAGTTGGCGGTTTTTCCACTAAAAGCAACCTACGGCTAAATCAATGTCGTGGTGGCGTTCGTGACAACGAAAGAATCTTTATGAATTTACGAAATTAGGTTTTAATGATGTGAAGGTCACTATACTATTTTACATCTGTTATGACTAAGTTTTCTTCGAAATAGTAATTTAATCATAAATTTTGACATATAGAATCTAAAGCGTCTCCAATTTCGCTTTGTTTGGTCAAGTACTTAAACTCATTCTCTTCCAAACCGTTGGCCTTGAATTTTCTCCTCCGTAATCCCTCAAAATCTTTTTTTTTTTTCCTAATTTTTCATTCATTTGACTAAAAATTTGGATCTTCCAAAATGAACGCGTCATGTTGGAAATCACAATACAGTGTTGATCTCAACAAAGCCAACTCGACATGGAAAAATGTTGTGGCCGTTCTATTTGTCGCTATCTTATTTCTTCTTCTGTCATATGTTATTTTACTGTTTTATAAAGCTTAGGACAATGATAGATCATTATCTTACCTTTCAATTGCAATTATATCGCATTTTCATATTATAAAGGGCATGTCATCTTGAAGTCATCGCACATGCCTTTTGAACATTTAATTCCCCTGTTGATAGCTATTTTAATTTTACGACTAAAATTAATGTGTTTTTCACGTGGGTAGTTAACTAAGAGTATAAAAAGATTTTTTTATATAAATGTTAATTCAAATTTATATTCAAAACAAAAAAGTAATTAATTAAAAATTTTTATTTTGATAAAAACTTAACTAAAATATCTATCACAATAAATTTAAGTTAAAATAAATAAAAATCACCCTTTATGTCAATAATTAATTATTCATGCGCATTTGGGTTAAAATAAATAAAAATCAATTTTTATGTCGACAATTAACTATTCATGGGTAAATTAAGTGTAAATTTCAGTCAAAAAAGTAAAATCACTATTAATAGGGTGATGTGCTACAAATTTATAAGTTCAAATAACTTGCCAAAATAAAAATTCAAAAGCCAAATTATAAATATGCGATAAATTCAAAGAATATCAGTACCAAATACCTTATTATAGAACTTCATCACAATAAGTTTCTCAATTTTTTATTATTTTTATAACAGACGTTATTGCTTTTTAATTTTTTTCTTTTTTCTTTTTTTGTTTCTTAAATTCTATTAGACTGAGCCCATTATAAATATGCGTGAGTGCAACCCCGCAATTTAAAACGAGGAATGAAAATGATGGAACACCGACTCAAAATAAAACCTACCACATGTGATTACCTAATTAATATTTTTTTCCGCACGATTGCAACCTTTATTTTAAAAACGAAAAACAGGAATTCAATCCTAGCCGTCGGCGCCACCCCCGCCGCCGCCCCCGTCAAGCCCAGGCACCGGCGAGCTCAGCCCTGTCGCTCCCAACCACCGGTAGACCCTCCCACGTGTGATTCAACACCAAATTACAACATAATGGAGAGAAACATGCCGACCTCAAGATAGAATTTGATCAAGATCGCTGCTTTCATCTGCGGTTTCTTCCTCTCGCCAGCGTTTCCTGCCTTTTGAAGATTCCGAGTCATTATTCTCCATTGTTGCCGCGTTCAAAACTTCGAATCCTGAAAGATAATCAATGAATTCTCTGTTCGCCATCAAATTTATTCGTAAAAATTTACAAAATCCTGTAACTTCCTTTATCAGGTTTTCCGGAACGTTCTGAGACTAACTAATTAGGGATTATTCAAAAAAAAAAAAAAAAAAAAGGAACCAGAACCCCCTTTCTCTGCCCTCACTCATCTGATAATCTAATGGGGCCAAGAAATCTTATGAGTTGGAATCAACAGCAATTGAGGTTGCTAAAGGTGTCTTTCCTAATCAATTACATGAAGTTGATGATAAACAAAGGACAAATCAGGTCACTGAATCAACGTTTATTGCAAAAAAGAAAAAAAAAAACTTTCAATTTATTATCAGAATCTGAACTAGGAGCTTCAGCTTCAAAACCCCAAAAACGAAAATCCCAATTAAATACCTAAAAGAAAAATAAAGAAATACCCATAAATATTACAACAGGCTTTGCCAATTCCTGCAACCTCAAGCTTTTTGTCTCGCTGGGACTTTTGTTTTAGTTGCCGTCGGGCACTCCATCGCGCGTCCGCAGAGGATATTCTTCCTTCTGCTATGCCATCGACGACTTCCGCCTGCAAGTGACTAGCGTCGCACCAAAATGATGCCGTTTCTGGTGGCTTCACCTTCGACAACGAACGCGAGGAGGACGTCGATGAGGGTCACCGGAGGCGGCGAACGAGAGGGTGAGAAAAGGGTAGAGAAGGGAAGAAAGTTTTAGATTTGTTTTTTAAGAAAGGTTTCTTTTTTTTTTTTTAATCCGGTGCACTTTGAGTTAACATGTATCGGTACATAACTTTGATATAAGCCATCCAATAATAATCGCATGGTTGATAATCCTTACTCCAGTGGTGGAGAATAAACCCATACACCACCACAACTTTTCCCCGTAAATATACACTAGTTCAAAGGCACATGCATTCCCTCATTTGTTGAATTTTTTATCCAAAAAATTTTAATATTTGTTTAAATGCATTGTTTAAACTAAAGGTTTGATTCGAAAAATTGTGGCATTTTAAATTTTATAAGGTAACATACTGTAGAAAAACTATTAATTTCTTTATTGATTGATTATGTGAAAGAGTCATTTCAATTGAGCAATTAGGTTTAAAAAATTATTTTGAAAACCATTTGTGACATTAAAATAAATATTTTAGAATTGTGAGAGAAAAATTTAAATAGGGATATATTTGAGGGTAATGATTTTAATAGAGACAAATTTGATGGAAAAAAGTACTTCAACAACGTATATTTCATATATAGAGTTTTAAGAGAATTACTAAAAAGACATGCAAAATGAAAAAAAAAAATATTTAGGAAAGAAAAGTTAAAAAAAAAAAAAGAAGACAAAAAAATGCTAAAAAAAGGAGAAAAAAATATAAAATATTTAAAGAAGAAAAATAAGGTTGGGAACCAAAATGCACCAATGCATGGTGCATTTTGGTCGAAAATAAACAGTAAGAGGATTGGCTTTTCTATATATAGTAAAGGTACATTTGTATGTATGTATATAACGTCTTATGAAGGTCAAAACTATAACCTCTGTGTGTGTGTATATATTTACCTATAATTATAAAAGATGTACATATATTATATGTGTTGGGAAACACACCCCTGAATCACAGCAGAAAAATAAATTGAAACAGAAAATCAACATAGAAAGAGAGAAGATAGATATTTATATGGTTCGGCAAAATGGCCAGAAGAAATTCAATAACTTCAAGAATACACTAAATAATCTTTCACAATCTCTCTCTACCAAAGCCTTTTACACCTTTTTTCTATCTTTCTTTTCACTTTTCTCTTTTAAAGGAGGCATTCTTACTTTCCTCTTCTCTCATCGCACAACATGCTACACCAAAAACTAATTTATACTCTTAATAAGCCACAATTTTAGCCCTAACACAAACTCATAAAACAGTAACTTACCTAATAAAATAAATTTGAGCCATGCCTAATAAAACTTATATAACGTTATATACCAAAATTATATATGATATATATAATATAATACGAGTATATGCTACAATTCCATTTCTCCGCAGTTCTAGCAGAAGTGGCCAAGGTTGGTTGCCCATTTATTCTATGCTTACATTGCCTTGCCGAAAAGGCACCATAGGGTCCGTTTTTAATAGTTTATGTTTTCACTTTTAAAATATAGAATAAAATAAGTATAAACTAAAGCTTTTTAATTAACGTTTAAATAATGTATTAAAAAGTGTTTTTTTATTTTAAAAAAGCTTTTGAACTTGTTTGATTAAATTAGTCAAAAAAATTTATTGTTAATAAAACGTAATATAATATGAGGATATATATAGAATTTATAATTTTTTAGTCCCAACTATAAAGTGAAAAAGATAAATAAAAAAGCTTTTCAGTGCTTATAAAAAACCCAATACCTAAACAGCTTTTCTACCCAAACAAGTCCAAAAGCAGCTTATTTTAAGTCATTCCAAACATGGCCATAATATTTTAAAAAAATTACACTAAATAACAGTTTTAATTTTTACTGTAAGCAAAAAGCACATTCTTAAAAATATTTAAGTAATTTAAATTCTTTTTAAACACTTAAATTTTTAATTTTACGACCTTATTGTTCTTTTCTTCTTTCTTTCCATTTTTGTTTTTGCTTTTTCTTTTACTTCGTATTTTTCTTTACTTTATTTTATACAAAATAAAATTTCATTTCAATTTAAATAGATTATTTATTAAATACTATTATATATTGATATTTTTATTTTTATTTATAATTAATGATGGCCTAATTATCCCTCCTTTTCCAAAAAAATTCATAAAACAGGTTTGCAAAGTGTAAGGGGCAGAGAGTAACCCAACTTCATGCAAAAGTACCTCCCCTTGGTGGCAGACGCTTGCGCATCTTAGCATAAGCCAACTATTTTGAGGATCCAAAACTGAAATTATATCTGCGAACAATCCTCCTTGGGAACCTGACAACACGCTCAACGATAGCTCAGCAAATTCAAACGCTGGTTCACATGGAATCTTTGGTATTTGACCATCCGAGCCTTCTCAAAGTTGACCAGTCCTGTTGGACGAAATCTACGTCTTTTCTACTTTCTTTTTATTTTTATTTTTTTGCGTCAAAACCATCTCCGTTGATAGGTAACGTCGCATCAATCTTGATCCCTATTGCCGATAAAAGCATGATAGACATCACCAGGGACTACCAAACCTGTTGCAAGTCCATGGTTTTTACTTGCAATAACGTCGATTCACAAGGAAATCCAATAACTGCACCTCGTCACGTGTCAGTCCTCAACACCATTCAGATGTTAAAGACTGAATTGTAGATTAAAAATTTGTTAGAAACAAGCTATTTTCAGCATTTAATTATACGTTGATCTTGTACCAGTACAATCTCGAGGAAGCCATTCACGAGTACTCCTATTTCAATTGTTGTATACTAGTGCATTCGCTATGGAACCAACGAAGGGAAAAAGAGAAATACAAAAGGACACCTAAAACACGCACAAAATAGCCATCGACATCTCTCAACGAGTCATTCCACATGAAATATATCATGCGAATAAAACAAAGTCACATATAGACTACGCTAGATTAGATGCAATATGAGTCGTTCAACACAATTAGTGTGGCTGCAAACTCCTAAATTACATAATCAACAGAAATATAGAATTAAAAAATCCTCCATTCTATTAAAACAAAACCACCCTTAACTGCACACCACCATTGTCCAGGCATAACATATTGTCTTTGCCTATTACCATGATATTCACTGCAACTTCTACGCCTATATCTAACTAATCGATTGACATGAAAATCAAAAAACAAAGACAACTTCCACAACTATTAAGCATTTCACAATTTGATCAAATCAGCACCATGCAGCCAACACTTGCCCAGCTTCAAGCATCACACTTAAGCACGCTCACCCCTAATCCGCCTGGCGAGCTGGATGTCCTTAGGCATGATGGTAACACGCTTGGCATGGATAGCGCAAAGGTTTGTGTCCTCAAACAGACCCACGAGGTAAGCCTCAGCAGCCTCCTGCAATGCAAGCACAGCATGGCTCTGGAAACGAAGATCAGTCTGCAAAAACAAAGAAAAACAATTGTAAAAATATCACTAACCGTCAACTCTAACTCATGTAAAAAATAATACCCAATCAAAGACAACAAATCCTATACCTTGAAATCCTGGGCAATTTCACGAACAAGCCTCTGGAATGGCAGTTTCCTGATCAGAAGTTCAGTACTCTTCTGGTACTTGCGGATTTCACTGTGGAACATGCAAAATAAAGGTAATAAGACAAAAGCTTAAAAAGCCAAAACAAATAAATCGGGAAAAACAGGGTAACATTCTTACCGAAGAGCAACGGTACCAGGGCGGTATCTGTGAGGCTTCTTGACTCCTCCAGTGGTTGGGGCAGACTTACGCGCAGCCTAAAAACACACAGAACAAATAACATAAACAATGTTATTGAATACGAAACGTTTCCTTAAACAGATCAACAATATCTCAGGAGAACAAACCTTGGTAGCGAGCTGCTTCCTAGGAGCCTTTCCTCCGGTGGACTTGCGGGCAGTTTGCTTCGTACGGGCCATCTGCCAAAGTAATTTGGGCGTTAACACCAAGAAAGTACTAATCTTTAAGTCTTTCCTTCCAGAAAAAAACAAAGTACAAATTCGAAACCGAAAGTTTCCAATTTCCAACATAGATTTCATCATCATCATCAAAACATGACTGCATCGAGAACAAATCTCCGAGAAAATACACGACAAAGCCACAAAGGACTAACACCGTGTCACAAAGAAATTACTCTCCTCCCACAAGAAACCCTAGCCAGGAATTTCATAAAATCCCAAACTTCATGTCCAAAATTAACGAATAAAAACACGAAAAATTTATGACATTGCAAAAGTTCAAAATCAAACGACAAAAACCAAATGCCATAAAATTAGACCTCAAGAAACAAAAATCTCCAAGAAACATAATCGTTACAGCAATCTAAACCCCAAATTGAGAACAAATACTGCAATCCAATGGGAGAAGAAAACAATTCTTTAAACCCTCACCGACCTAAAGACGAAACAAGAGAACGAAGACTGAAAAGAAAAATTACCTCTGATCGCTCTCCTTCCTTGAGCTTCCTCCGCGAATCTTACCTCAATTCTCCGTCTAAGCGAACTAAAGCTTTGGAACGATACGTTGTTATGGCACATTTATAGCGTGTGACCGTTGAGCTTTCAGGCTGATCGAACGGATAGGATTCGCTATCCGTGTGTTTTCTCCCTTTCAGATCGGACGGTGTGTTTGTGGGTTAGTTGTGTTTTCTCATGTGAGTTGTACGGTTGAGATTAAAAAGTTAGGTTCTTACACGGATCGTCAGACATTAACACTGGCTTCCTATTGGTTGAGAAATAATAAACTCCGTTTTGCGGTTTGTCTTAGCTTTTGGTTTTTTTTTTCTTTTTGAAAGCTGGTTTTTTTTTTTGGGTTAATATTTTTTTCTTGGGTTATTTATATCTTATACTCAGGAACTTAACAAATAATCTTTCAAAAATTAGAGAAAATGTTATTTTTTAAAATTAATTACGAGTTTTGAGTTTTGAAAATATTTATAGTAGATATAATTTATTATCTATTTGTTTATAAGGTGAATAATTTTTATTTATATAATTAATAAATTTATGTTGTAAATAATGTATTTACCTCTGTAGACGTAGAAATCTATGGTCAAAACAAAAATGAATGTAGTTAGTAGAATAAAATCATAAATGTAAAAATCGGGGCCTTTGATCACCGTTATTATCTTCGTCATCGTTAGACTGTCGGAGTATGATGGAAAGCACATGATAAACAACCAATGAATAAATTATGTGTAGAAAGTAAACAACAAAACTAAGATTTATAGTGATTCATTCTCGAATGAGCTACGTCTATTGTTGAGATGTTCACAATATTGGATCGAAGTTTACATGGTAAGTTGACTATAATGTTTCTTGAGTGATTTATGCAAAGTAACGACAAGTAAAATAGCATAAGGTCCTTTTTTGAAGAGTCCTCCACTATATTTATAAAGGTCAAATGAGGTGGTTATACGAGCGGTTACCACTCCTTTCTTCTTATGATGGGGCAGCTAAGTGTAGTAGTGGTGTGAAGTAGTGGGTGGATACTACACACTAGTATGCCCACGTTCTTCTAGTAGTGGTAGTCATGTGTCTACAATGATCAGAGTGGTTCCAAGGAGTCCAAAGTTGTTAACTGTCATCATGAACAATAAGCGAGCAATGAGTGGCAAGCGATGAGCGACGAGGAGCGAGCAAGAAGTGACAAGCGATGAGGAGTGAGTGATGAGCCATAGAGTGGCAAATGATGTCAACTAGTGGCGAGCCGACTCGAGGCAAGTGAGGCTAACGAGTGATGAACCATCGAATGTCGAATCGACTAGTGGCGAGCCAATGAATGTCTAACGAGTGTCGAAGTGTGAGGAGCAAGTAGCGAGTACCCCTTTTGTAATGATGATCAAATACACTTCTTGTAATGATAACTTATGACTGACAAGTAACAAATAACGACCAATGACTTGCCACTTCTTATGCTTGAGAGGTCGTCTAGTGGTGAGTCGGCAACTAGGTGACCATCGAATTGTCAATTAGATGATCGTTGAGCAATGGACAGGGCGACTGTCGAGCAATGGATTGGGTGACCATCGATTTGACAACTAATTGATCAGAATGAACTTATGACTACTTCCAAACGAAGTGATTTCTAACCACGTGCAAGGTTATGAGTGGTAGATGAAGTCTAACCCCAACAAATAGTCCCCACTCCTTAGCTGAATTTATTCATTCTCAAGCAGCGAAAAGATCCAGCGTCTACAATGCAAACTTGACCAATCAGGTATGCCAATAGTATGTTATTCCCAGAACTTTTTCATTGACGAGTAATGAGCAACTACTCAACGAAGCATTCAATAAGCGGAGTCGAGAAGTGAATGACGAGGTATGAGTAAGGACAAGTGAGTAGCGAGTATTCTTGTGAACTTGAATGCATCTAGGTTCCACAAGTGGTTTTGAGTAAGATGGTTGGTTCATTTAAGCTAGTGGTCTTCGTAAAACAAGTCTAGTAGCAAGTATATTTAGAGATGTCCATCGAGTACTCAAACAGGTGAACAACGAGTGGTGACTAGTCAAACAAGTGATTGTCATGTAGTCAGTCGAGTGACTGAGATTTAGCAACTAATGACTAACGATCATAACTCATGCAAAAGATTCTTCAGTTTGCTTGATGACGATCAATTATCGAACAAACTAGTGGTGACCATCATGTGTTGCGTACACCAGTGGGTGACCGACGAACATTATGAGGCGAGGGATGGGCAAACAACTACTCAACATAGCATAGACCTACATGATTATCTCTTATTCTAGATTTCAAGTAATGGTTGGAGAAGAGCACCTAACAGTCGAGCACCTAACAGTCGAGTACTTGACTTTAAGGTCCTTGTTGAGCCAAGTCAAGTGAATTGCTAACTGACTATGTCCCATGGTGATAAATGAATAGTGATAGTCGAGAGGTCGGCATCAATCAAGCAAGTCAAACAATTTCAACCGATTAGATAAATGTTATCTTATTGGACCTCGATATCCTTTATAGAGCCTTAGTTTTAATTCAAACACCCAATAGAAAAGTTATCTGATTAAGATAGTAAAATACAAATAATATCCATACAAATAAAATCTATTTCAAATAATTCAACATGTTTATTTTGTAATTAATTCATAAAATTACTCAACATGAAATATTACATACAATCTATCGAATTTTAGCCAATCAAATAAATAATATAAGTTATCAATCTGTAAGAAAAACATACTGTATCGTTATAGGAAATATTATAAGCTAACAAAGAGGACCTGACGGGTATATATAGATTAAGCTCTTATTATTATAAAATAACACATTCTCGACACATATATTTTGCAATTATTAACTCTAGAGCTATTCTACTAAAGCTTTAAGTTGCACTCTTGAATTATATATAAAATTATAAAACTCCAAGAAGTTCATTGTATATGACATATCATAATGTGTAACATCCCCATAGGATATTCATAATCAACTTAAGAATAAATTCTGTTTTACCTTTCCAATAATTTTTATCTTATGTTCCATTATCTCACTATTGGAATACTTACTATTTATAACCAATAACAAATAGTATACCATTCGGTTACAAATATGTATACAAATAGTTGAGCGTTCTAATTTCTGATTATATGATAATACCTATAAGAAAATGTTATTAATTCTACAAAAGAGCTATCAATTCTATATCTATGAATAACGAATCACCGTCAATCAAGAGTCATGTCTTTAACATACCTATATGCGTACCATCATACAATTCAAGATGTCACCCTTTGGTATATCAAAAGACATAAGTCAATAATACGAACTTATTGATTCATTTCAGGATTAAAATATAACACATATGATTATTTAAAGTGAATTAATTTAAACAAATAGAATTATTAATCAAATCAATTTATCTTTTGTCCTGATCCAATATATCATCACCAATGACAATACACTAACGTTTATACTCGTGGAGTCTAACCTCGATAACCAAGACAAGCCATCTCCCATTACAGATGTAGACAACATAACAATCTTAACATGAATAAAGCACCCAACTTTATTCCCTCGATTGCAGACCTTATCATTTAGATTATCACCTTTAAGATTCATGTCTTTCACATAATATGTCTATCATATGCACGATCTTAAAGGTTTAGATTGACAGTCTCATACTTTTGTTTGCTTATCATACATTCAACATATATTAACATAAAAAGGACAAGATTTGATATATGAAAATAAATAAAAAAACTTTTTAATGATTAAATGTCTCTAAAAACTATTATATCATTTAATCCTTAAGGCACTTAGGCTAACAATCTCTTATTTGCCTTAAGTGAGTAAATGTGATATGTTACGCATCCCCATACCCTTTACATGTTTCTCGAAGGTCCTCATAGGTAGCATCTTCGTGAAATGATCAACTATATTATTCTCGAATACAATCCTGCACATATCAACATATCCATCCTCAATGAAGTCCTTTGTCACATGATATTTCTTGTCTGCGTGCTTACTCATCTTGTGGTATCTTGATTCCTCAATATTAGCTATCGCTGCGCTGTTATCACAGTATAGCGTAATCGACTTATCGATACTAAGAATTACCTTAAGATCCCTAAAGAACTTGTGGAGCCATACTGCTTCTTTTGAAGCATCACTAATAGCCACATACTCAGCCTCTATCATTAAATCAACAGTGTAAGCTTGCTTGACACTCCTCTAAACATGGCGCCTACTTCTAGAGTAAACACAAATTCAAAAGTTAAACTTCTCGTATCCAAACAAGTTTGAAAATATGAATCAATGTATCTGAGAGGTGCTAAATCCTCACCACAATACATTGGCATATAACCTCTAGTCCTTCTCAGGTATTTGACAATATTTTTAGTTGCAACCCAATGGTTCGTACCTAGATTCGATTGAAATCGACACACTATCCCGACCGCATAGCATACGTCAAGTTGTGTGCAAAGCATAGCATACATGAAACTAGCTATTGCCGAAGCATAAGGCATCTTCTTCATATATTCTTTTTCCTCATTGGTCTTTAGACCGTCTCTTTTAGAAAGAGTAATTTTAGACCTAGATGTTGCCCGTCTTTCTTGAAATTATGCATTGTAAACTTTTCGAGAATCTTGTCTATGTATGAAGCTTGTGATAAGGCTATCATTTTGTTCTTTCTATCTCAAAAGATTTGGATTCCCAAAACATAATTAGCCTCACCTAAGTCCTTCATGTTAAACTACTTTGTCAAACAAATTTTGACCGATGATAATGCCTCTATATCGTTGCCAATTAGCAGAATGTCATCTATATTGAGGAGTAGAAAAACCATTTTTCCATCCTTAATGTGTTTGTAGATACATAGTTCGTCCACGTTTTGGTCAAACCCATAAGTCTTGATCACTTAGTCAAATCTTATGCTCTAAGAACGAGAACCTTGCTTAAGTCCATAAATAGACTTTAGCAACTTGCAAACTATCAAGAAGTTAGAAGTAAAGGGTTAGTTAGGCTTGATTAGGTTTTGAATTTTGAATAAACTTGAATACTAGTATAGGATTTGGTTGTTATGTTTCGTTGGTACTGTTTCTTGTTTTTTAAGAGTTTGAATTCCAGGCTAGTTAGCCTATTTATTTGATGTATTTCATGTTTAAAATAATAAAAAAAAATAGAAAATCAGTTTTTTGCTTACAAAAATTTTCATGGTATCAAAGCAATAGCTCTAACCCTAGAAATCTTTAATGACGATAAACGCCAACTCTGGTGATGGAGGATTTAGTTTTAGGTCAATACATACAAAGGACGCTTCTGCTTCAAATCCCTCTATCATTTCCCGCAACAATATAAATGATGCATCTTTCCTTCAATATTTGTCAAACTCTTTTCAATTGACTGTCCATAAACTAAATGGAAAGAATTAGTATGGGCCCAACCCGTGAAGCTTATTATTGACGAAAAAGGAAAACTTGGTCACTTAACTGGTGAAGTGAGAAAACCAGCAGTAGATGATCCGAATCTATGTAAATGGAAATCAGAAAACTCCATGGTAATCGCTTGGCTCATCAATTCTATGAAACCCTTAATTGGCAAGCCCCATTTATTGTGGCCTACTACCAAACAAGTCTAGGATGCTGTACATGACACTTACTGTGATGTAGAGAATTTATCTTAGATATTTAAGTTGAAATCACAATTATGGCAATACAAGCAAGGAGATAGAGAGGTGATTGTGTACTATAATGAGATGGTGACGTTGTGGGAAGAATTGCATCTCTATTATAAGGAAGAGTGGTATTGTCCCATTGACAGTGTCAGATATATGAAAAGGGTGGAGAATGACTGGGTCTTTGTATTCTTAGCTAGCTTTAACAGAGAGTTAGATGAGGTTAGGGGTAGAATCCTAAGCAAAAAACCCCTTCCCTCTATTTGTGAAGTTTTCTCTAAGGTTCGAAGAGAGGAAGGCGGGGTGCAAAGTGATGCTAAACAAAGCTGAGTTAAAGTTGACCCATGAATCTGAAAATTTTGCCCTTGTTTCACGTGGATTAGATCCTAATGGAGAACAAAGAAACAAAAAGCGAGGAGAAAAACCATAGTGTGATCACTGCTAAAGGCCTTGGCATAACCAGGATACTTGTTGGAAGTTTCATGGGAAGCCAGCAAATTGGAAGAAGAAACTTGGTGGTGAGGGTCATGTATTTCAAGCCTCAAACGAAAAATCAAGGCAACAAGTCCCGTTAGAAAATTTTCCTTTCTTTGGCATCTCTGTAAGCTTCTTCAATCTTCTCAAGTGTCAATAAATTCCTCCAATTCTCCCTCTTATTCTTTGGCTAAAAAAGGTAATTACATCACTGCCTTAGTTAGTGTGAATTCCAATTTAAGTCATCCATGGGTCATAGATTCTAGAGCAACAGACTACATGACTAGGTCTTCAGAATTGTTTTCCTCTTACATCTCTTGTGTAGGGAATCAAAAGGTTAAAATACCAAATGTCTCTCTCACCCAAAGCTGGGAAAGGATCAATTGCAATTTCCCCTTCCCTCACTCTTCAAAATGCCTTTCATGTTCCAAACCTATCATGCAATCTTTTGTCTATTAGTAAACTAACACATGACCACTACTATCAGGTGCATTTTTCCTTGTCTTATTGTGATTTTCAAAATTTGAACTCAGAGAAGACGATTGGCAGTGCTAAGCAAATTGGAGGGCTTATTTCTTTAAGGATGGATCCAACTTAAAAAGACAAGCTCAAAGCACTTGTTTCGAGTCTATTTTAGTTTCTAGTGATAGTGAGATCATGTTATGGCATTTTAGTTTGGGACATCCTAATTTTTAGTACTTGAAATATTTGTTTCCAAGGTTATTCATCAATGAAAATCCATATTCATTTCAATGTGAAATTTGTGAATTGGTAAAACATCATCGAACTTTTTTTCCCTTGCAACCTTGTAAAGCCTCAAAACCCTTTTCTATTATTTACAGTGACGTTTGGGGACCTTCTAGGGTAATACTTTGTCTGGAAAAAAGGTGGTTTATCACCTTCATCGATGATCACACACGTTTATCTTGGGTATATTTATTGAAAGAAAAATCTAAAGCAGAAAAAGTTTTTTATAAATTTTCATAATATGGTGCAAACTCAATTTCAAACAAAGATTAAAGTTTTCAGAAGTGAGAATAGAAAAAGAATACTTCAAACAAGTATTAGGAAAATATTTTTTGGAAAACGACATTATGCATCAAAGCTCTTGAAATGATACACCTTAGCAAAATGGAGTGGCTAAGAGAAAAAAATAAACCTCTTTTGAAAGTGGCTAGATCCCTAATGTTTACAACTAAAGTTCCAAATATTTATGGGGTGAAGCCATTTGTACTTCCACTTTTTAAATTAACAGGATGCCATTAAGAGTATTGAAATTTCAAACTCTATTGAATATTTTCGAAAAATGCCTTCCTACATCACGACTTATAGTATATATCCCTTTGAAAGTTTTTAGTTGTACTGTTTTTGTTCATGTACATCACCATAATCAGGGAAAACTTGACCTTAGAGCAAAAAATGTGTTTTTGCTGGTTATTCACCAACATAAAAAGTATACAAGTGTATCCAATCACAAGAAATATGTTTGTCACCATAGATGTAATATTTTTGGACAATCATTTTTTAGGGGAGAGTGAAAGAGAAGATTCTATTTTTGCTTCTAATTTTGAAGATATTTTCCAAATAGAAATACCCAAATCATGTCTCTCTCCCAACACTAGACCAACCCGAGGCTGTTCCTTCTACCCCTGCACCAGATCAGACTCTTATAGCCTTTACACCAAATCAACCCCCTACTTTTAATCAACCCATGACTAAGAACACTACAGTCCTTAACCTAGTAACTAATAACACATTGTATCCGACTTCTGCTCCACCTACAAAAAACTTGAAGACTGGTATTTTCGGGACGAAAAAAGGTGGAAAATCTTCCTTTATGCCTTTGATTGATCATGCAGGAACTGAGATGTGTAAGAAATCAAGTGCAAGAAATCTTGAGCTCTGGGTCTATTCAAGAAAGAAACCAAACCAAAGAAAGGAAATACCAATTTTGCTACCACACCTGGAGTCTAACATCAGAGCATATCCAAAGTCTAGTCTATCATCAAGTAAATCTTCTTCTACGTTCAGCTCTATTGATTCTGGTTCTAATTCTAACTCAAAACATGAAGTAGTCTACAATCTAGATGTTCCCATTGCTCATCGTAAAGGTATTAGAACAAGTACCAAACATCCTTTCGTCTACTTTTTTTGTCATATGAAAAGTTATCACCTTGTCTTCTTACTTTTGCTTCACAGCTTTCTAGTATAGAAATTCCAAAACATATGCAGGATGCTCCAAATGTTCTTGGGTGGAAGATGGCTACTCTTAAAGAGATAAGCGCTCTTGAAAAAAATGAGACTTGGGATGTAATGGACCTACCTAAGGAAAAAATGACTATTGGTTGTAAATGGGTTTTCACAGTGAAGTATAATTCAGATGGTTCGCTAGAATAGTACAAAGCTAGAGTAGTGGCTAAGGGATTCACTCAGACATATTGTGTGGATTACTCAAAAATATTTGCACCAGTTACTAAACTCAACACAATAAGATTACTTTTGTCAGTTGCTGTAAACTTGGATTGGCCCTTGTTACAATCGGACATAAAGAACGCCTTTTTGAATGGAGATTTAGAAAAGGAAGTTTATATGGATACTTCCCCAAGTTTCAAGAAGAAATTTGGGTCAAAGGTTTGTAAGTTAAACAAATCCTTATATGGTCTTAAATAGTCACTACGAGCATGGTTTGAGAAGTTTACATAATCAGTAAAGAAGCAGGGCTATAGTCAAGGATATACGAATCACACTTTATTCATGAAATTTTTTGCTGAAGGGAAAGTTGTTCTAATAGTCTGTGTGGATGATATAATTCTCATTGGGCATGATTTGACTAAAATGAGCATATTAAAAAAGTGCTCGGCTTTTGAGTTTGAAATCAAGGATTTAGGTTCTTTGAGGTATTTTCTTGGAATAGAGGTTGCTCGTTCTAATAAGGGAATCGTGGTCTCAAAAATGTATTCCTGATCTTCTAAAGGAGACAGGTATAAGTGGTCGTACATTATTCGAGACACCTATGGAAGCAAATTTGAAGTTTAGGGACCAAGACAAGGAAGCTCCGCTAGATACTTCTAGATATCAGAAGTTGGTTGGCAAGCTGATATACTTATCACATACTCGTCCAGACATTATATTTGTGGTAGTATGGTAAGTCGGTTTGTGCACTCTCCTTGTTAAGCACACTTTGAGGCTATAAATATTATTCTTAGATACTTAAAAGAGTACTCTAGGGAAAGGATTATTCTTCAAGAAAACTAAGCAACTAAGCAATGAAGCATACACTGATGCAAATTGGGCTGGATCAAGTATAGATAGAAGATCTACTTTAGGATATTGCACACTTGTATGGGCTAATTTGGTTACGTGGAGAAGTAAACAACAAAGTGTAGTCTCAAGAAGTAGTGCAGAAGCCGAGTTCAAAGCAATAGCACAAGGAATGTATGAGTTGTTTATCCTAAAAGAATTAAGAAGACCTATCATATGCCCCATGAAGCTTTTTTGTGATTATAAAGCTGCTATTAGCATAGCTCACAACCCAGTGCATCATGACAGAACAAAGCATGCAGAGATTGATAGACATTTTATAAAAGAGAAGCTGGAAGCCAAGATCATATGCATGCCTTTCGTTCCAACCTCACAACAAATAGCTGATATTCTAACTAAAGGACTTCTAAGGCCTAGTTTTGGGTTTTTGATAAGCAAGTTGGGCATGATAAATATCTATGCTTCAACTTGAGGGGAATGTCGAGAAGTTAGAAGTCAGGGGTTAGTTTGGCTTGATTAGATTTTGAATTTTGAACTAGTATAGGATTTGGTTGTTAAGTTTTGTAGGTATTGTTTCCTCTTTTTTAGGACTTTGAATTTTGGGCTAGTTAGCCTATTTATTTGATGTATTTCACGTTTAGAATCAAGAATAATAAGAAAAAGAGAAATTCAGTTTTTTTCTCAAGAAATTTTCACAGACTTTATTCTCTTAAACCCTTAGCTTTGAAGCCGTCTGGTTGTACCATATATATGGTCCCATCAAGATAGTCATTCAAGAAAGCCGTCTTGGCATCCATTTCTCAAATCTCATAATCAAGAGCAGCAACAATGGACAAGAGCATGCAAATGGACTTAAGCATGGTTACAAGCGAAAAGGTTTCCTCATAATCAATTCCTTCCTTTTATGTGTATCCCTTTGCTACCAGTCTAACTTATAGGTTTCGACTTCCTCTTGTCTAGAGCTTTAAATCACTATCCACCATAGCCTATTTGTAAGCGTAAGGATCCTTGTAATGTTCAACCGATTCAGCCAAGTAAGCTTCACTATTGATCATATACCTTTCGGGTTAACAGCCGATCCTCCTACTATGCCGGAGCTCCCTAGGTTGTTGTTCGGTTGGTTTTTCTACATTGATTGGATTAGTTTCCACGAGAACCACTGAAGCAATTGAATCATTCCCTATCTTCTCAAGTATCATTCTATTACGAGGGTTAAAGTTGTTCACGTAACTTTCCTCATGGAAAGTTACATTCGTAGAAACAATGACTTTATTTTCTTTCAAGTTATAGAAATAACCACCTTTTGTCCATTTTGGATATCCTATAAACAAGCACACCTCTGAACGTGCTTCCAACTTAGTCACTTCTTTGTCTAGGACATGAGTAGGACATCCCTATATACAAATATGTTTTAAGGATGTCTTTTTACTCGTCCATAACTTGTGAGGAGTCTTAGGAACCGATTGTGAAGGTAAATTGTTCAAAAGATAACAAGCGATTTATAGTGCATATCCCCAGAAAGATAAAGGCAATGTCAAATAACTCATCATGGAACATTCCATTTTCAACAAAGTCCTATTTCTTCTCTCAGTTACGCCATTATGCTTAGGAGTTCCTAACGTAGTCAAAAGACATAAAATCTCATTCTTACAAGTGTCCTAAAAACTCATCATAAAAGTACTCCTCACCTCAATTGGATCGAAGTGCCTTTATAGGTTTACCTAATTGCTTCTCCGCTTCAGCTCGAACCTTTGTAAACTTATCAAAAGTTTCGCTATTATGATGCTTTAGGTAGACATATCCATATCTCGAGTAATCATTAATAAAAATGACAAAATACTCATACCTTGCTCGTGCCTTGATGTTCATGGGATCACAAACATTACTATGCCAAGTTCTAGAACCCCTTCGGCTCGATTGTCTTTAAACCTGAATGGTCTTTTGGTCATTTTGCCCTCCAAATAAGAATCACACTGTGGTATAGATTCTAACTCTAAATGACTTAAAGGTCCGTTCTTTACCAACCTTTGAATCCTACTTAAACCAATATGATCAAATCGCAAGTGCCAAAGATAAGTCTTATTAAAGTGAGAAGTTTTAAGTCTTTTAGTGTTATAGTTAATCTTAGTGTTTAGCAATGATTCCATTTTACGTTTGATAAAATATGGCTTGCTTTGCATCCATCCACCATAGATAAAAGATTTATTTTTACGAATCACAACTTTATTATTAAAAGAAACTGAATAAGGATCCTTAAATAAACATGCAGCAAAAATTAAATTCCTTTTAGTTTAGGAACATAAAAACAATTTATCAAAACTAAACTCCTATAACTATAAAAATAAAGATGAGCGTCTTTCACTGCTTCAGCCAACACTAAGGATCCATCGCCCATCCGTAACATGAAGTGCTCATGTAGCAGACTTCTCATTTCCTTAAGCACCCTGCTAAGAATTACAAGCATGATTAGTCGCTCCAGAATCTATGGCCCAAATATCATTTGATTCTTCAACTCAACAAGTCTCAACAACCAGAAGTTCGCACTTACCTCCTTTAGCTTGGAAGTCCTTGCAATTCTTCTTGATGTGATCGACCTCCTCGTAGAAGAAACACTTTAGCTTCTTTGGGTTCCTCTTCTTTTTCTTCTTCCTATCCTTACCATTTGCTAGAATAGAAGATTTCCTGTTCTTGGCCTTTTGCTTTTTTCCATTCTCAAGAATTTGAGTCTTAACCAAATGCAACCGACACGTTCGCCTCGCCACTAGCTAGAGCTTCCTTGATCAAGTTTTCGAACTCTTGTAACTATTTCATCAACTCTGTTAAGGTCACATCCTGTCTATTGCTCAAGTTATATAAAGCTCTAAACAGGATGAACTTCTTAGAAAGAGTCTCAAAAACTATAGTCATTTGCGACTCATCATCAATGTCAGCTTCATAAATTTGAGCCTCAACAATGTAACCCACGACCAACATCATATGCCCCTTCACAAACATCCCAATTTTTGCTTGCAGTTGAAAAGCTTTCGAGGAGCCCCTTGCCGCTTCGTTAAAGCTTGGCCTCCAAACATGTTCTAAAGATTATCCATGATCTACTAAGCAGTTTCATGGTCTTCATGTTGAGCTTGTAGCACATTATTCATACTAGCCATTATATAGCAGCGAACCTAATCATTAACATCCTTCCAGGGATCATACGCTTGGTTTTGTCCATTAGTGGATTTGCTGGTAGGTGCAGGAGAACACGACGTGGTTAGCATAAATTTTACTTTCTCAAAAGATAGGATGATCTTTTGGTTCCGTTTCCAATCATTATAGTTCTCATAGGTTAAAATATTTTTGTTAGGTATCGAAGATAAAGCATTTTTAGACATTTTGATCTACAATAAAGATTCATATATCAAACATAAGCAAGCATACAATAACAATTTAATAAGATAATACAAATAAATAAGTGTACAATATATTTATGTGTCAAAACTATAACAAAATCATTTTGCAATGATAATTGCTAACTCAGAATTCAACAAGCTGTTTAGGGGATACCTGCTAAATTCAATTAGGAACACAAATCCCCTCCGATTAGTCTATATCGTTCAAGACCCGTCTGATCTAGCAATACTAATAATCGCTTGCTTTGGCCATTAATTTTATTAACAGAGCTCTTAGGGGAGGTTAATAATAAAATTAATCTTGAGTGTTTAACTATCATTTCAACTACTTTATTATAATTGATACCTAGGAGTGAACAACAATAAAACATGTTAAAACAAATGATCCTTTCGAAAATCCAACCCAATACATGATGCATCCCTACTTAGGGGTCAAAACCACCATGTGTTACCTATGATTACCGGTAGAGGGCTAGGTACTCTCCTCGAAAACCTTTTCCTACTTAATATTTTAGAAATCAAGGTTTCATATTAACATACATGAACAATTTTCAATAATCGGCGCTTCTTATTTTACATAACATATTATCAACATACATATCAAAACATATTATGATGCAAATAACAACGTAACAAGCAAAACTACAAGCAATATAATAAATAACAATAATATTATGGTTCTACCTTAGAGAAAAGAAAATAAAGATTAAAAAAATTAATCGAAACGTTTTATCGATTCTTCATCTTGTATTTTCTAGTAATATCCTTCTGCACGTAATGTTTGTTTTTAATTTCAATCTCATATAAATCGAATTTTATTCTCAAGTTATAAAAAAAATTTGTTTATTTTTCTCAAAATTGTTTCATAAAAGAAAAACCACATAAAAATAATAGAAAACAGCTTTCTACCGCTTCGCGGTCGACTATGTCGTCACAGTCTAGATGCGAAGCAACCTTTTCTTCAATATTTTTTATAGTTTTACAATTCAAAAAAAAACTCACGACAATTTTATAAACACAATAAATAAAAAGCCCAATAATCAATTCCATCTTTTAGATTCATCTTCTCTTCGAATAATAATTTTAACATACTTTTACAAACCAAAATTAAAATAAATCATAGACAGTGATGATAGACTACTATTTAATTACATGAAAAACTTAGATACATATTTTAATCTCTAAAAAATCATAACCGACAAAATTAATTAATTAACATAATAATTAAAACATAAATTTAATTAAGAATAATTAATTAATAGACATTCACCATATAATCTCATGATAATATATAATTATATAAAAAACTAGAGTGCCAAATCTCTAAAAGATATAATTCAAGAATATGAGAGATTAATATCACATAATTTATGTACATAGCATGATCACAAACCCGTAAAACTCCGTAAAACAATGGCTTTGATACAAATTGTTAGAAAACAAGTACGCAACGATTTTTAAAATTTTTAGTTAAAACGTTTTTCCAAAACAAATTAGACATGCTATGTACATAAATTAATAAAAAATATTTCATACCTCTTAGTGGATGTTGATGCTTACCGTGATCCGACCTCGGATCAACACCGCGTGCGGCTGCGCACGGTCTGACTCTTCCCTGGCTCGTCCCTGCTCGGCCCGACATACTTGCCACAAGAGGAGGGGGGCTCCAAAGCTGAGAGTAAGGTTCCAGTTAAGGGCTCTCCGATGCTCAAGGCAGGAGTTGCTCAGCAGAGGACAGGAGCTTGTTAGGTGGGAAGGAGTCTCTTCCTCTAGAATGCAATAAATGCATCCTATTTATAGGTTACTACTTGGACCGGCTGTCAAGCGGGTTTTACCCGCAACCCGGGTGTCACATCAAGGCATGTTAGGCAGCAGGTGACAAGTGTCACGTCCCCTCGTCGATGGATTAAATTCCATCGGATGGTGAGTTATTTGCCGTTTGTCAGCCTGTAATGGCCAGTAGTAGTTTGCCTGTGAGTGAGATTAATCCGACCTGAGCTAGTGCGTAATCCGAGGTGGCATCTTGCTTAGGATGCAGCCTCGGGGGCATTGAGAAGCACCTCGGACCGTGAGCATGTTGCGTCGAGGTCTATAGCATGCTCCTTGGAGGCTCTGCCGAGCTATTTAGCCGACCACCGAAGTTTGTCTCCTCGACGGTGGCACCGAGCCCACCCTCAACATTAGGCCCCCATTTCACCTGGTCAGTGTCCGGCCGAGTGGACTATGCCAAGTGGGTGAGGTTGGCTGGAAGAAAAAAGACCAAACGGCACTCCAAAGAGGGGTGAGGTGAGAGGTCGCGCGGATTAACGGGTGGACACGTGTCGCTTTGCGGTTGACAACGCCGCTTGATAGGCGTAATGATCGTACCTCTTTGTTTTTTGCGCCTAGATTTTCTACCTGGAACGGCTATAAATAAGGCCTTCATTTCTGTTTATTTTACAAGACTTAAAGTCATATTTTTACATCCAAAGAGTTTTCAGCTGCCGAGCTGTAGTGATACCCGAAGACTTAAAATTTCCAAGCTACCACTGCCCGAACAGGTAATTTCCCGAGGAGTGCTAAAAATGAGTGACGTCACTGACTCTCAAAACGCAAGTGTTTCCTGGACGGAAAGCAGTTCGAAGGACAGCTCATCCACCGATCACGTCGACATTGAGGGTGTCCCCAGAACGAGACGGGGCTGGCCGGCTCGAACAAATTTTAAGGGTCGATTCCTAAACTGTTCCCGAGCAAGAATTCCTGAACCTGCTAGATGGGGAGGGGCCGATCAGGCCGTGCAGGGAGCAGGACCCTTACACAGGGGCAGCAACAGTTGGTTTCTCCCGAGTTAGTGCTCAGGAGAGAGCCGAGCTTCATGCGGCAGGTGATGTCCCGAGTACATCCAGTTGGGATCCCGAAGCCCCGGTTCAAGTCGAGGGCGTAATAGCGGCAGACGTTTCCGACGAGGAGCGGGTGGCCGAGGAGGTCGAGGAGGCAGGGCAGCCCGAGATCGAAGAGGACGAGCGGGTCCAAATGACACGAGTCTAGGGGGTGACCGCATATAAGGTGACACGGCCTACACAGACCTCAGCGGTAGCGTATACCAGCGCTATCATGGAGTCTCGGCTAGAGGATCTTCGCGCTGAGTTTAACATCCCGGACGACGTGATTCTCCTTTTGCCAGAGGAAAATGATTCTCCATTGGAGCCGCCTGAGGGATGTATAACGCTCTATGCGGAGTTCTTTAAGGCGGGGCTGCGCCTTCTGTTCCACCCATTTCTGCGCCGGGCGCTCAACGACTTTAATGTGTGCCCGGCCCAACTGAACCCGAACAGCTACAGGTCGCTGATCGGGATGTACATGCTATGAAAGTACCACCGGGCCACTGAGATGCCGTTGGAAGCTTTCAAGCAAGTGTTCAAGATGAAGAAGCTTCCCCGACAGTCCGGATGGTATTATGTCACCGGCTTCAAGAAGGATTTTATCCTAGGCAACCCCGACTCTGACAAACTCTGGAAGTACGAGTGGTTCTATGTCGGGGGCAACTATCTTGCCCGAGCTGGTGAGGCCGTACTTGGTGACCAACACGTGCCGAGGACGTTCGAGCAAGGGCACGTGTGGTCCAAGAGGCCTTGGGCACCAAGTCGCGTGATCAGTGCCGTAGAAGACCTGTTCGAGAAGCCGACGGTGACCAGGAAGCAGTCCTTCCTTCTCAAGAAGGAAACTCTTTCCCATTACGACTGGTTCGGGGAACCCAACGAAATAAATCCCCCATCAGTCCACCCTGCCTGGTCTACCAGGCAGGTCACAGTCGTAAGGCTTGGTGCCAGAGACGTCCCGGGGCCGAGCACTTCCCGATCCGGGTGGCCGATGAGGGGGCCATCATCATCCATTCTCGAGGACTCGTCGAGTGGCTCCTTCGATGCGGGGCCACCCGTGGCAGACGAGGACCTCGAGGACGTGATTCGGCTCATTTACCCGTCTTGGCAACTCCGGATCGGAGGTCAGTCCTGTGTTTTTTTTTTGTTGCTTGTTTATTTTGTTCCTACCTGATTTTAACTCGAGAATTTTTAGCTTGTAGAGATGTCTTCACTGCCGAGCAGCGCTATTGAGAGACGGGCTCTCATAAAGAGCCTTAGGAAAAGAAAAGGCAAGGCCGTGGACGTCAGGAGGACACGTAAGCGGACTCCAAGGACGGAGCTTCCTCCCCGACCCCAGCAGGTTCCCGTTATAGTCCAAGAGCCATCACCCTAACTTCGGCGGACCAGGGCTTCGTTAGAGGAGACGCCGGCTGAGGAGACGGCAGGGGCTTTGGAAGATCTTCAGAGGAGGCACCCAGATTATCGCGGAGTCACCCTGGAGCATCTCGGGATGTGATGCCCCAAGACGACTTCTTCATGAACCTCCGAAGGGAGGACTTTCAGAGCCTGTGCAATACGGCTTTTCGCGCCGCCGCCACTGTAAGTGTTCATCCATTCTGAAGTTTTAATCCCTTTTTTCTTTATCATCCTGCTAAGCGCTGAAGTTTTGTTATCCCTAAACAAGTGTCATTTTGCACATGGTCCACTCGACCGGGATGAAGGACCCCCACAAGGAGAAGAAAATGCACAAAAAGACCTTCCTTAAGAAGTTAGACGTGGATAAGAAGCTCAGTGCTAAGAACATTAAGCTAGACCAAACTAAGAACTCTCTTTCTCAAGCCGAGGAGGAAGTTCGGAAGGCCAAGGCCGAGGTCGAGGAGGCTTAGAGGCAGGCTAGAGAGGCGAAGGACGAGGCTGCTTGGCTCCAGGTACAGCTGGCGGCTCTACAGGCTGACCACCAGCAACTTTTGGACGAGCTTCCTGGCCGCCTGGCGCAAGCCGTGGAGGAATTCAAGGCGTCTTTGGAGTACGCCGACTACTACTACTTCGGCATGACCGACCTCCGGGATCATCTGATCTGGCAACACCCCGAGGCTGAAGGCTTTGACTGGTCGCTCATAGTCGAGCCTGAGCAAGGCGCTGCTCAGCAACAGCAGGGTGAGGAGGTTGTCATAGTAGACGGCGATGGCGACGGGGACGAGCAGAGCACAACCGACAGAGGAGGCGATGACGGCCAAGCTGGGGATGAGACCTAGGCTTAGGCCATTTCTGTATCATCTTTGTCTCAGGTTTTTTCTTTTTTTTTTGTCCGGGCTTGGGAAGTGCCCGATGAATTGTACCTCCCCTGTATTATAAATAAAATTTATTTAGTTTTTGCTTCTCGGATTTTTGTGTATCGTTTTCGATATTTTTTAAATGCAAATGTCTTCGAGAACATACATTCCTAGGTTACATGTTCCTCGAGAACGTAGTTAAACCTTCATTTCGTCGAGTTGTGATAAGTCTCGGTCTCGAAGTTGAACCAGAATTCAAGCCAAAGTTGGATGCTCCTCGGAAGGGCTATTTCCAAACGATAGTTTTCTGAGGTTCTGTTTTCTGCACTTTGAACTGAGACCGAGTATATTATCTCGATGATTACCGAGTTCATCTGAGCAGGGATGGTATCCCCGTTTACTCGGACGGGCAGAGCACAGCGGCATGTGGATGCCTCACCCTGTCGGCCCCCTAGACTTGCTTAAGTTTGAAAACTTTTGCAAGTCTAGAACTCATTGGGCACGTAGTTGTGCCGAGTAACTTGATGGGTGGTCTGCGCGGCGTCAGACTTAGAACCGATATGGTATCGATCAGCCCGTCAGCCCGGTTAGGTAGGATGACCCTCCCATGTCGGGAGTTATTGTCTGGTCCTTCGGGCTAGAGTTATGGCATACCTCTTTAGGTCTGTATTTCCTTCAAATGCATTGCTCAACGGAATGGTGTAGGAAATTTACGTTGTATTAAGGTGTAGTATTTACACTCCAGTCCTATTCAATAGGCCTAGTTACAAAAAAATTCCAACCAGAGGTCAAAAAAGAGGTTCTAGCCTTAATGTTAGCAAAAGAATCTTTTCAAGTGCTCGGTGTTCCAAGGGTGACCGAGCTGGTTTCCCTCCATATCAGCCAGCTTATACGTGCCCGGTCTAACGATGCCGACGACCTTATATGGCCCATCCCACTTCGGGCCAAAGGACCCCATACCGGGCCGCTGAACCATGGCCTTCTTAAGTACCAAATCTCCAACCTTGAAGCTTCTTGGCTGGACCCTCTTGTTATAATATCGAGCTACCACTTGATTCCGAGCTGCGTTACGTACCGCTGCTTGGTTTCTTTTTTGTTCAAGTAGGTCAAGCTCGGACATCATTTTCTCAGCATTCTAGATCTCCTCGTAATGCTCGATTCTAAAGCTAGGCAATCCTACTTCGGCCGGGATGACAGCCTTTGCCCGTACATAAGGGAGAAAGGGGTCTCTCCGGTTGCTGTCCGAGCGGTTGTGCGGTAAGCCCAGAGTACTTGTAGGAGTTCATCAATCCAAGTGCCCTTGAGGCCCTCGAGCTTTTTCTTCAGGTTATCTTTAATCGTCTTGTTCACTGCCTCCACCTGGCCGTTGCTTTGGGGGTAGCTCGGGGAGGAGAAAACCTTCTTGATGTCGAGCCGCTCACATAGGCAGAGAAGACCTGAAGACTCAAACTGCTTGGCATTATCGGTCACAATCGAGTGTGGGATCCTGAACCGACAAATGATGTTCTTCCACACGAAGCTGATGCACTTGGCCTCGGTCATGTTGGCATACGGTTTAAGCTCGATCCACTTTTTGAGATAGTCAATGGTCACGATACAGTACTTGAATTGTGATCGAGCCAGAGAAAGGGGTCTGATCAGGTTGATGGCCTACTTAGCGAATGGCCATGCCAAGGTAACTAGGGTAAGGGGCTCGGCATGATACCCGAGCATTCTCGCGAATTACTGACATTTGAGGCATTTTTGAGCAAAATCCTTGCAGTCCTGTTCCATGGTTGTCCAATAGTAGCTATGCCGAAGGCACTTTTAGGTCAGAGATCGTCCTCCAAAATGGTTGCCACATAAACCTTCGTGGATTTCCCTCATCAGATACTCGGCTTCTTTGGGGCTCAAGCACTTCAAACATGACATGGTGTAGCCTCGGCGGTACAGTTTGCCTCCAATCATCGAATACCAGGCCAAGCTGTTGCGTATCCGACGTGCTTCTTCTCGGTCCTCGGGCAATTTGGCTATGGTTAGGTATCGGATGATCAGGTCCATCCAGGTGGTTTCAAGATTCTCGACTACACTTGCTACTTCCTTGACGATGTTGGGCTCAGCAAGCCTTTCAATAGGTACCGAGGTAAGGTCGCTGCCACAAAGGCCTGAGGCTAGCCGAGCAAGGGCATTGGCTTCGGAGTTCTCTGATCGGGGGATTTGCTTGAAAGAGTATGACTTAAATTGTCTGAGCAATTGCTTGACTTCTTGTAAGTATGCAGCCATAGAGCCTGCTCGGGCTTGGAATCCCCCTGTAACCTGCTGAACGACAAGCATAGAATCGCTAAGGATGATTATGCGGTCCACTCCGAGGTCTCTGGCGATTCGAAGTCCGGCCAGAAGTACCTTATATTCCGCCACATTGTTAGAGGCCTTGAAATCAAATCGGAAAGCGTAGATAACCTTGTATCCGTCCAGGCTCCTGACCCGTCGATGCATGAAGATCCGTCGACGTAAAGCCTTCATTCTGGTTCCAAGGTAGTGCTATCCTCGCTACAGCCGGGTGCATCTAGCACTTCAATGGGAGACTTCTTGGCCAGCGGCGTGGCCTGTTCATCACCCGTGAACTCAGCGATGAAGTCCGCTAGGGCTTAGGCTTTAATGGCCGTCCTTGGAACAAAGTGCACATCGTATTGGCCGAGATCTACTGACCATTTGGCCATACTACCCGATATCTTCGAGCTCTGCAGCACTTGCCGAAGAGGAAACTTAGTCGGGACCTTTATGGTGTGGCCCTAAAAGTACGGCCTGGACTTGCGAGCCGAAGTAATTAAGGTGAATGCCAACTTCTCGAGAGGCGGATATCGTTCCTTGGCGCCCTAGAAAGCATGACTGGCATAATATACGGGCTTTTGGGTTCCGTCCTCGTCTCGAAGTAAGACCGAACAAACGGCTTTTTCAAACACGACTAGGTAAGCAGTCAAAACCTCGCCAGACAAAGGTTTGGATAGGAGCGGGGGTGTGGCTAAGTACATCTTAAGGTTTTGAAAAGGTTCCTCACAGTCCTTACTCCATTCGAACCTCTTCTTGAATGTATTAAAAAATGGGTGGCACTTGTCAGTAGCCCAGGAGACGAACCTTGAAAGGGCCGCTACCATGCCGGTCAACCGCTGAACATCCTTTACGGTCCAAGGAGAATGCATGTCAATAATTGCCTGGGCCTTTGCTGGGTTGACCTCGATGCCTCGTTGGTTGACCAGAAATCTGAGAAATTTGCCTGAACTTACACTAAACGCACACTTTGCTGGTTTAAGTTTCATTCCATATTCCCGGAGAATATCAAAGCTTGCTCGGAGATCGGCCATGTGGTCTTCAGCTCGGATAGATTTTACAGCATGTCATCCACGTAGACCTCCATCGTTTTGCCGATCAGCCAAGCAAACATTTTGTTGACAAGGCGCTGGTATGTGGCCCTAGCATTCTTTAGCCCAAAAGGCATCACCACGTAGCAGTATAGGCCCTAGTCGGTAACGAAAGCTGTCTTTGCTTGATCTTCCTCGGTCATTCTGATCTGATTGTACCCGGAGTAGGCATCCATGAAGCTCAAGAGCTCGTGGTCGGCAGTGGTATCGACGAGCTGATCTATCCGGGGAAGTGGAAAGCAATCCTTTGGGCAGGCCTTGTTAAGGTCGGTATAATCGATACAGACCCGCCATTTGCCGTTCGCTTTTTTGACAAGGACAACGTTCGCTAACCACTCCGGATATTTAACCTCCCTGATGAAACTGGCCTTTAGGAGCTTTTGGACCTCTTCATTTATAGCGACGTACCTTTCCGAGTTGAAAGCTCTTCTCTTCTATATCACCGGCCTGTGGTCGGCTCGGACGTTGAGCCGATGGCTGATCACACTTGGGTCGATGCCTGGCATGTCTTCATGAGACCACGGAAACACATCCTGATATTCAGTAAGAAGACTTTCCAGGCCTGCCTGGACGTCAGGTCTCAGCTGGGATCCGAGTTGGACGGTATGTTCAGACCTCCCGGGGTCTAAAGGGAACGGCACCAAGTCCTCGATCGGGGTAGCCCTCACCTCTTCCTCGGGCAGTCTGGGGTCGAGATCAGATAGCATCTTGGGCGTCGGGTCGGCGGGTGGATTCACCTCGTCGGTCGAATATATTGCCGAGACGCTTAGATGCTGAGCTGTCGCAGACCTTACGGCATTGGCGTAGTAGGCTCGGGAATCCTTCTGGGATGAGTGGATTACTCCGACCCCGTCTTGCGTCGGGAACTTCATGGCCAGGTGATACGTGGAGACCACGGCCTTCAAAGAATTTAGATTCAGGAGGCCGATGATGATGTTGTATTGAGATGACCTGTCGACAACTAAAAAGTCAACGACCCGAGTGATTCAAGCAGCCCCATCTCCGGAAGTCACGGGCAGGTAGACTTTCCCCACTGCTTGGACATATTCTCCCACGAAGCCATAAAGTAGGGTTTGGATCGGGAACAAAGGGGCATTGCTGATTTTCAGTCTATCAAGGGCTTGTTTAAAGAGGATGTCGGTCGAGCTACCATTGTCGATTAAAACCCGCCGCACTACGTTGTTAGCGATGGACAGCTCGCACATGAGAGCGTCATTATGTGGATGGATCAGCCAGTCCGCTTCTTCCTCAGTGAACGTGATCGGGATATCCTTTTGGCGACATATCTTGTTAACATACGTAGACATGTTTATGAATTCGCCTCATTCGATCAGCTGAGCTTCTCTGACGTACGATCGCCGCCCACTCGACGTGTCCCCGGTAATAGGCCCACCGAAGATCGTATGGACGATGTTCGAGGGTTCTGAGGTGTTCCCAGCGTCGGTTCACGAGCGAGTCGGTACATCTCGGCTCGACAGATCGTTTCTCCCCGAGGAAGTATCCGAGGTTATAACTCGCTCAACAAATTCTCTTAAATGACCTTCTCGAACAAGCCTTTCAATTTGGTCCTTCAGTTGGATGCACTCGCGGGTGTTGTGCCCCATATCCTTATGAAACTCGCAATACCTCGCTTGATCCCGCTTCGCCTTGCCACCTCTAAGCTTGGGCGGTGGTACCAGTAGGTTCTTGCTACTTACCTACGCGAGCACCTCGTCGATGTTCGCCATCAAAGGTGTGTAGCTTTGAAACTTACAGGTCGGCCCTTTTGGCTTCTTGGACTTCTCCTTCTTTTGCTTCTTGCTCTACTCGGCAGAGTTCTGCTCCGGCACCTTCTTTTTGTTATCTTTCTTCGTCCCGCTTGGGCCGGCCTCTTCCTTGCAGCTTTTCATGTATTCAGCGGCGTCGGCATACCTCTAGGCGTAGCCAAGCATCTGAGAAAACGTGTTTGGCTGCTCAAATGCCAACAACCAGGTCAGCTTTTCGTCTCGGAGGCCCCCTACAAAGATGTGTTTGAGGGTCTCGTCTTCAACGTGCTTGACCTCTAGAGATGCCTGAGTAAACAGGTTAATGTAATCTTGGACATTACCGTCCCCTTGCTTGACGGCATACATATATGTAATCTCTTTCTGCCGTGTTTTTGTTGTAGAAAATGCCGACAAGAAGGCCTTCGCTAGTTGCCAAAAAGAAGAGATCGAGGATGGCTTGAGCCTTTGAAACCATTGCCGAGCAGTTTCGGTCAGGGTTAGCGAGGAGGCTTTATACATCGCCGCGTCGCTGGCATTTTAAAGGAGCATGTGTCCTCGAAATAGTTCGACATGTTCGTCCGCATCCGCCATTCTGTCATAGGCTTTGATCTGTGGGACTTTAAACTTGGGTGGCATAGGAGCCCGCATGATGGTGTCCGGGAAGGGTGGTCTAAGGGTCCCCGCCTCGTCCAGGCCAAAGCGGTTGTTCTGGATCTCATCGATTTGGTGCTGCAGCGCTCGAAACTGGCGACTATTTGTGTCTTTGGACAGTTCGACCCTATAGGGTACTCCGCCCTCGACACGATCACTGGTCCCGTGCTGGCGATTTCAACACATTTCCCTGTGGTGCCTGAGATGGTCAAACACTGAGGCTCGGGATCCTTGGGGAGATGGTGGTTGTGCTACCTGGGGGTCAAGGCGGTCTTCTTGGACCAATCGATTATTGGCTGAGGTACCACATGTGGACCCTCTCGAGCCCTCGAAACTGGTCTCTTCACGGTTGATCGCATCCCGTCCTACCTGATCTCCGACCTGGTCAACCAGGGCCGGAGGTGGCAGAGCAGGTGCGGCCTGGTGTTGAGCCTATTGGGTGAGCTACTGAGTTAGGATTTGGACTGCGTTCATAAGTTCTCAGATCAGATCTTGAGCCACGGGGTCCTCTGCCTGCCTGGCCTTGGCCGTGCTACCCTACCCCTCGGACCGAGATCTTGTGGCCCGGGAGCGGCCCCTAGGCCTGCCGGTGTTCAGCTGTCGATTTCTTGCGTCTCCCAACCCCTCCTGTCAGGCAGCATCGTCTATAACATTTCATCGTGTTACCATTTCGAATCTTGAAGGTGATGTGACTGGTTTTGAATGAAGGTGTAGCTGCCCTCTTTCTAGCGCCAAAATGTTGAAGCTTACCATGATTCGGCGTCGGATCAACACCGCGTGCGGCTGCGCAAGGTCTGACTCTTCCCTAGCTCGTCCCTACCCGGCGTACCTGCCACAAGAGGAGGGGGCTTCGGAGGTGAAAGTAAGGTTCCGGTCAAGAGCTCTCCAATGCTCAAGGCAAGAGTTGCTCGGCAGAGGATAGGAGCTTGTTAGGTGGGAAGGAGTCTCTCCCTCTATAATGCAATAAATGCATCATATTTATAGGTTACTACTTGGACCGGGTGTCCAACGGGTTTTGTCCGCAATCTAGATGTCACATTAAGGCATGTCAGGCAATAGGTGACAAGTGTCACATCCCCCCGTCAATGGATTAAATTCCATCAGATGGTGAGTTATTTGTCGTTTGTCAGCTTGTAATAACGAGTAGTAGTTTACCTGTGAGTGAGATTAATCCGACCCAAGCTAGTGCGTGATCCGAGGTGGCATCTTGCTTAGGATGCAGCCACGGGGTCATTGAGAAGCACCTCGGACCGTGAGCATGTTGCGTCGGAGTCGATAGCATGCTCCTTGGAGGCTCTACTGAGCTATTTAACCGACCATCGAAGTTTGCCTTCTTGACAGTGGCGCCAAGCTCACCCTCGACAGTAGATTAGAAAAAAATAGGAATTGCAACGAGAGAACTCTTTCAGAAAAGCTTCAACCAATTGGTCTTCCTTGCTATTCTCTTTTCATGATTGGAACGCTAATGGTTGCACCTTGTTCAGTTTTTTCTCAAGTAACCTCCCCTTCCAACCACTTAAAAAAACCAAGAGCTAAAGTTCGAGATAAAGAATAATAGCTCTACAAAAGTTTCAGAGTTTTTCCAGCAAAATACTCTTCTCTAAATTTCTTAAGTGAGCTATGAAACAATAGAAAATTATTCCATTTATATAAAGGCCGGATTGGGGCTAGCCTTTATTAGATTTGGCCTCAAAATTCGAATCAGACTCAAAATCCAAGTTAAAAACGCATTCACATGTTTTGCTAAAAAAAAAGGCACAATTGACCACACTTGTGTATGATGGTCGACAGCGAGGTCCATGCTAACATGGCAGAGGCGTTTTCCATCTTTTCAGACTTATCTGATTCATTTAATTTGGACCAATTGGATAAATCTTATCTTTTTTTATCCAAGTATCTTTTATAGAGCCTCAGTTTTAATTCAAACAACCAAATAGAAAACTTATCTGATCAAAACAGTCATATGCAGATAATCCCAAATAAATAAAATCTATTTCAAATAATTCAACATGTTTATTTTGCAACTAATTCATAAAATTTATTCAACCAATAAACCAACATGAATTATTAAATCCAATCTATCAAATTTTAACGAATCTAATAAATAACATAACTTACCAATCTGTAAAAAAAATATATCGTACCATTATAAGAAATATTATGAGCTAACAACAGAAATCTGATAAACATATATAGATCAAGCTCTTTTAATCTAATAAATAACATAACTTACCGATCTATAAAAAAGACATATGATACCATTATAAGAAATACTATGAGCTAACAAAAGGGACCTGATAAACATATATAGATCAAGCTCTTAAAATTATAAAATATCATATCCCGATACGTATATTTTATAATTATCAATTCTAAAACTATATCACTAAAAGCTTTAAGCTGCACTTTTAAATTATATATAAAATTACGAAACTCTAATAAATTTATCGTCTATGATATATCATAATATGCAACATCCCTATAGTATAATCGGCTTAAGGATATATTCTATTTTACCTTCCCGATTATTTTCTTCTTATGTTTCACCATTTCACTATTAAAATACTTACTATTCACAACCAACAACAAATGGTATACCTTTCGGTTATACATATATATCTAAATGGTTGAACGTTTCAATTTCCAATTATATAATAATGCCTATAAGAGAATATCATTCTCTACAAAAGAACTATGAATTTCATATCCATGAATAACGAGTCTACATCAATCAAGAGTCATGTCTTCAACGTACATGTATACGGACCTTCACACAATTCAAGATATCACTATTTGATACATCAAAAGACAGAAATCAAGAATACAGACTAATTGATTTATTTCAAGATTAAAATGTAACACATATGACTGTCTAAAGTAAATTGATTTAAATAAATGAAATTATTAATCAAATCAATTCATCTTTAGTCTCAATCCAATATATCGTCACCAATAACAATACACTACTGTTTCTACTCGTGAAGTCCAACTCCGTTAACCAAGACAAGCCATTTCCCGTCAAAAATATAGACAACATAACAATCTTAACAAAAATAAAGTGTCCAACTTTATTTCCTCGATTGCGGTACTTATCATTTAGACTATCACCTTTAAGATTCATATCTTCTAAATAATTTGTCCATCATAAGCATGATCTTCAAGGTTTAGAATGACAATCTTAGACTTTGGTTTGCTTATCATATATTCAACATAAATGAACATAAAGAAGACAACATTTGATATATGAAAATAAATAAAAAACTCTTTATTGATTAAATGTTTCCAAAAAATATCATATATTATTCAATCTTTAAGGCACTTAGTCTAACAAGCACTACGAAAATTTGAAGCCATTCAACAATTGGCATGCTTGTCTAACAGGCACTATGAAAATTTGGAGCCATTCAACAATTGGCATGCCCTGACATGAAACATAGACGAGTAAAGTAGCCAAGCAGAAGCAATTTGATATGGAGTTTGGGGCCTTAGTATGCACACAAGGCACGATTTGATGAAATTTGTCAGGAAAAAAACCATTTACTATGCTGCTTCATATTAGATCATATGTATGAATTATAAAAGACGGACATTTGCACAAGCATATCTTCAAAACGTAGGCTCCCAATGCCATTAGGGAGATCAGGTAGCTGATGTGAAATGCCATGAGGACAATTGATATCACTGGATATAAAAGTTAAAACAGAACCAAACATGCATTTAGCAGCGGTATAAAGAGTGCCCCAAGAAGGATTAGGGTTGGCATTGCTCACAGGAAAAATGACGATGAAAATGTTGCTGTTGTAGAGATTTCCTAGATTTAGAAAGTTCATTAAGACATGAAGATTGGCACTTCAAAACAAATTCTCACTGGATTTTTTCTCTTGCCTCAGCCTTTTGACTGGCTTTAGATATTGAGTTTGTATACAGAATTTTAACAGAAGAAAATGGATGAACCCCACATTAACAATGAGACAAATTCACTTCAACACGCAAAATATAATGAAACAGAACATCAAAAGTGTCTGTATCAACAGAAACATCATGTCTGTTTATAACTAAGACATTTACAAATAACATCCATAAAGCTGAGAGACGTGCATGTCAATGAAATGTAAAACATTCTACTAAACGATATATCCACCTATTAAGTATATCAAGAACTCGTATCAACGAAAATACTAGACCTAGAGTCAATAAACAAAATTGAGACAACCAAAACTTATATAAAAGATAACAACAAATAACCCCTATGAAATACTTGCAAATTGAAAACAAGGAGAAGTACATACGTTGATTTCTATGTGACGCAATAATACCAATTTATAATCCACAATTAGGAGTACGAGGAATTTATTCTTGAAAAGTTCAACACCGACACCCACATTAGGTTCAACAGCCAAATGGAATAACCAAAACAATTCAAAACAGCCGAATGCGAGTATCTGTTTAACACTTATTCCTCAGACACAACAACACCAATCTCACCCTTGTCCAGCAAGTCATAAAATGTTCTCGCTTTTCTCTGCTCATTCCAGTGGTGCATTTTCCAGAGGCTACCCGCGGCCAAGGCAAGAACCGATCCAATCAACAGCTCCTTGACCACACTGGGTCCTTTCAGGGTGGCATGCGCAACCTTGTGACCTGCCATTTCAGTTAACCTGCAAGTAATAATTAAAAAAGAAAAAGAGAAAGAAAACATTTGTTTCAGCCAAATAAACCGAAGGAAAAAGAAAAAATTCAGCTTTCATTCCCATTTCAGCTTATGGGCTATCTACAAAACGGATTTGAACGTTAACGCAGAAATACCCTTTCAATAACAGATGCAAAACTTCAATTTCCCTAACTCCAAAGCTGATTCCATCTTCATCAAAGAACAACTAAATCCAGAACAAATGTCTCACGAATTCAAGATCAAGCCACAAAGGACTAACCATATCACAGAAAAATTACTATCTTTATATAATATCACAAAAAAGCCTTAAATTTCATATAAACCCTAATTTATTGTCCAAAATTAACGGGGAAAAAAGCTTAGGGCGTAAATAGAAAAAAGAAAGAGAGAAATGTGGCATTACAATAGTGCGAAATCGAAAAAAAAAAAAACTCGAAAGCCCTAAATCAGATCTCAAGAAAAAAATCTATAATAGTCGCTTCGAAAACGGAAACCCTAACTTGATGTCAAATACTTCAATCTAACGGAGAAGAAAACTACTCTTGAACCCTAATCGGCCAAAGATGAAACGAGAATTTGAAAACCGAAAAAGAAAATTTACCTCTGATTGTTCTTCTTCCTCAACCTTCCTCTGCGAGTCTCTTCTCTCTCAAAAGGATACAAAATTTGACGCGAGACAAGGTTAATGGCGGAACATATATGTCGAGTGAGACCTAAGGGAAGTTCTGGATGATCCCACGGTGAATACATGGGTTGATTCTATTTTCTCGCGTGAATTGTACGGCTGAGATTTAAACGTTAAGTACTATTCCACGAGGGTAATAAACAATTTTTTTTCCCGTTTTCACTTGTCTTGCAATGCTGCTGTGTATAAATTTGAGCAAAAATTTAAATTTTATAAGAAAAGATTTTATAATAAAATAGTTCAAAACTGTAAATTGAACCTATAAAATAAGATTTTTTCTTTACAATCAATTTTATTTGGTAAACAATAGGCGAACTTAAAGTATCTTATAAACGGTCTTTTATTAAATTTTTGATTTTTAAATAGCCATTGTCAATATCTTGTAAAAGGTCCTTAAACAATTTTCTCTTTTTAAAAATAGTCATTGTATTAGAAATCATATCAAACTTAGTCTCTAAGCTATAAAAAATCCAGAAATTATTTATGGATTCATTCTCTTTTTTGGGAGAAAGAACAAAATAGAATATTTAAGTTCAAACTAAGTGAATAATGTCATATAGTTTGAAAATATGTAATAAATAGTATATCATAAGAAATTAAGTAATATCACATGAGAATTTGAGAACAAAAACCCAAAATACCCTACCTCTTTCACTTTTATATCTATCACTCTCACCCATTACCAACATCGTCGGCAGCCGGGAAATATAGTATTACCTGGTAATACTGTATTATCGTATAAATATGACAATTCACTGACGACTTCGTCGAACCACAAGCCAAGAAATACAACATTAACCTGGTAATATTATCTTACCATATAAATACAAAAATTCATTAGTGACTTCATTGGACTGCTAGTGGCTGATAAAATATTAACCTAGAAATACTATATTATTATGTAAATACAAAAAATACACTAGTGACTTTGTCAAATCGCCTGTGGCTAGAACATATAGTATTAACTTGGTAATACTGTATTACAATATAAATACAAAAATTCATCGGTGACTTCGTCAAACCTCAAGCTGCTGAGAAATACAGTATTAACTTGGTAATATTATATTATTGTGTAAATATAAAAATTCACCAATAAATTTTCCAAAATACAATTTTAACTGGTAATATTGTATTACCATGTAAATATAAAAATTCACCAGTGACTTCATCGGACGTTGGCGGTCGAGAAATCCAGCATTAACTTGGTAATATTGTATTATAATGTAAATACAAAAATTTACTGACGACTTCATAGGACTGCCATAGACCAAGAAATACAATATTAACCTAGTAATATTATATTACTATGTAAATAACAAAATTCATTAGTTGCTTCATCGAACCGTTAACGACCGAGAAATACAGTATTAACCTGATAATATTATATTAACATATACCGATAAAAAAATTATCGGCAACTTCACTAGACATCACCGGCAACAAAGACCTCGACCACGGACGGTGAATATAATGTTTTGTTATAAATTTTTTAATTTTTATAGGAAAATTTTCGCCACAAGAAACAACACATGATAGAGAAAAAAAAACCTTTAGAACTACCGCTATACGCAGACCGCTGCTGAAAACGCACCGCCGACTGTCATGTGTGAGCCGATACCACCCACTCCTCCTTGATTAGATGGCGACGATCTACACAACCACCCCAACTATTTCATAAAATCCAGCTCCAGTGAACTTCATATCTCACTAATAATGTTAGATCTTTACAAGCGACTGTGGATCTTGCAGTCGAGTCTCCAACAACGACGGCCATGAGGTTCCCATATCTTCTGTGGATCTAATCGTCGACCTCATAATGACGCTGGTGGTCCAGCTCAAAGGGAAGTTGCTCGACCTTCCAAGAGCACAAGGTTCCTCGAACTTCTAGATTTGGCATCATTCTTTTCATCGTTAGTGATAACATGTAAAAATATACGTTGATAATAAGTTTAAAATAATTTATTAGCATTTTATTTATTATCAAAACCTCTAATTAAGCATTTTTGGGTGTTTCTAGCATTTTAGTGTGATTTTTGTAAAATAAGCTCAGTTTCGTATTATTATGTTTTAATTTTAAGTATTAATTATTTTATTTTTGTAAAATATATTTTAAAATTGTAAGTTTAATTAAGTTTGATTTTGATTTTTATTTTGATTTTTTTTAAGTGTGTTCTTACCTTTAATTTAGTTTTGTGTTAAAAGTGTGCTTTAGACTATTTACTTATTTTAAGTAATTTTTGTTTTGTAAAATAATTATTTTCTTTGGGTTTATTTGTAAGGAATGGTGGAATAGAGGCGAAAATAGAAGAAAAAAGTGCTAAGAAACATTAAATTCGGGCCAAAGAAAGTTTTTAGAAAGTCTAGATAAGCACTTTTAAGCCACAGCCAAGCCGCCCCTCCAGCCGAGCTGAGTCACACCTGCCTTGGGTCTAAAGCAGCACCTCTAGCCAAGTCGAGGAGCCAAGCTACGACATAACCTAGCCCACCCACGTGGGCTGCTCAGTGCAACCGCCAATTCGCTGCAACAATGTCCACGTGCACCTTCAATTGCAGCCATCTGTCGTGCTTATCGAAGAATGTCTTACTCCCAGCCGCTAGATTGGTGAAAATCCGTGCAACCAACACCCAGATTCGTGCCTTTTTGCCCTTCCATTAGCTGCAAAGCACCAAATCTCACTCAAGAAGTTGCACTCCAACGAGCTACCAATGGAAGGAAGAAAAGAAGAGAAAAAAAAAAGAAAAAATAATAAACACCAGATTTTTAGATCAATTTGCTTCTACAATGCACTTGCCCGCTGAATTGCAGCTGCATAATTCTACCTAATCCTTAGAGTTGTAGTGTCTTCGTCTGTTTTACATGTTAAATTCTGAAAAAGAATCATGAGTTCGCTTATGAAAAACAAGCAGTTCTTTAGTTCAAAGCATCAATTCTTCATTCTAAAAATCAATGAACACTTAAAATTTTAAGAGAAATATAGAGAGAAATGGAGGAAGGAGAAGGGATACAAGAGGTTTCTACAAGAAAACTCTTCGAGATGATCACCATTCTTTAGATTTCATTAATCCTTTAAGCTACAAATATTGTTAGTTTATATGTTTTTGTTATTAATTTCAATTATGTCTAGCTAAATCTATTTTTTGTTAAAGGTGATTTCAAAGCCTTGGACATAATATTGCAGCTGTTTGTATGAATTATTCTCCAAATTTTCAATTGAGATTGCTTGTGTTTCACTATAATTAATGCTTGTGGTTATTTTCTTGTTTTATTTAGGTACGTAACTTAAGAAGACTAGGAAATCACCTAATGCTATGTTAAGAATCTAGATCCGTAATTATCTTATATTTTAAATTATTAATAGCAAATTATGATCTTTAAGCGGAAGGCTTTTGTCTGATTATGATATGAAAGAAACCTAAGTTGAATAAACCGAGCTTGTATGTTTGTCACTTAGATTAACCTATTATTCTCAACCGAATGCTTTCATTAGATTGAATATATAGAGAGCTTATTCTAGGTTATTTAATAGAATAAAATTTAGTGAAGAGCTTGTTTTACTAAACTTCAAAGTATGGAAAGATCGAGATAACAAAGCTTGTTATTATTTACGATTGGAAATTGCAACAGGAAAATGAAATAATTCTATGATCATTGCAAATTTATTGTCTAATGATGAAGAATGGTCCTTTAACTAGTTTTATCATTTTTGCTTACATATTTGAATTTTGTTATAATTTTATTTATTCTAAATTTTTATTCCGATTTGAATTTTGAATTTTAATTTTGTTATTGTAATTTAATTTTAATTCACATTTTAATCTTTGTTTTACAGTTTAATTTTATTTTTTTAGTTTATTTATTTTGTTTTTGTTAAGTAATTAGTCAATTAAACCCTTTTTATTTCTGTAAAAATAAAATATATATAAAAATATCAAAAAAATAAGTAAGTATATATTAATAAAAATAATAAAAAATTTATAACATAAGAATTAAAATCAATTCTCGTCGAAACGATACTTGACTCATCATTTATATCACTTGATACGACCACGTATATTTGCATGTATGAGAATTATTGTATCAAGATTTTGCCACCACTGCAAGGGATTGGTTTTCTTAATTGATTTGTTATAAGTTTTTTGTTTTGTTTTGTTTTTCTTTTTATTTTTTATTTTTTATTTTTATTTTTTAGGTCTGCTCAAGATTGAATGTCCAACGAAGAGGATGACGAAGATTTCAAAGAATCAAACACTTCTTGGAAACATATAAAACATGCAGCCATATCATCCACCTCCATTTCCACCATCACCGTCATATACACCATTTATCCTACCACACAAGTTCAATCAAGCATGACACACCGACATCATCATCGAGTGATTTGTCGAAACACTCAAAGCAGCCATAATAAGAAGAGATGACGACAAACAACCGTACACACAAAGAAATGGTAGCACCGATCCTTGACCAACAACCACTTTGCATTCAATATCCTAACCTAGAGGCTACTTTTGAACTTAAGTCATGGTTGATCTACCTCTTGTTAACATTCTATGGTTTTGTAGGAGAAGACCCATACAAGCATCTTAAAGAATTTCATTTGGTGTGCTCAACCATGAGACCAACCAGAATTTCTAAAGGGCAGATTAAACTAAGGGCCTTTCCTTTCTCCCTAATGGACTTTGCTAAGGAATGACTCTATTATCTACCTTTTGGCACCATCACAACGTGGAATGAGATGAACAGGCTCTTTCTGGAGAAGTATTTCCTTGTATACAAAGCTGCAACCATCCAAAAAGAGATATGTGGCATCTGACATAAAGAGTGTTAGACATGTATGCCCTAAGGAGTAAAAATGTAATAAGTTTTTGGAGACATTTTTATCAATAAAGAATTTATTTATTGTTTATATACCAAATCTTGTCCTCTTTATGTTCATATTTGTTGAATGTATGTTAAGCAAACAATAGTCTGAGACTGTGGATCTAAACCTTAAGAATTGGGCATATGATGGACAGATTATGCGAAAGATACGATTCTTAAGGTGACGGTCTAAATCATAAGATCCGCAATCGAGAGAATAAAGTTGGGTACTTTATTCATGTAAAGATTGTTATGTTGTCTATATCCCAATTGAGAGATGGTTTGTCTTGGCCATCGAAAGTACTCCGTGAATAGAAACATTGGCACGTTGTCATAGGTAACGATGTGCTAGATCGGGACATAAAGTGAATTAATTTGGATTAATAATTCTATCTCGACAAATTGATTCACTTTAGACAATCATTTGTATTGTATCTTAATCCTAAGATAAATAGTGGGCTCGTTGTCTTGACTTGTGTCTTTTGATGTACGAAAGGGTGACACCCACATCTTAAAAAGGGTATGCATGCCGGTACATTGGAGGCATAACTCTTGATAGTGTAGACCTATTATTCATAGATATGGAATCTATAGCTCCTCTTTAGGAGTAGTGATATCCTCTTATATGCGTTATCCTGTAATTGAAAAACTGAAGCGCTTAACCATTTTGATACATAGGTATAACCGATTGGTATACTGTCTTTGGATAGTAAGTTTTTCGATAGTGAGATAATGGAACATAAGAAATAAATAATCAAGAAGGTAAGACAGAACTTGTCCTTAAGCCAATTATGGATTATCATATGGGGATATGATACACTATGATATGTCATGGAGACTTAGCTATACGAGCTTCTAATTCTATGCAGTTCGAGAGTGCAGCTCTAAGCTTTTAGTGGAGTAGCGTTGGAGTTGATAATTATGAAATATATATCTAGGATATTGGGTTTCGTAATTATCGGGAGCTTGAACTATATAGGTCTATTTGGTCCTTTTTGCTAGCTCACAACATCCTGTAACGATACAGCGTGCTTTTCTACCAATTGGTGACTTATGTCAGATTTATTATATTAATTGAAATTCCAAGGAATCAAATAATTCATGTCTATTTATCGGTTGAATTAATTTTATGATAAAATTAATTCAAGATAAACTTGTTGAATTATTAGGATTGGATAATTCTTATCTGTTTATCGGTTGATTTAATTTTGAATAAATTAGATCAAGATAGACTTGTAGAATTATTAGGAATTCATTTATTTTCCTCGAAATTATCTAGATAAAGTTGTTTTAATCAGATAACTTTTCTATTGAGTTATTTGAATTAAAACTGAGACTTTATCTTATAGAATCTCGGGTGAAAAATAAAAGATTCGTTGAGATATTAATCGATAGTTTGGCATGCCAATCCTCAAGTTCAGCTTGTCAATGGGGCCTGTTCGGCCTGTCGATCATCTTGATCGGCCTGCTGATGAGTGAAGGATAAGATCATGCGTTTTTACGTGGATCTTATCAGATATTGATCCGAATTTGATTCCGATTCAAATTTTGAGACCTAATCTAATAAGGACTGACCCTGGACCTAACCTCTATAAATAGGGACTAAGTCTTAAGAATTATTTAGATCAATTGAGAGATTAAGAGTGAGGCTCTGCTGTTGAGAATCTAGAAACTCCCTAAGAGCTCTTGTTCACAAATCATGAACACTTGCTTTGGATTCTCTCAATTGGTTGGAGGAGAGTCACCTAAAGAGAGAGCTATACATGTGAGCCCACACTCACTCTGATCGTGGATAGAGAATAGCAAAGAAGACCAGTTCGTTGAGGCTTTTCTGGAACGTCACTTCTCTTCACTGATTGCAACAGCTTTTCGACGCACAAATGTTAGTAAGATCTGGTTAATTTATGCATATAACATGTCAAACTTGTGTTTTAATAAATACTTTGATATAAAATTTTTAAAATTCTGCTGCGTACTATTTTTCCAACAATTGGTATCAGAGACATAGTTTTTACATAAATTTACGAGTTTGTGATCATGTTATGTTTACAAACACATTAAGGATGGGAAGATGGTTTTTCTACTGCTCCATGTAGATGACATTCTGCTAATTGGAAATGACATTGGGGCATTGTCATTTGTCAAATTATGGTTGACCAAGCAGTTTGACATGAAGGACTTGGGTGAGGCTAATTTTGTTCTCGGTATCCATATCTTTCGGGATAGGAAGAACAAAATGATAGCTTTGTCCCAGGCCAGCTACATAGATAAAATTCTCAGGAGGTTTGCAACGCAGGATTCCAAGAAAGGTGTGCAACCATCTAGGCATGGAATTACTCTTTCTAAGAAAGATTCTCCAAAGTCTTATGAAGAAAGAGAATACATGAAGAAGGTGCCTTATACTTCGGCAGTGGGTAGTTTCATGTATGCCATGCTTTGCACATGACCGGATATTAGTTATGCGGTCAGGATTGTAAGTCGATTTTAGGAGGTTCTAGGACCAAACCATTGGGTTGCGGTAAAACATTTTCCAAGTACCTGAGAAGGACTCGAGGATGTATGTTTGAATATTCGGGTGAGGACTTGACTCCTTTAGGATATACTGACTCAGATTTTCAATCCTGTCTAGATTCAAGGAAATCGACTTTCGGTTTTGTGTTTACTCTAGGCGGTGGTGCCATCAGTTGGAGAAGTGTGAAGCAAGATTGCACTTCGGATTCAACGATGGAGGCCAAGTATGTGGCAGCTAGTGATGCTTCGAAAGAAACAGTGTGGCTCCGCAAGTTCCTTGGGAATCTTGAGGTAGTTCTTGGTATGGATAAGGCAGTATCACTGTACTGTGATAACAGTGCAGCGATAGCTAATGCTAAGGAACCAAGATTTCACAAGAATAGTAAACATATTAATCGAAAGTATCATGTGATAAAGGACTTCGTTGAGGGTGGGCATGTCACGGTATGCAAGATCGTGTCAGAGGACAATTTAGCTGAACCATTTACGAAGACACTTACTGGGAGAGTCTTTGAGAGGCACGTGGAGGCTATAGGGATGCGAGATTTGTCATATTTACTCACTTAGTGCAAGTGGGAGATTGTTAGACATGTATGTCCTAAGGAGTAAAAATGTAATAAGTTTTTAGAGACATTTTTATCAATAAAGAATTTATTTATTGTTTATATACCAAATCTTATCCTCTTTACGTTCATATTTGTTGAATGTATGTTAAACAAACAAAAGTCTGAGACTATTGATCTAAACCTTGAGAATTGGGCATATGATGGACAGATTATGCGGAAGATACGATTCTTAAGGTGATGGTCTAAATCATAAGATCCGTAATCGAGGGAATAAGGTTGGGTGCTTTATTCATATAAAGATTGTTATGTTGTCTATATCTCAATTGGGAGATGGTTTGTCTTGGCCATCAGAGATGGACTTTGTAAATAGAAACATTGACACGTTGTCATAGGTGACGATGTGTTGGATCGGAACATAAAGTGAATTGATTTAGATTAATAATTCTGTCTCGGCAAATCGATTCACTTTAGACAATCATTTGTATTGTATCTTAATCCTGAGATGAATAGTGAGCCTGTTGTCTTGACTTGTACTTTTTGATGTACCAAAGGGTGACACCCACATCCTAATAGTGGTATGCATGCCGGTACGTTGGAGGCATAACTATTGATAGCGTAGACCAGTTATTCATAGATATGGAATCCATAGCTCCTCTTTAGGAGTAGTGATATCCTCTTATATGCATTATCATGTAATTAAAAAACTGGAGTGCTCAACCATTTGAATACATAAGTGTAACCGATTGGTATATTGTCTTTGGATGGTAAGTTTTTCGATGGTGAGATAATGGAACGTAAGATAAAAATAATCAAAAAGGTAAGACAAAACTTGTCCTTAAGCCGATTATGGATTTTCATATGGGGATACTATACACTGTGATATGTCATGGAGACTTAGCTATACAGGCTTCGTAATTCTATGTAGTTCGAGAGTGCAGCTCTAAGCTTTTAGTGAAGTAGCGTTGGAGTTGATAATTATGAAATATATATCTAAGATATTGGGTTTCGTAATTATCGGGAGCTTGAACTAAATAGGTTCATTTGGCCCTCTTTGCTAGCTCACAACATCTTGTAACGATACGGTATGCTTTTCCACCAATTGGTGACTTATATCAGATTTATTAGAGTGGTTGAAATTCGAAAGAATCAAATAATCCATGTCTATTAATCGGTTGAATTAATTTTGTGATAAAATTAATTCAAGATAAATTTGTTGAATTATTGGGATCGGAGAATTCTTGTCTGTTTGTCGGTTGATTTAATTTTGAATAAATTAGATCAAGATAACTTGTAGAATTATTAGAAATTTATTTATTTTCCTAGAGATTATCTAGATAAAGTTGTTTTAATCATATAACTTTTCTATTGGGTTATTTGAATTAAAACTGAGACTTTATCCTATAGAATCTCGGATGAAAAATAAAACATTTGCTGAGATATTAATCGGTAGTTTGGCATGCCGATCCTCAACTTTGGCCTGCCGATGGGGCCTGTTCGGCCTGCCGATCATCTTGATCGGCCTGTCGATGAGTGAAAGGTAAGATCACGTATTTTTACACAGATCTTATCAGATATTGATCTGAATTTGGTTCTGATTCGAATTTTGAGACCTAAGCTTTAGTATCTGGGATAAGTACAGCTCTAAGCTTTTAGTGAAGTAGCGTTAAAGTTGATAATTGTAAACTATGTATCTAGGATATTGTATTTTATAATTATAGGAGCTTGAACTGTATATGTCCATCAGGTCCCTTTTGCTAGCTCATAATAAATCCTGTAACGATTCAACATGTTTTTCCTATATATTGGTGACTTATGTTAAATTATTAGATTAGCTGAAATTCGATAAAATTGGATAATTTATGTTAGTTTATCGGTTGAACTAAATTTGTAAATTAATTCAAGATATACATTTTGAATTATTTGGATAATATTTTATTTTCTATGGGATTATCTAGATATGACTATATTAATCATATAACTTCTCTATTGAGTTATTTAAATTAAAACTAAGGCTTTATCCAAGATCCTCGGGTGGAAAATAAGATGTTCTCATGGATCAAATTATCACAAATTTGGCAGGTCGATCTGTTAGTTTAGCCTACTGTTGGGTTAAGTTTGGCAGGCTAATCCGTTAATTCAGCCTGCCGATCCTACAATGGTCTGTATACGCATTTTAGACATGTTTTTTTATCAGAAGTTGATCTAGATTCAAATTTTAAGGCCTTATCTGATAGGGATTAACCCTATACTCAACCACTATAAATAGGAGGCAAGTTTTCTCTGTTATTTAGATCAGTTGAGAAGCATAGAGTGAGTACTCTAGTTTGAGAAACTCTGAAACTCCATGAAAGCTACTATTTAACATCATGAATTTTAGCTCTAAGTCTTCTCAAGTGGTTGGAAGGAGAGTCACTGAAGGAAGAGCTGTACAATATATGACCACCCACATTCCAATCGTGGATAGAGAATAGCAAAAAAGACCAGTTGGTTGAGGTTCTTCTAGAATATTTTTCTCTACACAGATTCGAGCCAACTTCACTATACAAAAGGTTAGTAAGGTCTATCATTAATTTATGTATATAGCATGTCTAACTTGTGTTTTGAAAAATACTCTGATTTAAAATTTTTTTAAAAAAATTTTGCTGCGTACTCATTTTCCAACAAAAAGGTGAACATACCTCTCTTGAATACTATCAAATAGGTGCCCATTATGCCAAGTTTCTTAAGAAATTATGCACCACAAAACGAAAGCTCAAGGGTAATGAGAAGGTAAATGTAAGTGAATGCAATGTTAGATTTAGGAGCATCTATCAATGTCATGCCTTACTCAATTTATGTTTCCTTAAATCTTGGACCACTTAAAGAAATCGGTGTTATTATAAAACTCGCTGATTGTTCGAACGCTAAATCCAGAGGAGTTGTAGAAGATGTTTGGTGCAAGTGAATAAGATGGTCTTCCCAATGAATTTCTATGTTTCGAGATGGAAGATGAATCATCCCCCAACCTGATACCCATCTTACTAGGAAGACCATTTTTGAAGAGTGCTTCAACAAAGATTGATAGGCACGATGGAACCTTAACCATGGAGTTCGATGGTGAAATAGTTTGCTTCAACATCTTCAAAGCAATGACGTATCATAATGATTTACATTCGGTTTTTGCAGTTGACTTGATGGACACCTTTGCATAGAAAATGTTCAAGTTAACAAGCAAAGATGGATTGGAAGTTACTATCACTGAGAATCTCAAGCTAGGTGATCTCAAAGGACAAAAACAAGATGTACAATTGAGTGAAGAAGTGGAGGAGGCTATGGAGCATTTGTAGTCCTTATCATAAAAGGATAGGTATTATGGTTCTTACATTAAATTACTAATAACTAATGAGAAACTTCTATATTTTATCATACAAGCTCCAATATTAGAGATAAAACCTTTCCTAGATCACTTGAAATGTGTATACTTGGGAGAAAAAGAGACTTTGTCGGTAATCATCGTGAACAATCTTACACCGATACAAGAGGAGAACCTTATACGAGTTCCTAAAGACCACAAGCCAACAATTGGGTGGACTATTGCTGTAACGCCCCCTTTTAAGGACGTCACAGATGTTGTTACTTTCATACATTCATACTTGTTTAAACTTTAAACATAAACATAAGTTTAAAACTTATACGATACTTTAAATTATAAATATAATTAAACATACTTAACCAGGATCCATTCACATATTTTTTTTATAACATTGCTTAACTTATTTCATATCATAATTTATTCAATTACACTTTAAATCAATCGTGAACTTATTCTAATAAAATAGACATAGCAAGTTGTAAAATCATAAATTATAAAAACATCACATCACTTAATAGTTACATGCTCCCTCAGTTCGACAGGCCGAACGTGGGACTTCGGCAGGCCGAATATGGGACTTCGGCAAGCCGAACATGATCGGCAGGCCGAAATTCCTCAACAAGCAGGCCGACAGAGGCTTTACAAATCTAGATTAAAAACTCATCATCGTCCAACAGACCAAAAACGTGATCGGCAGGCCAAACTTTCAAACATTGGCAGGCCGACCCATGACATTCTGCAAGCCGACCGAGCCAAAATCCTTGAGAAAACTTAATTTGTAAAACAGATTCAACTTTTCATAAAAAATTGCGAAAGATCAAAATTCTTCAAAATGATAAAATAAAATATAAAACCATAGTTTAAGTATTCTTAAAACTTAACATAAAAATATGTTCAAAATATAAAACTTGATTTAAAGCATAAAAACTTTCTTCTTGGCATTCTTCTGGTTACAATTTATCGTGCTTTGTGCTCACACGCCTTCCCATGTCCTCCGCCTAATCCATGATCTTCTTACCCTTATCTGCAACATGACATAAAACTTGATTAAGCTAAAGCTTAGTAAGTACTTATAATTCTCACAATTTAAAATATTACATATACATCATCATCATCATTATCATCATATCATAAAAAGTGCCTTAAGAACAATTTCATAGAAACATATCTTTCATTATATTGACCATATTAAAACTTATTCTATTTTATCAAAGGGCCCAAGTGTTGCACCATGAACATTATTATAGGCGCACCGTCATGAGAGGAGAAGGATAGCTAATCTCAAACCAAACATAAAATCATAACATATCATTTCATAACATTGGTGTGCAACACTTATTAGGTGATACATATGTACATAATTTTCATACTTTGAAACATGTCATCATCATACATGCATAACTTTAAATCATGATAATCTTTCATAAGAAATCCTTTAAGGAAAATAACCATAAAATGATCATAAATATCATTGTGAACATATCATCAAACCTTGTAAAACGTGTCATGTTGCATGTGAGAATGTACTTACCGTAAAAGCTAGCTTACTTAACCTTAATATGCTTTGGTGACGACGCCGCGGTCTCGATGTGCTCGTTCCTATGTGTGTTCATGCCATTTATCTATTTAAAAATACAATAAAATTAATACTTATCATAAAACATCCATTCATATAACATTCATATATACACTCATCTCATATTACAAACATAATTCATAACCATAATTGTGGAAACATAAAATTATCATCACATAAACATGTTATCGTGATTTTTTTTTTCTAAAATCATAAAAATTACCTTAAGCATGTAAAAACAAACCATACATTTCTAAACATGAAATTTGCCAACATTAATAATAATGTAGATGAATAATCTTTTGAAAACATTTTCTAATAATTTAAGATACATATATTTTAAATTTTAAAATTCATACAAACACCTTATTATCATGCATTTCAATATCATAGAATTATTTATCATCAATAAAAATCATTTAAACATATATAACATTTTATAAAACGAAAATCCAAAAATAACATTGTTAAAACAATTTTTTTGACTTAATCTCATAAAATTTCATAACATAAAATACACTCATCATACATTATACATGCACATTCTTGACAACTTTCATGAAAAACATCATTCATTTACCCCTTGAATAAACATTACATTTTTCATGCATCAAAGTTAAATAGCAATATTTTACTGTGAAGGGTAGATGATAGAAAATTCATAATTTATCATAGAAACATCGAATTGACTTGAAACTTGGGAAAGCATCACATAACACATACATGCATAACATATTAAAAATTCAAAACAAACTACAATATCTAGAGAAAGATATTGCAGACAAATTGAGGAGGAGAATTACTTTTCCGAAACCGAAAAACTGAGTTCTTACCTTAAAAAAATTTCTTCTCAAAACCCTTGAATTCAACCAATGAAAATATAAATTTTTCTTTCAATACTTGCATAGAATTTTTGAGAGGAAAGAGGATGGAATTCGTGGAGAAGAGAAGAGAAAGAAAGAAATTAGAAAACATCTCAGAACTGAGAGAGAGAAGAGTGCAAAGATGAGAGAAAAAGTGAAGAAAAGAACGTTAAATTTTTTTTTTTAACGTAATGAGCATAATGAAAATTCATTACCCTCCATTAAGTCAAAATTTTTCTGACTCATTGATAGCAAATGGCATGGAGGAAGGAGAGAAAAGATGGAAGTCAAATAATCACTCATCACTTACCATGTTTTGCCCTCTAAAAATAGGAAACCATTCAAAATAAAACCAATCAATGCGAAGTCAAACCTTTTCTTTCCTTAACTGACAAAATTATTCCATTAATATGCCAATTAATCACAATAAATCACCCATTTAACGTAATTATCTCAGCCATAAATTTGGAGAGATTTCTATCGACTGCTCGTTAGCTGTGTTTGGCCTGTCGATTTTCCTCCTTCGGCCTGCCGGTTTCACCAAGTTCAGCCTATCGATGGTTCCCACCGGCTTGTCGATCTTTGTCAAACTGTTTGGCCTGCCGAACTGTCCTTATATACCATACATTAAAACATTCAATTCATCGATGCATCATAATTGAACATACATTAAAATAATCATGAACACTTGAGCACAACGATTCCATGCGGTCGTCACCTGTCATAAAACTGAAAATAAAAGTTAGTAACATTAAAATCATATATCATAACATATAACATAAATTTATTAATAAAATTTCCTTAACGTTGTTACTAACTTAACAAGATCCATTACATAAAAATAGATGGGTGTTATAATTGCCGACATTAAAGGCATAAGTCCATTTATATGCATACATTGGATCCTACTTAAAGAAGGATAGAAGCTAAAGAGGGAGCCTCAACAAAGGCAATGATGGAAGTTGTTAAAAAGGAGATACTAAAGCTCCTAAATGTTGGGATGATCTACCCTATTTTTGATAACAAGTGGGTGATCTCAGTCTAAGTTGTTCCCAAGAAATCTGGCTCATCATGGTGAAAAATGAAGATAATAAACTACTACCCCCTCGAGTTCAAACCAGGTAGTGCGTTTGCATTGACTATCGAAAGCTTAATTTAGCTACTCACAAGGACCACTTTTTGTTGTTGTTCATCAATCAAATGCTTGAAAGGTTAGTTGGTCACTCTCACTACTATTTTCTTTATGGATACTTAGGTTATAATCAAATTGCCATCGCACCACGAGAAAATAACATTCACTTGCCCTTTCGGGACATTTGCTTACCGACGTATGTTGTTCAGTTTGCGTAATGCTGTAGCCTTGTTTCAAAGTTGTATGGTAAGTATATTTTCTGATTATATGAAAAACATTATAGAGGTCTTTATAGATGATTATAGTGTCTATAGTAATTCATTTAATAAGTGCTTACATAATCTTATACTAGTGCTATGCATAGAAATTAACCTTGTGTTGAACAAGGAAAAGTGTTACTTTATGGTAAATTAAGGGATAGTTTTGGGGCATTTTGTTTCTTCCAGGGGTATTGAGTTGATGGGTCTAAAGTAGATCCTATGTGTTATTTACTACCTCCCACAATTGTATGGGAGATTTGTTCTTTTCTTGGACATGCAGGTTTCTACCATAGGCTTATCAAAGATTTCTCGAATATATCATTGCCCCTATGCAAAATTCTTCGAAAGGATGTGGTATTCAACTTTGATGACAAGTGCAATGAGACATTTGAAATTTTGAAGAAGCTCTTCACTTTAAGACCCATGATCAAACCACTAAATTAGGATCTTCCTTTTGAAATCTATGATGCTAGTGACTATGCAACAAGAGCTGTTTTGGGACAATGGGTTGGAAGACTTCCTCAAGCAATTTCCTACGCACCCCAAACACTAAATGATGCATAGCTTAACTACTCAATGATTAAAAAAGATGCTTTAGAAAAATTTTGATCTTTGCAGCTCTCAGGTACTTGATCACAAAGAAAGATATAAAACCGAGGCTCATAAGATGGATTCTCCTCTTGCAGGAATTCAACTTGGAGATCAAACACAAGAAAGGAACTGAGAACTTGGTGGCAAAACATCTTAGCCGCCTCATTCATGAAGAGGAGGTTTTACCTTTGCAAGAGAACTTTCCTGACGAGTAACTACTTTCGGCGAGTGTGACAACCCATAGTATGTAAACATCGTCAACTATTTAGTTAATTGGAGGATGTCAGATGACTTAACACGAGCTGGAAAAGAAAGCTCAAAGTGTTGCCAAGTACTAAATTTGGGACGGCCTATATTTGTGGAACCATTGATCCAACTAGGTGATAAGAAGGTACATTCCTAAAACTAAATTTCAGTCTATACTCACCTTTATGCATATGGAGGATGCTTTGGACCTAAAAGGACGACACATAAAGTCCTTGATTATAGTTTTTATTGGCCATCATTGTTCAAGGATTCATATCTCTTTTGCGAGTCATGTGATTGTTGTTAAAGGGCAAGTAATTTGGATGCTGGAAATCAAATGCCACAAACCTCTATTCTTATTGTTGAAATCTTTGATGTTTGGGGCATTGATTTCATGGGACCTTTTTCCTCTTGTTTTGGTTATTTTTACATTATGCTTACAGTTGATTATATCTCAAAATGGGTGGACACTAAAGCCACCAAGACTGACGATTCTAAAGTTGTTGTAGATTTTGTAAAAGGCTAACATCTTTGCAAGGTATGAAATACGAAGGGATATCATCGGTGATTGAGGAACCCACTTTTACAACAGGTCAATTGAAGCTCTATTAAGGAAATACAATATCATATACAGAGTCCTTACTGCATACCACCCAAAAACAAGTGAGCAAGTTGAATTGTCCAACTAAGAAGTAAAATTCATTCTTGAAAAGATGGACAACTTGAATCATAAAGATTGGAGTTTGTATCTCGACGATGCACTTTGGCCATACAGGATGGCATACAAGACACCCATTGGAATGTCTCTATATAGGTTGATCTAAGCCATGTCATCTTCTAGTGGAACTAGAACACAAAGCATTTAGGGTAGTGAAGTAATCCAACATGGACATAGATGCCATAGGACAACAAAGGAGGCTTCAACTGTAAGAGCTAGAGGAAATTCAAAATGATGACTAAGAGAGCTCGAGAATTTACAAAGAAAAAACTAAGGCTTTTCACAACAAGATGATATCCCGCAAAACTTTTATTGTGGGACAAAAAGTTCTTCTATTCCATGCATGCCTTAAGTTATTTCCTAGAGCATGAAGACAAGAAACACATTCAAAGCGAATGGACATCACTTGAAGCCATACTATGAGGGAATTATAACACACAATGTAAAGCAGGTACTGCTCAACGAGGACACTAAATCAAGTGCTTATTGGGAGGCAACCCAATGGATGGAGAGCATGCTATAACTGATTTGATATTTCTTACTCCTATCTATTCTATCTTTTTATTTTTTCATTTGTATTTTTTTATATATTTTCACAAAAAAATTGAAAAAATGAAAATGTCAAAACTTCCATCAATTAGGTAAGTCCTTTACACCTAATAAACCTTTTTTTTAACATTTAGAATAATGTTCAATTCAAGTTTGGGAGTATGGCACCAAAAAACCAAAAATTCAAAAGAAATTAATTTTTTTTTGCCTTTCTGTTTCTTTTAGTTTTATTTTCTTTAAAAAAATGTGTATTGTTTTTTAAGTTAATGTCTAAGGTTGATGATAGAACTTGTTTTGAAATATGTATAACTCTTGAGAAATGATAAACATTGTGTCCGTGTGTGTTTGATTCATCTGTTGGTTCTATTTTGCTTAGATTTCTCTGAACATTTAAATGCACATAATCATGATCACTTAATTGTTTACAAGCTTAGAGAACCTTATGCACATTTTACAACTTTTAATGATCTCATAAACTCTAGAACTTGTCTGATTATCTCTAGAGGCGAAATCCTAAGCTGCACGACATTAAAGATATAATTTAGGCGATCTTTGGACTGTCTAAGCGTTTCTAAGCTTATCCTATGATACACGTTTATTCCTAGTCAACCAGTTGAGCCTTATGTTTCCCTTTTTCTTTGTCACCCATAAACTATCACTTAGCTATTATTTATTGTTTATACTTTTTAACCCTTCACCTATAAACATTTTATTTATTTTGTGACACATTTTCAAGTTTATTCTTATATATGGGAGGAATGGTGGTATTGTGATATATTGTTTTGTATTGTCTATGTTTATTGTAACTTGTGATACCCATAACCAAAAAAAAAAAAAACAGAGAAAATGAAAAATGAATAAACGTGGATGACAAAAGAAGGCAAAGTTCAAATTTAGGGGTGTTTTGTAATTGGGATGTTTATTTGCGCTCGTTAAGAGTCAGTGAACAATGCATGTGTTTATGGGTGAATTGAACCTCACTTATATCCAAATATCCTACCTCTTATCGAAGCCATATGTTACAAGTTTTATAAAGCCCTAATGGTCCTTAAGTATTTTGTTGCCTTCATTAGTAGATAAAGATATGGAAAACAAGCCTATGGAGCTCCAATTCCCTTAGCCAGAGATCTAACTTCAACACTGATTTGCATAAACTAATTCGGTTATGGCACCTAACAGTAATTGGTTATTCACACACGCACTCACAGGTTGTAAGTAAGATAGAGTCGGTATTTGAATTGAACTCTACACATTCATTATGTTTTAAATTTTTCTTGAGTTATAGAAGTTGTAAAAATGTTTAGGTCTATAAATTCATGAACTCAAAACTCATTTATTTTATGTATTTTTAGTTTTAATCATTCTTTTTCTTTTGTTTGAGGACAAGCAAAGTGCTAAGTTTAGGGGCATTTTGATAATATATAAAAATGTACGTGTTTATTAGTTTAAAATAATTATTAAGCATTTTATTTGCTATTAAAACCTCTAATTAAACATTTCTATGTGTTTCTAGCATTTTAGTTTGATTTCTGTAAAGTATGCCCAGTTCCATGTTTTTATTGTTTAATTATATTCTTGGTAGTTTTTAGAAGTTTTTTAAGTATTAATTATTTTATTTTTGTAAGTTTAATTAAGTTTTATTTTGATTTTGATTATGATCTTTATGTTTGATTTTTAAGTGTGTTCTTAGCTTTAATTTAGATTTGTGTTAAAAGTATGTTTATAATATTTACTTATTTTTAGTATTTTTTGTAAAATAATTATTCCTTTGGTTTATTTGCAAAGATTAATGGAATTGGGGTTAAAATAGAAGAAAAAGTGCAAGCATCATTGAGCTTCAGCGAAAGAATTAATTTTTGGAAGTTCTAAATAAGCACTTTTGAGCCACAAAAAGTTGAGCTAAGCTGCCCCTTCAGCCGAGCCAAGTCACACCTTCCTTGTGTCTAAAGTCCCGCCTCTAACCGAGCCGAGGAGCCAAGCCACGACGTAGCCGGCCACCCACGTGGGCTGCTCAGTGTAGCCTACGATTTGTTGTAGGAGTGTCCATATGCACCGACAATCGTAACCATCTGCGGTGCTCACTAAAGATGCGTTCAATGGCTCGTATTTCTCCTAGTTGGGCCGCCAAGTATGCCTTACTCCTAGCGGCTGGATTGGTCAAAATCTGCAGATCAATGCCCAGATTCACATTGTTTTGCCCTCCCATAGGTCGGAAAGCACAGAATCTCACTCAAGAAATTCCGCTACAACGAGCTGCTAACAGAAGGAAGAAAAGAAGAGAAAAAAAATAATAAATACTAGATTTTTCACATTAATTTGCTTCTACAACACACCCGTCCCCTGAATTGCAGCTGCATAATTCTACCTAATCCTTCAGAGTTGTGGCATCTTCATCGGTTTTCACATGTTAAATTCTAAAAAAGAATCACGAGTTTGCCTATAAAAAGGCAGCAAATCTCCAATTCAAAGCGTCAATTCTTCGTTTAGAAAATCAATAAACACTCAGAATTTTGAGAGAAAAATCAAGAGAAATAGAGAAAGGAAAAGATATCTAAGGAGGTTTCTGTAAGAAAATTCTTAGAGATTATCATCATTTTTTAGATACTGCCAATTTTTGAGCTGCAATTGTTGTAAGTTTTCATGTTTTTGTTATTAATTCCAATTATGTCTAGCTAAATTTATTTTTGTTTAAGAGTGATTTCAAAGCCTTAGACATGATATTGTAGTTATTTGTATGAATTATTTTTCAAATTTTCAATTGAAATTACTTATGTTTCACTATAAATAATGCGTATGGTTATTTTCTTGTTTTATTTGGGTGTACAACTAAATGAGACTAGGAAATCACCTAATGCAACATTAAGAATATACATCCATAATTATCTTGTATTTTTAGCTATTAGTCGGGAGGCTCTTGTCTGATTGTGATGTGAAACATAACCTAAGTTAAATAAACCGAGTCATGTGCTTGTTGCTTAGATTAACTTATCTTTCTCAATTGAATGCTTCCATTAGATTAAATCTAAGAGCTTTTTCTACGTTATTGAATGTAAAAGAATTTAGTGGAGAGCTTGTTTTGCCAAAGTAAGGAAAGATCGAGATAGCTAGCTTGTTGTTATTTATGATTAGTAATTTTAACAAAAAAATGGAAATAATTCTATGATCATTAGAAAATTATTATCTAATGGTAGAGAATGAACCTTTAACTAGTTTTTATGAATTTTGCTTTCAAATTGTTGAATTTTGTTACAATTTTATTTATTTGAAATTGTTATTCTGATTTAAATTTTGAATTTAAATTTTGTTAATTTAATTTGTTACTGTAATTTAATTTTAATTCACATTTTAATTATCATTTATTTTGCAATATAATTTTATTTTTTTAGTTTTGTTATTTGATTTATGATGAGTAATTAGTCAATTAAATTCAAAAACCACCCTTTTAATTCTATAAAAATAACATATATATATAATATAAAAAATAAATATATATTTAATATAAATAATAATAATAATTTAATAACATATGCATTAAAATCAATCCTTATAGGAACGATACTCAACTCATCATTTATATTAATTGATACGACCATGTATACTTGCATGTACGAGAATTGCCGAATTAGTCAGAGATTTCTAGCCTCTTTGGAACTCCGACGAGCTCAACGACACCGACACAAGAGAGGAAAACTGAGAGATGAGCCATCAGAACTATGAAGATAGGAAAAAAAAAAAAGGGAGAGGGAAAGCCAAAAGAGAAAGAGAGAGAGCGGGTGACGAACGCTTGCGAGACCTTCGCTCATCGTGGAAGTAGAGGTGTTCGTTGGCGATGGTCGACATTTGGACCGGCACCGACGATGAAGAGCAGATCAGGAGAGAAAGAAGAAGAGAAAAGGGACAAGAAGGGAAGAAGAAAGATAAAAAAAAAAAATGAAAAAAAATCAGATATGTTTCTTTGGGGTATTTTGGATTTTTTAGGTTTGTAAAATATTGAATTTGCTATTTTCTACACAATTTTAAAAACTTCTGACGTTATTCATCAATGCAATAGAAAAATCTTCTACTTGGTACAAATCTCTCTCTTTCTCAAACCAGGCCAAAAAAAGTTTCAAAGTTGTCCCACATGCTAGTCATGAGATTAGTTCCCATATGATAGGTCGTCGTAAACATTTGAATAGTTATTAATGTAAAGCTAAAAACGAGGGACTAAATAGCTATTTCTTAAAGTACGATGCTAAAACCACTACTAGTATTTAATAAAGCTATCAATATGGGTTGGCCAGCCTAGACTTGGCCTAAATCTTCATCCCACATAAAGAGCAGAGCTAGTACGGTTAGTATTTTGCTGTTATTGGTGATACTACTACTACTATCATTATTATTATCATAGTCTAAGGAGAATGAGAGAAACAATAGATTTTTGAGGCTTTTTGAAGTAAATAGCATGTTTTAAAAATATTGGTAATAAATAATAAATTTAAAATGTAAATAATTTATTTACTATGTCAATAAGAATTATTTACACTATAAACAAGAGAGTAAATAAATTATTTGCATTATAAGCCCATTTACTACGTAAATGAGAACTATTTACATCGTAAATAAGAGGGTAAATAAATTATTTACACTATAAATTTGCTATTTACTACAAATATTTTTAAAATTTTGTCATTTACTACAATTAGTTATATAAAAAAAGTGTTATTTATAGCAATTTTTATACTTTTTTTTTTATTTTCTTATATAAAATGCAGTTCGCCCAGCTTGAACCTAGGTTCGTTGGACTTTCAACAAGGTTGAACCTCCTCCTCTTATCTTTTTTGAGCCAACACGGCCCACACTTTTATGGAGATCAGTCAGCTTGACTCATTTTTTCCTTTTCGTCTGTAGAGTCGCCCAAATTAATAGCTCTAGTATTTCGTACCCACACCCGAATACAAAAGCAAATCCCGCAAAGTGAATACCATAAGTAGAGCCCACTTATTAGTTGTAGTGCTCAACATGATAGTGCTTCAAGCATTTTTCTTTGTTAAAAACTATTATTTTTATTTTATTGGTTTAATTTTACTTAATATTCAAATTCTGCATGGTACGATATAAAAGTATGAAACTTTATATGTTACCTTTTTATTTTCATAATTTAGCATCTATACCACTTTTAATTTGAATTTTATAAAAGAAAACATTGCAACAAGAATAGTTGCAATCATAAATTAATGAATCAACACACAATTGCCAAACAAACACTTAGGGATGAAAGAATTCAAACTCTACACTTTATCTAGTCGTGTAAAATTACCACCAGGCTAATATCTTCAACCACTTCTATATAAGATTTTTTTTTTAATTTTATATCATATGATTTATTTTTCTCGCCTGAGAACACTTCTTTTACAATTTTCCTCGTTACATAAAATATGATTAGCAAATGATTAGACTACTGCCATTTTGAGCAAAGAGGGAGGGGCGGTTTGTTCGCGCCAGCAGGTGGCAAGAATATTTCGTGTGTGTAAAAAGCAGGCTTCATTATTGCTTGCAAGCCCTAAAAACGATAAAGCCAGAAATTCAGCATACACGAGAGAAAACTTGAAATACAAAAGCAGTCTAAAATGGGTTGCGTTACACTTGAAGAATGTAGGGTTTAAAAGCGTGTTGAGGTTAGTTTACACGCAACATTTCCACGGTAAATGAAAAAGTACAGCACACCAAAGGTGAAAAAGATACATTCGTTTCCACTAGCTTTTCTTTTACAAAGGATATGAACAGTTAATTATAAGTATAGAAATTGCGTCAATAATTAATCTCACATCTACCAAATTATTAGACACCAAACCTTACCCAACAAGACAGATCCACCATACAACAAAATCAGCACACGAAATTATAGACGAGAAGAAACAGAGAGATTGCACATAGGCAGCTAAAAAACAGGCAGCAGCAACCACGTTTCAACCATGCTTCTCTACATTGATGGCCTAGTCTCTATCAACAAGTAATGCCGACCTTGATCTTTGCGTTCCCGGAGAACACCCAGTGCGGAGTCGTTCCATTCCATTGAATCAATGGACGTTGATCCCAGGGAAAAAACAAAAAAAAGTGCAACGATAAATATGATTATGTCTTGGCATTTTTTGGTTCTAATCACGTATTATCAATGTGAAAGCAGTCAGCAACTCCTAAATGCTTTGCTAGCCGAAGAACAGCAGCCTGCACAACTTCAGACATTGTAGAGACAGAATCAGGAAGAGACGGTAGGCACGTGGGCAAGCATTGCTCGCCATCTTCTGGAGGACAGAAGAGATACAGCACCGATCTGCAGAATATGAATCTGGAAATAGAGGCATATATCATCAGCATAACCTCCATCTCAAACAAGTGTTGGCATATTTTAGCCATTAGAGTTCCTGTCATAATTCGTGCAATGATGCAGTCCTTGTTCAGTGGCACGATGCCATTTGGACATCAGGATCTATCTAGTGATAAAAGTTTGTTGACTTGTAAATCGAACTCATTTGTGGGAAAGACCCATTATGATTCATTTTTCAAGTCAACAACAAGTTCTACGATCTTTACCAAAAACAATTGGAAGTTATCAACTAAAATTGAGAAAGAATGTTGCAACCTGCTATATGAAAGCTCATACCTCAGAATAAGTCGCCGGAGAAATGGATCCAATAGAACTTGTGCCCAAACCAGATCTAGACTTGTTGATGTGCATAGAATTACTTCCCACTCAGAAAACGCTTTGGAGAGTATTTCCTCAGCATCATTATAAACATCCTACAAAATGAGACAAATGAGAAGACACTTGAGACATTTGATTTAAGGAAGTATAAAAAAGTTTGAATTAACTTACCACTTCAGTATCTGAACATGAAAGGCCGACTAATTGGCAAAATGCTGACAGAGGAGCAGTCAAGAAAAAAGTAAACTGACTTCCATTTTGTGTTTTATCTGCATCGGATGTGTCCTTAAACACAGGTTGCAAAGGTGACAGAAGTAGAGCAGCTGGCTCACCCCTCTCTACACCATGCAAAACCTGAAACATTCACAACAGGCAAATAAGTTGAGAGGGATGACAATCTGATGCAGATGGATCGATGCATCGTGTAAAATAAATAAATAATAAAAAACCACCCTCCATAAGCATCAAAGGGGCCAAACAATCTCTTAACCGTGTTTTCCATCCATGTTTTCCGTTTTTTGAACGGATTCATAAACCATATTAAAGGCTTGATGCTAGTTAATCACCATATGTTGGCAAGAACTACAAATATTTTCTGCAAGTGCATTTAGCCATATTAAAGAGGCCCTTCTAAAGGTTTACATCGCAACCGGATGGGTGTTGATGCCCAAAGGAAGTTAAGAATTTATGTGTCGTTTGGTGCGTAAGTTCTAAACCATAGAAGTGGTTTTAAACCACAGAGACGGTTCAAACTGGCGTTTAGTGAAATAATAACTAAGGTGGTTGAAGACGGTTTTAAACCAACCTAAACACTGAAAATTCAAACTTTGCTTCCCCCTCAAGTTCAAGCAGTTTTGAACAATTTTCTATCGTAAAACCATTCTCATTCTTGTTTTCCTTCACAAACGATAGTTTTTTAAACACCAATTCTTGTTTTGAACCATTATTCTTATCTTAAACCTTTAAATTCTAGTTTAAAACCACTGCTTAAACCACATGGTTTAAACCCCACAGTTTAAATCATGCGGTTCTAAACCAAACCATTCCGAACTTGCACAGCAAACGAACCCTTAAACATTTCCCGTTATCCTTAATTCTGCTTTGTCGGAAGAATATTTTGGATTCTGCGTATTTGGAAGGTTTTATTTCTGTTTTTCCTCTATTTTGAGGATATCTCATCCTCTTTTTCAATTTTATTGTTTCACTTATTATCAATAGAATTTTTCTGTTATTTTAGCCGAAAAAGAAAGGCTACAACTATAGCATTGGCGTATGTGACTGCAGGGTTGCATCAATAACGACAAAAAGACAATTGATTAACTTTGTAGTTTTTAGCAAAGATAAGACCTGGAATCATTATATCTCAGAACTTGGTTCAAGTAGACATCACAATGATTAACTTGTTATTATTAATTATTATTTTTGTTGTTTTTTTTTTCTTTTTTGCTAGATATTATTGTTGTTATTGTTATTATTGTTATTGCTATCGTTATTGTTATTATTATTATTACTGTTATTATTGTTATTGGTAATAACATTAATAAAAAAGAAAAGAATGAACGAAAGAAAAATTATGAAGAAAAACATAGTCAGTTACAGAGAAAAAAAAAAAAAAAAAAAAGGTAACAAACTATGATCTTATAACTATATTTTACTGCACAGACAACATTGAGCCTGGAAAGTCATGCACAAGTTTTGACAAACCTGCCTTGAATGCATGGCTGCTGTCACTATCAATAATCAAGAAAAGCGGTCTACGCGTAAATGGAACAATATCTCCAGGATAGAGATTGTTTAAACCTGAAAATCCAAAGAATAGCTACATAAGAATGATAAGATGACGCCTACAAGAGCTTAATAAAAACCTAACTGCTCATAGTAAAAGAATTACTGTTTATTTACTATGCTGTTATTGGCACCTACCAGCATTTCCTCTTGGCCCAAACCAAAGATATTTATCATAAAACCCACTTGGCGAATCTCCCTTGCCACAAGAATCAGACAGGGTATTGTTCTGCTCGTGGAGAGACACAGCTTTGTTTCTTGGTCCTAAACATTCCATCTGACTAACATTACGACCAACCTTCCCTGCATAATTAATGATCAAGTTTACTTACCTTGGATGACAGAACATGAATACTTAACTCTTTACCATATCAAAAGTAACTAACCTGAGGCTGAAAGGTATACAAGCACAATACCATCTGGGGGAAGTTCCTCACAAATTGTAGCCAAAACCTGCCAAGTGCGAGAACATCATGCGTTAAACATAAGCTTTGCCAACCATACACCGACAACAGAAGAATTTCTTTTGGGCATGGTCAGGTATAGATGACCAAACTTCAGTCTCACAGACGATTCTCATCATAATTGTAATCAAATGGAGCAGTTTGGAAGAAAGGCCCTCAACCAAACCTAATGAAACTTCATAAGATGAATGTAGTGACCGACTATATCAAGCCAAGTGCAACTATTAACAGAAGAGTTCCTGTGTCAGGCATTGATGGTTAAAAGCTGATGTTCACAAACACCTTGTTGAAGAAAAAAAAAAAGAAATTTCATCTAATGCAGCAGCTTTGAAAATGGGCCCCTTTGCCCAATGGAGCTTCATAGCCCAAAGATAATAATAGTAATAACGGAACCTATCAACACCCAAAAAAAAAGAAAGAACGGAAACTGCAGAGGAAACTGCAGTAGATACCATATAACCCACAAGGAATCAACTCTGTAAAACTCACCGCTATCAAATGGGTCACAGACGGACGATAGAGAATAGCTTTCCTTGGGTTTGGAGGGAGAGTTGGATCAGTCATGTCTGCTGCCAAGTTCATATCAATTAGTCCAGAAGCCCCAGAATGATCGGTAAAAGTTCCATTCTCCTTTGGTTCAATTGGACGCTTTTGGTAAAAAGATCCAGTTGGCTCCCATTCCAAACATTGCAGCATTCTGAATGTGTCCAACGTAAGTTCAGCAAATTTAACCTGCAGGTGAAAGCATACAAACACTTAAAAAGCTTTCCATTTTTGCAGGGTGAACATGCTGATTTAACTCCAAATGAATTAAATTTCTAAGCCAGCAGCGTGAATTAAACTATTTCACCTCATTCCTGTGATGGCTTGTCAGCAGTGCATCTTGAAATTTCAAAACCTTCTTTGCATGAAAACGAGCCAAACATGGAAGAGATTCTGGATGAGTATCAAATGTTGCACAATACCGCAATGGTCGGACATTCATAAAGGCTGTATCAACTTTTATAAATCGAAAAATTTCTTGCACTACTTGCCTCCATTCTTTGAAGTTAGTATCCTGAGAAGAGACGGTTTAGCATGTCCATAATCAGGTAACTATAAAAGTTGTATACAGGATATAATCAGAGGAAAACTAATCCTATCTACATATATTAGGAAAAAAAAAGAAGATCCAATGAGTAGCAAAGAAGATATCACATATCTTCGAAAATTAATGAATGATTCCGATAAACTAATGATGAGGAACAACAGATATAAATAGTTAGGAATTTAAGGTTAAGTTTATCTACTAGGATTCTTTAGAATTTATTTCGTTAGTGTTATGTTTATCCTGTTGTTAAGGTTTATTAAGCTACAAATAAAGATATTATCTGTATTTTTACTTTGGACCTTGATAATTATTATCAAATTTGCATATACAGATTTCCTCTTGATTGTTCTCTTCTTTCTAGCTTGCTCACCTTCTCTCTCTTTCTTTAATCTATCTTGGCAATTCGTATTAAAGCAAAGTCAGTCTTATTTCACATTGTTTTATTCTGAGTTTTAACTCGTCAGATTCGAGTTCTCCTACCAGAGTAAAGTGATGAGGAACAAGAGATACTAGTGTTACAATTATTTAGGATTTATCTTAGTTTATTTTATTAGTGTCACATCCAGCTTATTATTAGGGTTTATTTAAGCTATAAATAGACCTAGTATTTGTATTTTTCACTCTGGACCTTGATGATTATCATTGAATACACAAATTTCTTCTCTATTGTCCTATCTTTCTTCTAAATTCGTCATCATCTTCTCTCAATTTTTCTCTTTCTCTAATCTATCTTGGTCCTATATCACAGAAATTTTAGCCACAGCTGTTTCACAACATTTTCTTTTTTTTTTTTTTGAGCTAAAAGACGTTTCATAACATAAATAGAACCGTGTATGATTAAGTCTTACTACCTAACCAAACCAATAATCCAGATTCCAGCGCAGTAAAATATAACAAGAGAAAACAAATTATATCAGTCGAAGTACACTAGCAATAAATGGCATTTAGGATTTCCTCTAAAGTGGTACTCAACTCTTGTTCTCTGTCTTGGTGTTGTTTCTCACAAAAACGAAAAATCTGTGTAAGTTTCCTGTTGCTCTTCAAATGAAACCTACAATTTTAAGGGGAAGTAAGGTGCAACAAACACAATTACTACTGGTTTTCGAATATTTAACCTTCCCAGGTATAGATTTTTACATGTCAGGTCTTCCCACATTTCTATTTATGTGTGTGTAGATATATACATGAGATTTTTCAATGACGACTTAGTAGCGTATTAACAAAAAACAAAGTGCGAAAAATTGTTTTGCTGGCTTCACCCTACCAAAGCAAAGACATATCCAGCCACACCAAATTATAAGGAAAAGTAAAAAGAACAGCTCTGCACAAATCATTTCCTAACCCATGGAAGCTAGTAAGTCAACTGGTAAACTGAATGTGGCACCAATTGTATGGCCTACAACACAACACTCGGTATTTATGTTGGTTGATGTAGGAATTATATTAAAACTACTATTCTAACCAGTTTCTTTTTCAATTAGTAAATCACAAGCGGTAAACTGCATGTCCTTAGCCAAAAAAGAAATGGAAAAAGGCGAGAAAAGAAGAAAACTCTGTTTGACTGTTTCTTCAAGTCACCAAAAGAACAAAATTTTTCTTCCATGATTTTTCTTCCTTTTTTTTTTTTTGGTTCCTTTTTTTCATTATCTTTAACATCTCTGTCTAATATCTGTCAGCGTGATGCCACTTCCATAGTTAAACCCAACTGAGTCAGTGAGTTGCCTGGTCCACCAGGAACAACTGGAAGCACCAGTTTAGAAGAACAAAAAACCTTCAGAAATAAAACGTACTCAATTAACTGATTAAATACATATCAAAATTAAATAATTAAACCATGTATTAACTTTAAACAGAGAAACTCGCGGAAATTATGTACATTTAGATGTCTAATCAAATTGCAAATAAAATATGACAAATATAACCGATCTAACTACAGCAATTAGTACTACTAATTCCGTTCCAAAGGACTGACCGATTAGTGGAAGGAAGAAGATTATTAAGTATTCAATTTGTAGAACTAAATTAAACTAAAAATAATAAAAGAAAAATTTACCCGAAAATTGGCTTTACTGTCATCAACGAGAGCCTTGAAGCGGTCCAAGAGATGCTTGACCATCTCCGTCCGGTTCAAAATGAAGGAGACAAGCAAAAACCTTGCGTAAAACCTCAATTCCTTGAACCTAACACCGAGATCCTTCCCGAAACCCTTGGATCCCTCGAAGTAGCTGCGGTTGAGAATGGCCTCGTAGAAGACGCAAGCCTCGACCAGGAACCTGGCCTCGCTGGTCCTCATGTACTGTCCGAAGTAGAGCTGGCCGATCCGGCTCGCGATCTCGCCGATTTCCCAACGGTTCAGACCGGCCTCCACCAGCCTCGCCCGGTTCTCTTGCTGGTACTTCCACAGCCTCATGTACGCCTTGAACACCTTCTGGAAGTAGTGCTGATTCTGCACCCGCCCGTACGCCGGCACGTCCCGAACCCTAGAGAACTTCCGGTCCGCGCTCTCCACCAGCGCTCGGAACGTCCTCGACACGACATCGTTCTCGGACATCTCCGGAGCCCAAAAAACCAACCGAAACTGGCCTTCCTTCTTCTTCAGTTTTCCGACCGACAGCGGCGATTTTCCCCGGCTCTCATCGGGAAATCTGCACCTTCATCCAGAATTTGCAGACAGAGAACGTATCACTTTTTTTTGGGTTTATATTATTATTATTAAATTAATAATTATCATGCTAACGTCATAATAGTTATGCTAATTTTCTCTCCTTCTTTCTCTTTTGTTTTTTTTGGCTTTATTTAGTTTTGCTTTTCGGCTTTTGCTTTTGGTGTTCGTTTTTGGTCACTATTTTAGTGACGAAGAGAGAGAAGAGAGAAGGGGGCGCATTTTGTGTTAAGTTTGATCGGTGAAACACATGTGGGAGTAGTCAGGGGTGGTGCGGTTCCCTTTGAGGCTTTGATTGTGTGGTTTTCAGGAATACGTTTACGTCTGTCTGAGTGATTTCTGGCCGCTGACGTCTCTAATATTGAGATCAACTCATTGATCGCCGCCACGTGCTTTCGTCCCACTGGATTTATTTTCATTGCTGTGTTTCGGACTAATGTTTTGTATTTTCTGACAAACTTACGCCTGAGAGGAATAATGTTTTCTTTCGAGGGATTTTTAAAAATAATCTTTTGAAAACAATTTATTTGGTCAATAATTTTTTTTTTGACAGTTTTGACATTAAAAAAAAGATCAAAACGGTTCCAGTTTTTTTTTTTTATCCTGTTGAGGTTTTTTATCCTACTATAGTCATTTTTCTTCTTTTTTTGAAAAAAATTAAGACAATTTACCTGCACAAAAAAGTGTGTTTTTTTTGTTCCAAAAAAAAGAAGACTTTTACTCAATTTGAAATTTTTTTTTGCCTTTTTGTCAAAATCATCCTTTTCTTTCACTCTCTAAAGATATAAATTGAAAAGTGTGTTTTGGCATTGAAACCCATTGGTTTGAAGTAGTTCAATAACAGTAAAACTAGAGGGTGAATTTTTCATCACACATCATTTATTAAGATATATTTTTTATAAATATTACACCTATTTATTTTTTATATAATTTAATATGTAATATAAATGATAATATAACATAAATTTTTTTTAAATGTGGCATAAAAAATACAACTTTTAAAAATGTGACATAATATATAATTTTCTCAAACTAAATGTGTCAATTCCTTTAGGCAAAAAAGAATGTGGTTGACCCTAGCCCATTAATGAAAAGGGAGGCTCAATTCGGCCTGAAGGCCACATAAGCCTAAAACACATGCCACCAACACTTTTATAGGGAAATTTAAAAAAATAAAAAAGTATCTAATACCCGTTGCAAGGTTGGGCCTAAATCTTTGACCTAACAAAGGCCACAAGCTGGCCTGTTTGGTCATATTTAAATTAATACTTTTAGATGCTATAGTATAAAATAAAAAGTAGTTATAGTATAAATTTTTTACATGCTACAGTATATAAATTAAAAGTTTTGGTTCAAACCAATGTACTAAACACCCTATTAATGTTAGGGACTTTTCAATGGAAATTCTTGGAGGTTATATATGTTTTGAAATTATTAAATATAATAAAAATTTACTTTAAACACATACACTACTCAAAGATAGACACTCGGCATCTTAGAAATTGTCGAAAAATAAACAATAGTAATTGAATTCTTGCATTATACATGGTTTGCTTAAAGCATACGAATAAAATTTTTTATTTTCTTTTTTTTAGAATTTAACCTTTTATAAATAAAAATAAACAATAGTAATTCAATTCTTGCAAGAAACAACAGGCCAGTATATAATTCTATGATTTTTTTTATTGTTTGCTCAGACCATGGGAATAAATATTAATAAATAATAGCTTTTGGAGGGTTAATTTCATAAATTTTCCATGCCTTGTGAATCTCATTTTAGTTTATGATTTTTTAAAACATCCTAAACTTAATCCTTCACCACTTAGTTTTGTTTTAGTTTTAGTCCTTTTTATTAGTTAAGTATTAGAAACAAAACAAAACATGAAAGAATTTGTTATAAGATGGGAGAGTTTTACACTATAGTAGTTGAAACAATATTGTCAGACAAGCCTTTTACTCAATATCACATGCATATTTTGCATTTTATTAGTTAAAAAAATGTTTTCTGTCAATACCACTTGTATATTTTATTTTCCTTTTTTACACCTCTTTTAAAATTTAGACATAGATTGAAGGTCAAGTTCATACGCTATTTATGAGAGTAAGCCGATCCCCCTATTAGTCTATTCGTCTACTTGCAAGTATATAAATATTAAGAGGTTTGAACAAATCCTTGGAAGACTAATTTAATGAAATTTCAGAAAAAGAAAATTTAATTTCAATATTTTATTTTTATGTTGATAAAAGTATAATGGAAGTAAAGCACAAAGAAATGGCTCTTGAATGTTCCATTGGCTACGCAAACATTACAAACGTAGCAATTATTTTTTATCTTTTTTTTTTGAAATTTTATTTGTGTTTAAATAATTAATAGTCCAAAACTAATGAAATTTTATGTCTTCAAATAATTAATAGTTCGAAACTAATGTAATAAATCCTCAAAAAGAAAAAGACTAACCTATTAAAATTTCAGTATTTTTTAGAAACCGTTAGTCCCTGCAGACAATCCTGTTAAACCTTTTAAACAAACAAACAATAGTCACAGAAATAAATTGTTTTCGACAAGTTATTCTGTAAGAACAATAACAAAAAAATAACACAGACACAATAAAATAGATGAACACCAAAAGTGATTACATAAAACTCAACTTGGAAAAAAAAAACCATGAGTATTAAGCATACCAACTTAAAAGAAGAGACTCTTATTACTTCGAGCGACAGTTACAAGGAAATTAGAATTATGTCTTTTAGCACTCTACCAATTCTAAACTCACAAAGTCTCCCCCTTCCTATAAGCCCTAGCTTAAACGGCTCGTCTTCAATCTAACTAATCTACTTCCATAATAACTACTTGCCTTCAATCGAACTAACTAATCCAAGTAGGCGATCCAATCTTGATCGATTTCTAACACAAAGATTAAGAGACAACGGTTAAGCCCCATTATGCTCTTGTTTTCTCTCACATTAAAGCTCAATAGAAACATAAACAAAATATGGAAGAGATTACAATAAAGTCTCCTACATACTCTATATGCCTAAGGATCTATTTGTAGTGCAGGTGATAACTCTATTACTCTATAAAATAGAGTTATTATAGCTCTTGGTATTGAAGTTGGCTATGCTTTTTAGATTTTATTTTTATTTTATTGAACTTTGTTCTATATTAGTTTTATTTTGTTTAATTAGATTTTATTTGTTTTAATTTAATTTCATTAAATTTTATTTTATTTAGTTTCCTTAATTTGTACATGTTAATTAGGTAAATTAGCAACTTGGTTGTGTTTAAAAAGGAACAATTGAGTAAAGATTCAAAATTTAAAATGTTCTAAGAACGAAATCCACATGCGTCTTCTATCAGCATTCGCCACTCGTCCCTTGGAATCGTTGCCTCGCGCCATCAGCTGATTTCTTGCATGCATGAAGCTAACACTAGGCGAGAGGTGCATGAGAGGCACACCAACTCCAATGCTTGGGCTCCTATGCGGCATGATTCAGTGAAACTTCCATGCACCCAGCGTGTAGCCCATTCCTGAGCTGCCACATCGCTAACTCCCAAATGCTTTTGGCCCCAACGAACTGTATCTCGCCACATAGAGTATCTCCATCACATTAAAATTTCAAAACTAATACAATGAATCCTAAAAAAGCAAGAAGACAAACTCATTAAATCTTTAGAGTTTATTCTTAAAAAATTAAACTATAAATTACAATAATGTATCATGTATTAAACACCATATCATGTTTGAAACTTTAAACTTCATTAAAAAAATAAGGAATTTTCTTGCCAATTTACTTGGTTTTATTATTTACCTTACCATTGTTGTTTTTAATATGTTGGGTTTTGTAAATCATCTAATATATTATCTTGTAGGAAAAAACAAAAAACCAGTTGAACCGAGTAGGTTACTTATGGATCACTTTTTTATAGTCTAATTGGTTACTATTGTCTAAAACTAACGACTAAACCGACCACTATGAACCGACTGTCATTGATAAAAAAACCTACCAGACCTCTCTTGCAAACGGTAGGTGTTTGGTGTGTATTTCTCAAAATCAACCTACTAAAAATTGACAAAAACCAACCGATGAGCACCCCCTAGTTGGTTGTGGTGAAGGGACCGACAAGGGTAGGGGTGACAGTGGTGAGGGGTGAGCAATGACATTGGTGAAGGGCAAGCAATGATGTTGGTGTGGGGGCGATGGGGGTGAGAAGGCTGACAAAGGTGGGGAGCGACTAGGGCGAAGTGGCCGACGAGGGTTGGGGCTGAGAGGCGAGTGGCGGCGTTGATGAGGGGCCAACAAAAGTGAAGGGGCAACGATAGTGTTGGTCACTAAAATGGGGGCCGACGGGGGTAGGTTGACAGTGTAGGACTCCTTTTTTTTTTCACTTTCTAATTTACACCTTTTCTTTTGGCAAAGACTTAAAATTAATGACTGAGACTTGATGCTTATGAATCAATGGTTGATAATTAATGGGCACTTTGGTCATTTTGTATCTAAACTTAACAGAGTTAAGTTTAAGGAGTGTCGATGTAATTAGTTTAAGTTAAGGGGTGTTTCTGCTATTTTAGTAAAACCCAGAATGTGTGAGTGTAATTTATGCATAAGATTATAATTATCTTCATTATCGTAATGAAATAAATTTACAGAAATAGTAGTAATTCAAAACTAATTATAGTAAATAATAGGTTTTGAAAACATTTGTAATAAATAGCAAAAAATAGAAAATTTACTCGATAAAAATATTTTTGCTTATATATTTACTAGGAGAAAAAAATTTACCACTCAATTTTCTTTATATTGCTATTTACTACAAACATTTTTAAAATTTAATATTTACTTTAAAAAGTTTTAAAAATCTGGCGTTTCCTCATTCTCTATAAATTTATAATCATGATCGTTATAATGATAAAATATTATTATAAATTCATCCACTATCATAAAAATGTAACTTTATAACTATGATCATCTTTGTTAATATGTTGAACATCGATATTATATATGTATATATATAATGATCAACAAACAAACATGAGCATAATGATTTGAGTTCTATGAAAATAGAATAAGATTATAAATATATTCATTATCATAAATATTTGTAACTTTATGATTATGATAATTATCACTTTGCATATTTAAAATTATAATTCTTTAATTATCATAATGAATTAAGATTATAATTTCTTAGGTTATTAATACCAATTACTTCTAAACTTTGGGGTTTCTTCCACTTTATCATCTAAACTTTAAAACTCAACACTTTGTCCTTTCAACTTTCAAAACTCTTCACTTTATCGTTTGAACTTTAAAAATCACCATTTCCTCTTGAATTTTTAAAACTTCTAACTTTGCCTCTTGAACTTTCAAAGCTCTTCGCTTTGTCCCATGAACTTTTAATTTTTTAAGCCTACATGATTCATACATGGGTCATCTATAAGGGCAAAAATGATATTTTAACACTAAGTTTTATTTCACGTTTGCACTCTCACTTTTTTTTTTTGCACAGTTTTTTTTTTTTGCTCTCATGTTTACACTCTCACTTAGAGCTTCTTCTTCTTCTTCTTCTTCTTCTTCTTCTTTTAATCTGAATTTTCATTTTGAAAGAGTTTGTATGTGCATTTCTTCTCATTTTTAATATGTAACTCTTATTTAATAAGTATATATTGTTTACCAATATCTAAATTTGAATAATAAAGAAGATAAATTACGTATTAATTCCAAAATGAGAGTTCATATATATTAGAAATAGCCTTAAGTGAGAATGTAACAGTAAAACAAAACTTGAGAGTGATAAAATCTCAATTTTGTCCTTACAGATGATCCATATATGAATCATATGAGCTTAATTCTGTCTATTTGAATAAAAAATCAGAAGTTCAAGAGGCACAATGAGGAGCTTTAAAAGTTCAGGGGCAAAGTGACTATTTTTAAAGTTTAGAGGAACAAAGTGATAAGTTTTGAAAGTTCTAGGGGTAAAGTTATAATTTTCAAAGTTCAACGGGTAAAGTGAGGGAGACTCTAAAGTTTAGGACCATTGGTGTTAATAACCTTAATTTCTTAGATTATCATAATGAAATAAGTACATAATTATGAATTCATTTACTATCATAAATATTCATGACTTTATAATTATGACCTTCACTATTAATATTCAATACCAAAAGATATATAAATGTAACGATGGAATTCATCTTATTTACATATTCACGACTAAGAAAAACTGGATTCTCTTTCGGATACAAGTTATAGGAGCATAATAATTGTAACTTATGATAACGAAATAGGATTGTAGTTATTACAGTAAAAATTTGTAACTTCATAATTATGATATAAATTGTCATAAAATTAATTTTAAAAGAAATGTTCAAACTATACAAAAAGAAGATAATGACATTTACAATTTGTTTTTTTTAAGGGATGGAGAGATTCGACTTCTTCACTTTTTATTAGAATCAGATATGATTATGTCATCAAGTTATGCTTGTAACCACTAAGTTAATAAATTTTTAAAAGTAAGTATTTATAATATTGTTAAAAAATAGATTTTTTATGCGTAAAGTCCTCAAATTAAAGGCTTTGTTTAATTATTAATGCTAAAAAGTCAAAAGAAGAGAAAGGGCAGTAATCATCAAGCTCTATGCATGGCTTTAATTTTTCTGTTTTCTTCCTTCCGAAAATCATCTCCATGCAGGATAAGAATAATATTCGTAAGTAATTCATATAGTTTCCAATTTTCATTTAGGCCCTGCACTTGAGAATTTATTCTTTTCCTTTTTTGCTAAGCAAGCTAAAAACTGACCTTAATCTAGCAAAATATAATAAAAAAATTTTCTCCAACCAACCACCATATGTCAAGGGAACATCTTGCAACAAAGTTTGACTCCACAAAACGAATCTACGATGATTGCAGCTTCTACTTTTTTTTAATCTAGTAAAATATATCAAAATCTACTTCTTTGGCTAAACATTCAAAAAAATATTGCTATTTTCTATTTTTCGTTGGGTCCACTTTCTTTCCTCATAAAATGCCACAGATGTCAAAATGGGGCAAGTGAGATATTTGTTTTTTTATAGGAGTGTATAGTGAACTTTCTCACTAATGCACTTAATTGCTAGTCCTTTTCTGGGCCCTTCTTTATCAATATTGGTTGACACAATCTCTTTCTAGAGAAAACAATAATGTATTGTGTTCCACGAAAAATCATTTGGCCTAAAACTCTCATCTTAGTCTTGTTTTACCAAATCTATTAAGTACACTATTTAATGATTTAGGGATCTAAAAGAATGACAATGTTAATACTAACTAATGCGTTAGAAATTTTTCATATATAGAATTATGATTCTTATATATGCATGAATCCAAATTGCATATAAATCATCTAAATGCGGAAACGTAAAGGAAACGAAATCTAACCTCCTGCCATTAATAATTAGAAGAATGAATGGAGAGTTTATCTGCAAGAATTCTTGAAGAAATTTTTGAAAAAAAGAGAATCTTTTAAACTTTCTGCAATTTAAAAAGATGTTGTATTTTTAAATAATTGCAAGGCTTAAGAACCCTCTTAAGTTTTACGTGATATTTATAAACACCCACAATCATGGTGTACATTACCAATCTGAAAAGAAGCATTTTTTTTTGAAACGTTATAACAGTTCTGAATACCCTTTGGTTGACACCCCTTAGAAAATATGTGTATATTAGACCATTTAAAATTATTTTATTTATTAGTATTTAAAAACTAATTAAATAATAGTAAATAAAATTAAAATAATATTCTCTCACTTGGTCCACATATATTTTCTAGATAACCAAAATCAACGAATCTCAAACTTAAGGAATAAACATATGAATCATAGCTATAGGTCCTTTTAGAATGAGTATTATCTCCCATGTATTACAATGCATTATATCCCTTAATACTAACTTATAAATAGTAACATAACTTAATGAATAAACCATATGTTTATTCTAGGTCCAACTTAATTGATCTTTCTTAAAATAGCTGAATATGTACACAACTAAATATGAGAAAACATCACAACTGAATAAGAGTTTCATTAAAATAATAAATGTACGTATAATGAAATTCACATCATGGAATCAAGTCCTATTCGCACTACATGATCCTTAAAATTCTTTGGTGGCATGCCTTTAGTTAAAGGATCGGCAATCATCAACTAAGTGCTAACGTGCTCAATGACCACTTTCTTTTCTTTAACACGTTCTCTTATAGCTAAGTACTTAATGTTGATATGTTTACTTCGACTACCACTCTTGTTGTTCTTAGCCATAAACACCGCAAAGAATTGTCATAGCACAATCTCAATGGCTTAGAAATAGAATCCACAATTCTAAGCCCAAATATAAAACTCTTCAACCATACACCATGCAAGTAGCTTCGAAACAAGAAATGAACTCGGCCTCCATAATAGAGGTAGCAGTCAAAGTCTGATTTGCACTCTTCTAAGATACAACTCCACTGGCAAACATGAAAACATAACTAGATGTTGTTTTTCACGAATCAACACGGCTGGCAAAGTCTGAATCGGACTATCCAATCACCTCTAGAATGTCAGTCCATCTATACATGAGTAGGTAATCCTTAGTCCCTTGAAGGTATCTCATCACCTTCTTTATAGCTCTCCAATGGTCAACACCTAGGTTACTCTGATATCTGCTCATCATTCCCACAGAAAATGCAATGTCAGGTCTTGTGCAGACCTAAGCATACATTAGGCTTTTAACAGCTGAAGCATATAAAATATTTTTCATTTATTCTTGTTCGAGCTCATTTTTCGGGCACTGGTTCAAATTAAACCTGTCACCCTTCACAATGGGTGCCACACTTGGTGAACAATCTTTCATCCAAAACCTCTCTAGAACCTTATTGATATAGGTCTCTTGAGACAAACCCAAAATGCCTCGAGATTTGTCCCAACGGTTCTTAAAGCCAATGACATAAGATGCCTCCCCCATATCCTTTATATCAAAGTTCTTTGAGAGAAATTGCTTCATCTCATATAGTAATCCCTATCATTAGTTACAAGTGATATGTCATCCACACATAGCACAAGGAAACAAATCCTACTCTCACTGACATTCTAGTATATACATTGATCCATGATATTTTCTTCAAAACCAATGAAGAGATAACATCATGGAACTTCAAAGACCACTGACAAGAGGCTTGTTTCAATCCATATATGGATTTCTTAAGCTTGCAGACTAAATAGTCACCGTCACGAAAGGAAAATCCTTCTGGTTGTTTCATATAAACCTCTTCCTCTAGATCACTATTGAGAAAGGCTATTTTCACATCCATTTGATGTAATCCAAATCGATACAAGAGCAAAAGGTCTCCATGTAGTTGATTTCTTCTCTTTGAGTGAATCCTTTAGCAACGAGTCTTGCCTTATGTCTCTTAATGTTGCCCAATGAGTCTTTCTTTGTTTTAAAGATCAATTTACATCCAATAGCTCTTACACTATCAAGCACTCAATGAGATCCTAGACTCTGTAGATGTCATAGAATTCATTTCAACATTCATGGCACTGTACCATAAGTCAGATTCCTTAAAACTCATAGCCTGTGAAAACGTTTTAGGATCATTTTTGATTCCAATATTGTAGTCAGACTCCTATAGATAACAACATAGTTACTAGATATCACTGATCACTTTTCTTTAGTGGATCTCCTTAATGTTGGTTCAACATTCTCCTAAGAAGTTTGTTGTTCAACAGGCTATTCAACAGTTTCTTGTATCTGTTGTTCAATTGGATCCATTATTTCTTAATCAGTAGTTTGTAAAACTCGAACGACCTGTTGTGGTTCATCACGCATTTGAACTTTAGGCATGTTGTGTACAACAATCGCTCTATCATATAAAGTGAAAAGTTGAGTCTCTGTATGATCTTTCTCAAAATAATGTTTCAGGATCAATTGCTCCTACTAATTAAGTCATTTTCAAGACATTTTGCATTTCTTTACCACAAATTTAGTACTATGAGATGGACAATAAAATCTGTATCCCTTAGACCATTAGTATAACTAATAAAATATCCACTTATGGCCCTTGGGTCTAACTTTTTCTCCTGTGGATTATAAACTCTTACCTCTACGGGCATTCCCAAATGCGTACATGTTCCAAACTTGGTTTCCAACCTTTGAATAACTCAAAAGGCGCCTTTAGGACAGCCTTGTTGGAACTCGGTTCAATATGCACACTGTTGTCTTAGAGCTTTAGTCCATAAGGACTCAGAAAGTTTAAAGCTGACAAGTATACTCTGCACCATGTCTAACAATGTTGGTTTCTTCTTTCAGCTTCACATTCTAGTCTAGAGAACCAGGCATAGTGTATTGGGCAACAATCCTATGCTCTTCAATAAACCTTACAAATAGAGTGTTTGTCCATGCTCAGTGTATCTACCGTAATACTCTCACCTCTATCTAATCTCACGATCTTAATTTGCTTTCTATATTGTTTCTCTACTTCTGCTTTAAAGACTTTAAAAGCATCTAGTGCTTCTTTTTTATTGTTAAGCAAGTAGAATACATGTATCATGAGTAGTCATCTATGAAAGGAACGAAGTACATTTGAGAGTACATGTTCATGTCTAGACTACAAATATCTGTATCTATGATTTCAAATAAATTAAACTCCTCTTGGCACCCTTCTTTGACTTATTGGACTGCTTACGTTTAATGCAGTTCACACAAGTATTAAAATAGTAAAATCTAAAGTACTAAGTACCTATCATTTACTAATCTCTTAATTCTCTTAGTAGAGATATATCCCAATCTC